>JARQOD010000001.1:875811673-875850451 GCA_033576555.1 Oophaga sylvatica
TTTTGGCTTCAGAATCTTGTAATGTATGTAGTACAGTTCATATAGCGTCTTGTGCTTGGGTGCGATGAAAACACAGGAGTCACAGGTTTGATATAGAAAAGTCCTGTATTACTTCATACAAGTTGGCAGAAATAGTCACACAGTTTGCAGACACAGAAACAGGAGACACAGCAGGCCAGAGTAATCCAAGCTCAGCAATCACTCTCCAATACAGATTCAGGATCTTCTTCTCTTTAAACCGTAAGTCCATGCAAACGTGGGTCTTTCAAGAGCAGGGTTCAGAGTCCACAAGTGCTTCAGAGTTCCTCAGTAGGAATAGCTGGAGTACAAGGTCCAAGGCTTACAGGAGTCAAGTCACAGGTTCACTGCAGGCTAGATTCTGAAGCACTGATTGCTCAGCTGTGGCTGCTTAAGAAGCAAAGGAGAGAATCAGGGCGGGAACATGCAAGCTGGAAACTCCATCTTGACTGAGGGCAAGATAGCTGCAGCAAGACAGAAAGTAAAATGGCTGACGAACAAACTGAGTTTCAGGAATATATACATAGAACCTTACACCACCTTTTGCTTTGATGACTGCTTTGCACACTCTTGGCATTCTCTTGATGAGATTCAAGAGGTAGTCACCGGAAATGGTCTTCCAACAATCTTGAAGGAGTTCCCAGAGATGCTTAGCACTTGTTGGCCCTTTTGCCTTCACTCTGCGGTCCAGCTCACCCCAAACTATCTCGATTGGGTTCAGGACTGGTGACTGTGGAGGCCAGGTCATCTGCTGTAGCACCCCATCACTCTCCTTCTTGGTCAAATAGCCCTTACACAGCCTGGAGGTGTGTTTGGGGTCATTGTCCTGTTGAAAAATAAATGATGTTCCAACTAAACGCAAACCGGATGGAATAGCATGCCGCTGCAAGATGCTGTGGTGTATGCCTTCAATTTTGAATAAATCCCCAACAGTGTCCCAGCAAAGCACCCCCACACCATCACACCTCCTCCTCCATGCTTCACGGTGGAACCAGGAATGTAGAGTCCATCCGTTCACCTTTTCTGCGTCGCACAAAGACACGGTGGTTGGAACCAAAGATCTCAAATTTGGACTCATCAGACCAAAGCACAGATTTCCACTGGTCTAATGCCCATTCCTTGTGTTCTTTAGCCCAAACAAGTCTCTTCTGCTCGCTACCTGTCCTTAGAAGTGGTTTCCTAGCAGCTATTTTACCATGAAGGCCTGCTGCACAAAGTTTTCTCTTAACAGTTGCTGTAGAGATGTGTCTGCTGCTAGAACTCTGTGTGGCATTGACCTGGTCTCTAATCTGAGCTGCTGTAAACCTGCGATTTCTGAGGCTGGTGACTCGGATAAACTTATCCTCAGAAGCAGAGGTGACTCTTCCTTTCCTGGGGCGGTCCTCATGTGAGCCAGTTTCTTTGATGGTTTTTGCAACAGCACTTGGGGACACTTTCAAAGTTTTCCCAATTTTTCGGACTGACTGACCTTAATTTCTTAAAGTAATGATGGCCACTCGTTTTTCTTTATTTTGCTGCTTTTTTCTTGCCATAATCCAAATTCTAACAGTCTATTCCGTAGGACTATCAGCTGTGTATCCACCAGACTTCTGCACAAAACAACTGATGGTCCCAACCCCATTTATAAGGCCAGAAATCCCACTTATGAAACCTGACAGGGCACACCGTGAAGTGAAAACCATTCCCAGTAGCTACCTCTTGAAGCTCATCAAGAGAATGCCAAGAGTGTGCAAAGCAATCATCAAAGCAAAAGATGGCTACTTTGAAGAACCTAGAATATAAGACATATATTTCAGTTGTTCACTTTTTTTGATAAGTATATAATTCCACATGTGTTAATTCATAGTTTTGATGCCTTCAGTGTGAATTTACAATTTTCATAGTCATGAAAATACAGAAAAATCTTTAAATGAGGTGTGTCCAAACTTTTGGTCTGTATTGTATGTGCCTGAAAATGCTCACCAAATATACAATGTGTAAACGTAACAGTCAATATTTTTTATTTTGCCTCCCCACATTTCAGCAGCCATACCATTTTTTTTTTTTTTTTTACTAATGTGCCTAGATGAGGCCTGATTTTTCAAGAGGGAATTTCTATTATTTTTGGAGCTGTTTAGGTGTGCATTAAAATGACTGTGTAATTAAACATTTATTTTTTTCAAAGCGAATCTGGGAAAAAAAAGCACTTCGCCATTTTGGTTATTTTTATGCTGTTCAGTTTTCACACTAAATAACCCATTTAACTAATCCTACAGGGTGTACCTGACATAAGTGAGATTGTTTTGTTTAATAAAATGAATGTGTTATAAAAATGCATTTTTATATGAAATGTAGTTCATATAATGATGGAAGCCCTCTGTGGACCTAATTATGATTCTATGATGCTAATACATTGCGCTCTGTACATATGATATTGCATTGAGCAGGCATCAACAGGGTCCTTATTATTGGGTGTATCATCTCATCCTGAGTTATATATACAACTATTCAATATATATGCACAATGCTGTAATTTTATTGATATCTGTACTTTTTGTATACAAATAAATTTGATATATTTTTTGAGATACTTTTTTTGACTTTTTGTTCTCCAGTAATTCTCAGTTAAATTATAAGTCAGTATCCTATGGTTTGCTATTTTGGTTTTTTTTTCCTTATAACCTTTATATGAAATGTATGCACTAAAAAACCTGGAGTTTTTTAGGGAAACATTTTTATTTTCCTTTTCTTAATTTTTTTTTTCATTACATTTTTTCATTATATTTTACAATCATTTAGATTGTTTACATATGTTCCCAAGAGATCAAAAATATATCTATTAGACATTGCCTTTTTTTTCCTCAGTTATGTAGCTCTAATTTTATGCAATTATGCAGATTTTCACTTTAGCAGGGGTATCCATAGATAAATCAGGCCTCTGCCATAACACATTTTACTGACAGAGGTAATCTGGGTCTGCTAAGGCCTCTTTCACACTTCAGTCGTGTGACGTCCGCCCAAGTGTGAAAATGGCGGATCAGTCAAAAAAGTGTAAAAACGGATGTAAAACGGATCAGTTTTCTGACGGATCCGCCAAGAAGTTTTCACCCGGAAATGATGAAATTTTCGATCCAGAAATGTAAGTATGCAAGTCCGGACCGAGGGGAGAGAGAGAGAGACAGATTTGTCGGCATTTTCAATGGTTTTCTATGGAGGCGACGGATCCACCACCCATAGGCGGCCATTATACAAAATGGCGGATTTGCCGTAGTCCGCCATTTTGGCGGACCAAAAAAACGTTGCATTGGACGTTTTTCTGAAATGACGGACGCCAAATTTTTGGCGGATCCGTCAAAAAACGGACCTAACGGACGGACATCCGTCAAAATCCATCACTAATGCAAGTCAATGGGAAGAAAACGGATCCGCCAAAAAAAAATGGCGGATCCGTTTTTTTCACATTTTGACGGATTTTGACTGACGTCGCACGACTGAAGTGTGAAAGAGGCCTAAGACTGACCACCGTTTCTATTCCAGGCAGGCACCCAGCGATCATGCAATTGTGGCAATTACCGTATATACTCGTGTATAAGCCGAGATTTTCAGCCCATTTTTTAGGGCTGAAAGTCCCCCTCTCGGCTTATACGCGGGTCATATACGGGGTCGTACGGGGGAGGGGGAGCGGGGGTGTCGGATTATACTCACCTCTCCGCCGCCGCGGTCTCTGCAGCCCCCTCTGCTTCTCCCACGATCTCGGTTCCTTCCTGCAGCGGTCACATGGCACCGCTCATTAAAGTCATGAATATGCACATATTCATGACTTTAATGAGCGGTACCATGTGACCGCTGTAGGAAGGAAGCGCTGCGGAGACCGCCGGGAGAAGAGGAGAGGTTGCAGGGACGCGCAGTGGAGGGGTGAGTATAGCGATATTTACCTGTCCCGTTCCACGCTGCAGGCTGCGTCCTCGTCTGACTCCGCTGGCTGTGAATGATCAGCAGAGGGCGCGATGACGTCATTAGTGAGCGCCGCGCCCCCTGCCAGATCATTCACTGCCGAGGACCAGGAAGACGACGCAGCGCTGCGGTGCAGAGAGGTCAGGTAAATATCACAGGTGCCGGGGTCCTGAGCGAGCGGTGACACCGGCACCTGTCCCCCATAGCGCAACAGTGTCACTGCCTGCTCAGGACACCGGCACCTGGCCCCCAGCGACGAGAGGTGAGTATGTCTTTTTTTTTTTTTGCAGCAGCAGCATATGTGGCATAATCTGGAACATATGGGCATAATCTGGAACATATGGGGGCATAATTGGAGCATATGGGGGCATAATATGGAGCATATGGGGGCATAAGCTGTGGAGCATATGGGGGCATAATATGGAGCATATGAGGGCATAATCTGGAGCATATGGGGGCATAATATGGAGCATATGAGGGCATAAGCTGTGGAACATATGGGGGCATAATCTGGAGCATATGAGGGCATAATATGGAGCATATGGGGGCATAATATGGAGCATATGGGGGCATAATATGAAGCATATGGGGGCATAAGCTGTGGAACATATGGGGGCATAATATGGAGCATATGGGGGCATAATCTGAGCATATGGGGCATAATTAGCATATGGGGTCATAACTGTGGAACATATGGGCATAATATGGAGCATATGGGGCATAATATGAGCATATGGGGCATAATATGGAGCATATAGGGGCATAATCTGTGGAGCATATGGGCATAATCTGTGCAGCATATGGGGGCATAATCATTTTTCACCCTAGGCTTATACGCGAGTCAATAAGTTTTCCCAGTTTTTTGTGGCAAAATTTGGGGGTCGGCTTATACACGGGTCGGCTTATACATGAGTATATACGGTAATAGAAAATTCGGCACTAGCGATACTTACAGGGAAGGCACTGACAGCAGAAGGCCCCTGTGTAATAATAATACATGGGCCCTTTGCAGTCCAATAAATCATAATAACCAATTCTACCTGCTTTGGAGATATAAGAGGTCTCCCTTACCTCTTGATAAATGTCTGTTCTTCGAGGTCCCAGAGCTAGACCTCATTCTATTGAAAGTGGAAGCCTAGTGCCTAGATCTGATCTTCAGTACTCAGGAGTGGCCACTTAAGGGTATGTGCACACGTTGTGCATTGGGCTCAGGAATTTCCTGAGTGGATTCTGCATCTCTTGGCAGAATCCGCAGGTAAAAATCTGCGCGTTTTTGTGCGGATTTAATGCGGATTTTCCAGCGTTTTTACCCCTGCGGTTTTCTATAATGAAATGGGTGTAGAAACGCTGAGCAATCCGCACAAAGAATTGACATGCTGCGGAAAATAAACCACTGCGGATTCCGTGCAGAATTTTCTGCAGCATGTGCACAGCTATTTTTTTTCTCCATCGCTTAACATTGTACTGTAAAACACTTGCGGGTCTGCAGCAATTCAGCGTGGAAAATCCGCTGTGGATCCAAAACAAATACGCAACGTGTGCACACAGCCTAACGGTGTCCGAATTGGTGGTGTTTGCTCCATACATTGTATTGATTTCGAGTGTCAGACCCCACTGATCTGATATTAGCAACCTACTGTTAGGATAGGTTACATATCACTCCAGTGGACAATCCCTTTAACATGAATTGGTTTATTTTTGTTTCTGAGCACATCTGAACATGATTTAATTCTAAAGAAAGAAAAACTATCAGGCAGGCAAAACTTAATCTGTCCTGCAATTTTTATTCCCAACATCATACACCAGGAGACTTTGTGGCAACCCTCGTAGACTTGAGATTGTAAGCAGATCCTGTCTAAATCACTGCATGGAAATCTGATGACACTTGTAGTAATTGGTGAATATGGTCTTCAGATGTTCTTAAGTAACACAGGCTTCATTTATCAATAACTGGAATCAAACAGAAACCTGAGTGTATATACTGTACACCGTACACAAAGCTCTACGTACTGGGCAATCCTTATTCTTATCAACCAAGTAGCAAACAGCACTGTGCATCCACCCAAGTCCTGCCCAAGTAATCCTCCAAAATACACAAGATTACACAACATGCTCAAATAGCGTATCCACAACATTGTAAGGACCGAGTCATGTCGCCTGCTCAGACAATAAGTAATAATAGAAATTTATGTTAACACACTTATGATGAATGCAGATATAATCTGTGTGTGGTTACTATTAGTCCAAAGTATTTACCCACTCTTTCACTCTATTTACTTTACTGTCATACATCTAAAATGACTTCTACGCATTCTTCAAAAACTGGTTATACTCGCTTCAGTCATCGTCAGATCAATGGAAACAAGTTTAGTAGTATATTATGTCTTCATGTTATATATTAAAGCACAGTGCAAATAACAGGACACTGGAAAGCATTTATTTAGTACAATATATGTTTTACTAAAACCGAATTTTGGCATTTATTTTACCGCTTTGATATCTCTTGAACAATAAGAACATGGAAGAGGTCAGGAGCCATCTGGTGAGCTGCATTTCTTGCTACATGTTCACAGATTTACCAGTGGAAAAGCCAAATTTCACATGCCAGAAATGCAAGCTTGTGTCCCTGTTGGAGGAAAAGTTGCAAAATCTGGAAGAGAGGTTATCTACATTGAAGACCATTAAGGAAGGTGAAGAGTTCTTAGACAGAGCAGAATTATCTCTTCATGTTACAGAAAGAGAAGAAATTCAAAGTGCATCGGAAGAAACAGAGGAATGGAAGCATGTGACCCAGAGAAGCAGGAGGATCGGGAGGCAGTCAGCACTCATACTGCTCAGGAACCAGTAACAGGCTCTTACGCAGGAGAACGATGAAGAAATACATCAGGATAAGACTCTGCCCACAAACAATAACCTTGTACGCCCTCATAGTCCTCCTGAATGGAGAAAAATGTTGTGAAGAAGAAACGGAGAGTTGTGGTCATGGGGGACTCCCTGTTGAGAGGAACAGAGGCCGCTACTTGCAGACCAGATATAACCTCAAGAGAAATGTGCTGTCTTCCAGGTGCAAAAATTAAAGATGTGTCTGACAGGATATCAGGACTCTTCAGACCTACAGATGACTACCCATTCCTGCTAATACATGTGGGGACAAATGACACCGCGAGAAACAACCTGGAAACCATCTGCAGTGACTTTGAAAACTTAGGTAAGAAAGTGAAAGAACTGGGTGCGCAGGTGGTCTTCTCTTCCACTCTTCGAGTGGATGGCCATGGAACAAGGAGGTGGAAGATTCTGCAGGTGAACAACTGGCTATGTCGATGGTGACGTCAGCAAGGATTTGGATTTTTGGATCACGGAGTGAATTACCTATACGATGGACTACTTGCTAGAGATGGGGTGCACCTTACGAAGACTGGAAAACATGTATTTGGAAGTCGCCTAGCTACACTCATCAGGAGAGCTTTAAACTAGAACAATGTGGGAAGGGAAGCAAAACGCCAGAAAAAGCCATACACCTGACAAATACTATTGAGAATTCTGCTATTAGAAGTGAAAGGGAGGAACAAAGACAAAAAAATCTAAATAAAAAAATATTGAAGAAAGAGAAACCAATCACAAACTATGTATGTTTCTATACAAATGCACAAAGCATGGGCAACAAGGAGAATTGGAACTACTAACGCAGGAAAATAAATATGATGTCATTGGAATCACTGAAACTTTGTGGGACGATACACACTATTGGAATGCAAGGCTAGAAGGATACAACTTATTTGCAAGAAACAGACTTGACAAACGAGGAGGAGGTGTCGCATTGTATGTTAGAAAAGCGTATATCTGCACAGAGATTGAAGCTTCAGAGACTGGGAGTTCTGTGGAAACTGTTTGGGTAAGAATACAAGGACAGAACAATGGAAAGGACACCATTGTAGGCATTTACTACAGGCCGCCTGTGCAAGCTGAAAATATGGATGAACTCTTTATGCATCAAATGGCCAAGTTCTCCAAAAAATATGACATAGTGGTCATGGGAGATCTCAACTATCCAGACATTTGTTGGGAATCTCTCTCAGGCAAAACTAACAGGTCAAGGAAATTCTTATCCTCTCTTGCTGACAACTTTATCTTCCAAAAGGTAGGGGAGAAAACAAGGGGATCTGCTACCTTGGATCTAATCCTTATAAACAGGGAGGAAATGGTTGAGGAGGTAAGAGTGGCTGGGACCCTAGGAGGTAGTGACCATGCTATTTTAGAATTTTGGATAACTAGAGGAGGAAGACCTGTGAAGACTCAGACGTCAAGGTTAGATTTCAAAAAGGCAGATTTTAAGGGACTCAGAAAGAGAATTGGAGGGATCCAATGGCTGGATATCCTTAAGGACAAAAATGTCCAGGACCAGGAAGGATGGGAAATCTTGAAAAATTAGATTCTCAAAGCACAATCGTTAACAATTCCGAAAAGAGGGAATAGGAAGCATTTAAGGGACCCAGGATGGATGAACACATAACTTAAACAGATGATAAAAAGGAAGAAAGAAATGTTTATCAAATGGAAAGAGGGAGGCATATCTGAAGAAGAATATAGAGCCGTCTTCAGAACCTGCAGGGCACAAATCAGATTATCTAAAGCTGACAATGAATTAAGGCTTGCAAAAGTCGTCAAAAGCAACAAAAAGGATTTTGGGGATATGTCAAAAGTAAAAGAAAAGTCAAAGATGCTGTAGGATTTTTACAGGATGAAAATGATGAAATGGTAAGACAGGATGTTGAGAAGGCTGAACTTTTAAATTCCTTTTTTGCATCTGTTTTCTCTCAGAAAGGAAATGTAACATCAACTGATCTTCACCGTCCTATTAAGAGAATAGAAGAATCCAGGATACCTATAAACAGAAAAATAGTGAGGAAACACTTAGCTAACCTAAATGAATTCTAGTCTCTAGGTCCAGATGAATTACACCCCAGAGTACTGAAGGAGATAGCAGAAGAAATTCTTGAACCACTCTCCATAATCTTTGAAAATTATTGGAGAACAGGAGAAGTCCCAGAAGACTGGAGAAGAGCAAATGTTGTTCCTATCTTCAAAAAGGGGAAGAAGGTGGACCCAGGGAACTATAGGCCGGTGAGTCTGAATTCTATACCAGGAAAGATCTTTGAACAAATTATTAAACAACATGTATGTAAGTACCTGGATACGAATGAAGTGATTAAACAGAGTCAGCATGGGTTTGTAACTAATAAGTCATGTCAGACTAACTTAATTTCCTTCTATGACAGAATCACTGACTGGGTGGATCAGGGAAATGCTGTAGTATATCTTGACTTCAGCAAAGCATTTGACAAAGTATCTCACACAATCCTTATTGAAAAAATGACTAAGTATGGAATGGACAAGGCAACTGTCAGGTGAATTCATAACTGGCTTAGTGATCGGTCCCAAAGAGTCGTCGTAAATGGCTGCACATCCAGTTGGAAGAATGTCTCAAGTGGGGTACCACAGGGCTCTGTCCTGGGCCCTGTGTTGTTCAACATCTTTATCAATGACTTAGATGAAGGAATTGAGGGTAAGCTGATTAAATTTGCTGAGGACACAAAGCTAGGAGGATAGCTAATAGGGTTGAGCATTCCGATACTGCAAATATCGGGTATCGGCCGATATTGGCTGTATCGGAATTCCGATTCCGAGTTCCGATATTTTCGTCATATCGGATACCGGAATCGGGATTGTCACTGTCACTGTCAGTGTCCGTCTGTCGGGTCTGTCAGGAGTCAGCGGCACTTACCTGGCAGAAGATCTCCGGCGGTCACGTCCTGGACTGCTTCATGGCCGCCATCCTCTTCTCCCCGGCGGTCACATGCAGTTTCTCGCGATAACTGCAGTGACTGCTGGGTAATCCCGGCCGTAAAGCAGTCAGTCCGATGACGTCACCGCCGGGGAAGCAGGTAATCAGCTGTGCTGCGTCGCGATGACAGGCTCTGCCTGTCATTGCAATGTAGCAGAGCTGGATCGTCGTGGGACAATCGTTACTATGGACTGCGTCGGACAGGTGGTATACTGTTGGTTTGTTTTTTTCTTTTTTTACAGGAGATCGATGGCGTCGCAGGAATGAGAGTATAATAAAATTAATGAAAACTGTGTTGTCTCTTTTATTTCATTAAAAGACTTTTTTCTTGCTTTGTCTTTTTTTTACACATTTAATAACTTTGGGATTAATAATGGATCGGTGTCTTATTGACGCCTCTCCATTATTAACCGGGCTTATTGTCACCGTGCAATCAACGGTGACATTAACCCCTTATTACCCCGCTTGCCACCGCTACAGGGCAAGTGGGAAGAGCCGGGTAAAGTGCCACAATTGGCACATCTTTTGATGCGCCAAATGTGGGGCTGCTGTAGCCTGGTATTATCAGGCTGTTGAGGGCCAAAATCCATGGGCCTTGACAGTCTTTTAATACCAGGCCGCAGCAGTCTGCATTTTACTTGGCTGGTTAACAAAAATAGGGGGGATCCCCACGCCGTTTTTTTTTCGAGGGGATCCCCTATTTTTGTTAACCAGCCAAGCTAAGCAGACTGCTGTGGCCTGGTATATCAGGCTGGCAAGGTCCATGGATATTGGATCCTTACCAGCCTGAAAAACCAGGCCTCAGCGGTCTGCTTCATCTGGCTGGTTAACAAAAATAGGGGGACCCCATGCCAATTTTTTTCGAGGGGATCCCCTATTTTTGTTAATCAGCCAAGATATGCAGACTGCTGTGGCCTGGTATTATCAGGCTGGCAAGGTCCATGGATCTTGGCTCCTTAACAGCCTGAAAATCCAGGCCTCAGCGGTCTGCTTCATCTGGCTGGTTAACAAAAATAGGGGGGACCCCACGCCAATTTTTTTCGAGGGGATCCCCTATTTTTGTTAATCAGCCAAGATATGCAGACTGCTGTGGCCTGGTATTATCAGGCTGGCAAGGTCCATGGATCTTGGCTCCTTAACAGCCTGAAAATCCAGGCCTCAGCGGTCTGCTTCATCTGGCTGGTTAACAAAAATAGGGGGACCCCACGCCATTTTTTTTTCGAAGGGAACCCCTCTTTTTGTTAATCAGTTCCCTCTGACGTCACTGATTGTGTCCCTGGCTGACCTGAAGTGAAAGTGGAAAGCAATCAATTAAGCTTTCCACTTAAGGGCCCGTCTCACATAGCGATATCGCTACCGAGATCGCTGCTGAGTCACTAGTTTTGTGACGCAGCAGCGAGCTCACCAGCCATATCGCTGTGTGTGACATTCAGCGACGATCAGCCCCCCTGCCGGGTATCGCTGATCGTCGCTGAAATGTCAGGACCTTTTTTTGATCGCTGGTTTCCCGCTGACAGGCACACATCGCTGCGTGTGACAGCCGGGAGACCAGCGATCCGCTGGTAACCAAGGTACACAGCGGGTTTCCAGGCGCGGGGCTGTGCCTAGAAACCCGCTGTGTACCTTGGATACCAGCGCCCTGATGCAGGGAGCTGGTATCCAAGGTACACAGCGGGTTTCCAAGCGCTGCGCGGTGCCTGGAAACCGCTGTGTACCTTGGTTACCAGCGGATCGCTGGTCTCCCGCCTGTCACACGCAGCGATGCGTGCCTGTCAGAGGGAAACCAGCGATCAAAAAAAGGTCCTGACATTTCTGCGACGATCAGCGATACCGGCAGGGGGCTGATCGTCGCTGAATGTCACACACAGCGATATCGCTGGTGAGCTCGCTGCTGCGTCACAAAACTAGTGACTCAGCAGCGATCTCGGTAGCGATATCGCTATGTGAGACGGGCCCTTAAGCGATGTTACCCGCAGTGTCGCTGTCCCAGATCGCTGCCTGTTTGGCAGCGATCATGTAGCGATACACCAGCGATCCTGACAAGTGCATATCGTTGTCGGGATCGCTGGTGTATCGTTATGTGACACCCAGCCTTTACTCTCCTGTCAGCCAGGAGAGGAACTCATTCATTTGGGGGTTTACTGTGAGGCTGCAGCATTAGCTGCGGTCCCTGCAGTAAACATTAACCCTTTCTGAAGGATTACACCGTGGGACCTGACTGTGCATGGGATAGGTAAGAATAATTTTGCTTTTTTATTTTATTTTTATTACAGGAAATGGTTTTTGCAGTAAAATAAAAGATGGTCAAAAACATGTGTCTTTATTTCATTAAAATGATTTTTAATTAAAGTGTGTGTGTTTTATTTTTATTTCATGCAATAGGATTAATAATTGATAGTTGTCTAATTGACAGCTCTCAATTATTAACCTGGCTTAAGGTCACCTTTCAATAGCAAGGTGGCTTTAACCCCATATTAACCCATTCGCCACCGCTACAGGGCAATGGGAATAGATGGGCAAAGTGCCAGAAAGGGCGAATCTAATTATAGATTTGTCTTTCCTGGGGTGTCTGGGGGCAGATGTTAGTAGCCGGGGGGGGCCAAAAATAATGGTCCCTCTCTGGGCTATTATTATCTGCCCCCACTCACTGGCTTTGTCTGTCTGGTTGTGAAAATAGGGCGGGAGCCCACGCATTTTTTTTCAGCAATTTTACACCTCATATATATATATATACATGTCATTGAATTTGTGACACATATATATATATATATTTATATTTATAGTTCATACACTTCTACATAGTATAATAGCCGCTAATTCAATTGCCGGCTTTTGTGAAAATGCAGAACCCGACATGAAATGACACTTGGTGTACATAGGGTTAACCATGTCCTTTGCTATCTGATTTGCACAAACAATTACATCAGTCTATGTGTGCAAAATTTCACACCTGTAGGGGTTAATTAAAGGTGTAAATTCATAGCAAAAAAGTCCGTTTTTTTTACAACGAATTTACACCTTTAATTAACCCCTACAGGTGTGAAATTTTGCACACATAGACTGATTTAATTGTTTGTGCAAATTAGATAGCAAAGGACATGAAAAGACATGGTTAACCCTATGTACACCAAGTGTCATTTCATGTCGGGTCACCCGACATGAAATGACACTTGGTGTACATAGGGTTAACCATGTCTTTTCATGTCCTTTGCTATCTAATTTGCACAAACAATTAAATCAGTCTATGTGTGCAAAATTTCACACCTGTAGGGGTTAATTAAAGGTGTAAATTCGTAGTTTTTTTTACAACGAATTTACACCTTTAATTAACCCCTACAGGTGTGAAATTTTGCACACATAGACTGATTTAATTGTTTGTGCAAATCAGATAGCAAACGACATGAAAAGACATGGTTAACCCTATGTACACCAAGTGTCATTTCATGTCGGGTGCTTCTGTCTTTTCACTGAAGCCGGCTTTACCCGGCAATTGAATCAGAGGATATTTTACTATGTAGAAGTGTATAAACTATACATATATGTATATATATATGTCACAATGACATGTATATATATATATATAATGTATTCTATGTGTGTATATTTAGTGTTTACAAGGAAAGAATGGGGTTTTTTTAGTTGCGATATTTTGTTCCCATAGACTTACATGGGACTTCCGGTATCGGTATCGGGTATCGCCGATATTTTAATGATATCGGCGATACCATTCCGATTCCGATACTTTTGGATATCGGAAAGTATCGCTCAACTCTAATAGCTAATATTGGAGAAGAGAGAGAGGATTCAAAAAGATATAAATAAACTGAAGCAGTGGGCAGCAACTAACAGAATGGTTTTTAACAGGGAAAAATGCAAAGTACTACATCTGGGCAATAAAAATGAAAAAAGCATATACAAAATGGGAGGAATAGGGCTAAGTAACAGCTAATTGATCACAGACTGAATATGAGTCAACAGTGTGATGCAGCAGCAAAAAAGGCAAATACAATTCTAGGATGTATTAATAGAAGCATACAGTCTAGATCACGTGAAGTCACTATCCCCCTCTACTCCTCTTTGGTCAGACCTCATCTGGAATACTGTGTCCAGTTTTGGGCACCACATTTTAAAAAAGACATCAACAATCTGGAGCAAGTTCAGAGAAGAGCAACTAGAATGGTGACCGGTCTGCAAACCATGTCCTATGAGGAACGGTTGCAGGATTTGGGAATGTTTAGCTTGCAAAAAAGAAGACTGAGAGGAGACTTATCAGCTGTCTACAAATATCTCAAGGGCTGTCACATTGTGGAAGGATCATCTTTATTCTCATTTGCACAAGGAAAGACTAGAAGCAATGGGATGAAACTGAATGGGAGGAGACACAGATTAGATATTAGAAAAAACTTTTTGACAGGGTGATCAGTGAGTGGAACAGGCTGCCAGGAGAGGTGGTGAGTTCTCCTTCAATAGAAGTCTTCAAACAGAGGCTGGACAGACATCTGTCTAGGATGATTTAGATAATCCTGCTTTGAGCAGGGGGTTGGACCATTTGGCCCAGGAGGTCCCTTCCAACTCTACCATTCTATGATTCTAACTTTATTGTTGATTATAGCAACAAACTATGTAAAAAAAACTGAGCAATTCAGTAATGTTCTTAATTTTATTAATCTAAAACTCAACGTCACTTTCTTGTGGATTTTGATGTCGTTGCTTTGGTCTAGAAGCTGTCAAGTAACTAACATTTTGTGACTGTGTATTATTATTATTATTATTATTATACATTTATATAGCGCCATTTATTCCATGGCGCTTTACATATGAAAAGGGAAAAATATAGACAGATACAATAAACATGTGCTAGACAAGGGACACACAAGTACAGAAGGAGAGAGGACCCTGCCTATTCACACCAAATATTGTGCACACAGTTGAGATTAAGAAAAACGCCTGCAATTTCATGACAACCAAGTTGAATATGCTTGCCAATGACTTTCATTGTGAGAACACATAACTTAACATATCTTTTTTTAAGTGTCCAATATGAACAAGAGTATTGGGTCGCACCTCTTAATCACTGAATTTAGGTGCACACAATCCGTCACCTCGCCACGCAGTCTGTCTTTACAAATGGTTGTAAAGGAATGTCTCTTTCTAAAATACTTACTGAATTTCGAGCGTGGTCCTGTAATAGGACAGGCGCCATTGTGACAAGTCAGTTTGTAAGATTTCTTCCCTCCTAAATCTGAACTGTGTGGTATTATTAAAAGTGAAAGTGTTTGGGAACCACAGCTAAACAGCCATAAAGTGGCAGATCAGAGAAAATTACAAAGAGGGGCCTGAATGCGGAGTCGCATAGTTCATAAAGTCACCAACACTCTGCTGACTGAATAAATGCAGAACGCCAAGCCTCCACTGGCTTTGAGTTTCCCCAGAAAATCGTGCACCAGAAGCTTCATGGCATGGGGTTTCTTGACTAGGTAGTTGCATGCAAGCCTTACATAACCAAGCACAATGCCAAGTGTCAGATGGAGTGGTGTAAAGCACTGCGGCACTTCACACTGGAGCAGTGGAACATGTTTTGTAAAATGACTAATCACGCTTCTCTATCTGGCCGGCTGGTGGATGATTCTGGGTTTGACAACTGACCGGAGAACGATCTCTGTTATGATTTGGTAGCTGAGGAGAGCAGGCAAAAAAGGAAATACACCAGAGAGGTTGGAATCTATGGGATTACAGTACCCTGACTAACCACCACAACTAAAGGCAGCCGTGGAGCGTACCTACGTTGGTCCTAGACGCCTCGTCACAGCCTGAGAAGCTAACAACTACACCTAAAGACAGAAAGAGGAAAACTATCTGCCCCGGAGCAGATCCCCAAAGAACATAGAAAGCCCCCAAACATGTAATGGCGGTTAGACAAGAGGAAAATACAGACACAGACAGAAAATAGTATGAGCAAACGTTGGGGCCCAAACTTCCTAAATAGAAAAGGATAGGAAGGACACTTACTGCAATCCCAAAAAACCCTGAAAAGTACCAACTCTACTAATTACAAAAACACCTGAGATCACACGACCTCTACCACCTAAATTAGTTCTCTGGTGTAACAAAACTAAACAGCAGCCACTGAAAAAACTGGAAAAGGCAAATGAACAAACAACAGTGGCTGAACTAAACTGAGAGGAGCACAAGCCCCCGGAGGGGACCCGGCAGACCCCCACAGAAGTGCAGGACAAAATGCAAAAAGCAAGCACAAAAAACTAAAAGAAGAAAATGACTTATCTGTTAGCAGAAGATGCAGGCACGAAACAGCAAGCTACAAAGTGAACAGGAATCAAAGATGAGACCAGAACAATTGATCACCGGCAACCCTGATGGGAGGGAACCTCCCTTATATAAGACCAGTCAGCAACACCTGATCGCCAATCCTCACAATCTTCATTGGATAGTTCAGTACTGTTTGTAACCACCAGAGGGAGCTTCTGCTCAGAATTCATTTCTAGCACATTCACAACAGTACCCCCCCCCTTGAGGAGGGGTCACCGAACCCTCATTTGAGCAACCAGGTCGGTCAGGATGAGCTCTGTGATACGCACGGATGAGTCTCCTAGCATGGATGTCCGAAGCAAACACCCAAGAATTGTCCTCCTGACCATAACCTCTCCACTTAACCAAATACTGGAGTTTCCGTCTAGAAAAACGAGAATTCAATATTTTCTCAACCACATACTCCAGATTGCCCTCAACCAAAACAGGGTCAGGAGGCACAGCCATAGGAACCACTGGCTCGACAAACCTCTTCAATAAGGACTTGTGGAACACGTTATGGATCTTAAATGTCCCTGGAAGAAGTAAACGAAAGGAAACAGGATTAAGAATCTCCATGATCTTATAAGGTCCAATGAACCTAGGCTTCAACTTAGGAGATGCAACTCTCATAGGGATATTTCTTGAGGACAACCAGACCAAGTCCCCCACTTCAAACCGAGGACCATCAGTCCTATGCCGGTTGGCAAATCGCTGGGCCCTCTCCTGAGAGAGGGACAACCTCTCCACTACCTGGTCCCAAATCTGCTGCATACGCTCCACAACAGAGTCAACACCTGGACAGACAGAAGCCTCCGTCTGTCCTGAAGAAAATCGAGGGTGAAACCCAAAATTGCAGAAAAATGGAGACATCAAAGTGGCAGAGCTAGCCCTATTATTAAGAGCAAACTCAGCCAAAGGCAAAAAAGAGACCCAGTCATCCTGATCAGCAGACACAAAGCATCTCAGATAAGTCTCCAATGTCTGGTTTGTTCTCTCAGTTTGTCCATTGGTCTGAGGATGAAAAGCCGAGGAGAAAGACAATTGAACACCAAGTTTAGAACAAAAAGTCCTCCAAAATCTGGAAACAAACTGGACTCCTCTGTCAGACACAATGTTCTCAGGGATGCCGTGTAACCGAACCACGTGCTGAAGGAACAAAGGCACCAATTCAGAGGAGGAAGGCAACTTAGGTAATGGCACAAGATGTATCATTTTGGAAAACCTATCACAAATCACCCAGATAACGGTCATTCTCTGAGAAACAGGGAGGTCGGAAATGAAATCCATAGAGATATGGGTCCATGGTCTCTTGGGCACAGGCAATGGCATCATCAAACCACTAGAGCGAGAGCAAGGCTTGGAGCGAGAGCAAGTCCCGGGACTGCACAAATTCCCTGACGTCACGAGACAAAGTAGGCCACCAAAAGGACCGACTAACCAAGTCTCTGGTACCAAAAATTCCGGGATGACCGGCCAACGCGGAACAATGAATCTCAGACATCACACTCTTTTTCCACCGGTCTGGGACAAACAATTTTCCAATAGGGCAGCGCTCGGGTTTATCCTCCTGACACCCTTCCAGAGCCAGTCTCAAATTGGGCGAGATGGCGGAAAGAACTACACCCTCTTTCAAAATAACAGCAGGATCAGATAACTCAGGAGAGTCCGCAAGGAAACTCCTCGAGAGGGCATCCGCCTTAACATTCTTAGTCCCAGGAAGAAAGGAAACCACAAAATTAAAATGTGTGAAAAACAAGGCCCACCTGGCCTGTCTAGGATTAAGTCGCTTGGCTGATTCCAGATAAACCAGATTCTTATGGTCCGTGAGGACCACCACCTGATGTTTGGGCCCCCCTCCAGCCAATGTCTCCACTCTTCAAAAGCCCACTTCATGGCCAATAACTCCCGATTACCCACGTCATAATTACGTTCAGTTGGAGAAAATTTTCGAGAGAAAAAGGCACAAGGGTTACTTTTAGAGGTCTCTGGATCTCTTTGGGACAAAACAGCACCTGCCCCAATTTCAGAGGCATCAACCTCCACCTGAAATGGCAGAGAAACATCAGGCTGCCGTAGAACAGGAGCAGAAGTGAATCTCTGCTTAAGTTCCTGAAACGCAGAGACTGCCTCAGGAGGCCAATTCACCACATCAGAACCCTTTTTGGTCAAATCAGTCAATGGTTTAACAATAACAGAGAAATTACCAATAAATTTACGATAAAAATTGGCAAAACCCAAGAATCTTTGAAGAGCCTTTAATGAAGTAGGTTGGACCCAATCACAGATGGCCTGAACCTTGACCGGGTCCATTTCAATAACAGATGGGGACAAAATGAATCCCAGAAATGAGATCCTCTGTACGCCAAAAAGACACTTTGATCCCTTCACATACAGAGCATTCTCTCTCAAAATCTGGAACACAGTCCGAACATGTTTCACATGAGAGTCCCAGTCATTAGAAAAAATCAAGATATCATCCAAATAAACAATCAGAAATTTATCCACAAAATCCCTGAAAATGTCATTCATGAAGGACTGGAAGACAGAAGGAGCATTAGTGAGCCCAAAGGGCATCACTAGGTACTCAAAATGCCCCTCTGGGGTATTAAATGCCGTCTTCCATTCATCCCCGTGCTTAATGCGAATAAGGTTATATGCCCCCCTGAGGTCAAGCTTGGTAAACCAAGTAGCATTTTTCACCCTGGAAAACAGGTCAGAAATCAAGGGTAACGGATATTGATATTTCACAGTGATATTGTTCAAGAGACGATAATCAATACACGGCCTTAATGAACCATCCTTTTTGGCCACAAAGAAAAAACCGGCACCCAAGGGTGAAGAGGATGGTCTGATATGACCCTTCTCCAATGACTCCTTGATATAAGACCGCATAGCGTCATGTTCAGGTACAGACAAGTTAAAAAGGCGACCTTTAGGGAATTTACTACCAGGCACTAATTCAATAGCGCAGTCATAGCTCCTATGGGGGGGCAAGGATGCAGATTTACTTTCGCTAAACACATCAGAAAAATCAGTCAAAAAGTCAGGAACATCCTGAGCCTGGGGGAGGTAGAAAAAACAGGAGTGTTGGTATTAACACATTGGCAGCCCCAACTGGTTACAGACACAGATTTCCAATCCAAAACAGGATTATGAGACTGTAACCAAGGGAAACACAGTACGATAATGTCATGCAGATTATACAGCACCAAAAATTTGCAACTCTCCTGATGATCAGATTCAACCCTCATTATCACCTGAGTAGAGAACTGAGGTTTATTCTCAGCCAAAGAGGTAGAATCGATCCCCAGTAGGGGAATAGACTTCCGTAGGGGTATCAAGGGAAACCCACAACGTTTAGCAAAATCAAAATCCATTAGGTTAATAGCTGCTCCCGAATCAACAAAAGCCTGAGCAGAAAATGTGGACAGGGAGCAAATCAGGGTAACAGTCAACAAAAATGTAGTCTGAACACTACCCAAGACAACTGAACGTGCAAAACGTCTTCCCCGCTTAGGGCAGACTGAAATAGCATGAGAGGCATCACCACAGTAGAAACATAACCCATTGCGTTTACAAAACTCATGACGCTGTGCCCCAGAAGCCACTCTATCACACTGCATGGGTTCAGAAGCTGGTTCACAAGGCAACACTGTTCCACGCATACCTCTACGCTCACACAAACGTCTGTCAATTTGAATCGCTAATGACATAGAATCATTGAGACCAGAGGGGACAGGGAATCCCACCATAACATCCTTTACACTCTCTGACAGACCCTTCCGAAAAAGGGCTGCCAAAGCATCATCATTCCATTTGGTCAGGACTGCCCACCTTCGGAATCTCTGACAGTATAACTCAGCGTCCTCAAGCCCTGATTTAATGCCAACAAGGCTTTTTCAGCTTCATCAGTGACATTAGGCTCATCGTACAATAACCCCAGAGCCTGAAAAAAATGCATCAACATTACTCAAAACAGGATCCCCAGGTGTCAGGGAAAAAGCCCAATCCTGAGGATCGCCACGCAGGAGAGAGATGACAATTTGAACCTGCTGTGCTGCGTTCCCTGAGGACTTAGATTTCAAGGCAAAAAAATTTTGAAATTCAGAAATTTAGCTCGATCCCCTAAAAACAAATCTGGCATGGGAATCCTAGGTTCCACAACAGGCAACCCTGCAAGATAGGTAGCAATACTCCGAACTTCAGTGGCAAGCTGATCCACACGGCCAGACAACTGTGCAAACTCCATTGAGAGAAAAAAAAATCCTCCTCAGCATTCAGAAAAACAGAGGGAAAAAAAAATAAAAAATCTCTGACAATCTTCTTTCTTTAACACTATTTTTCCCTTCTGTGAGTACCATACAAATATTAGTTTTTGGGCCGGTGATACTGTTATGATTTGGTAGCTGAGGAGAGCAGGCAAAAAAGGAAATACACCAGAGAGGTTGGAATCTATGGGATTGCAGTACCCTGACTAACCACCACAACTAAAGGCAGCCTTGGAGCGTACCTACGTTGGTCCTAGACGCCTCGTCACAGCCTGAGAAGCTAACAACTACACCTAAAGACAGAAAGAGGAAAACTATCTGCCCCGGAGCAGATCCCCAAAGAACATAGAAAGCCCCCAAACATGTAATGGCGGTTAGACAAGAGGAAAATACAGACACAGACAGAAAATAGTATGAGCAAACGTTTGGGCCCAAACTTCCTAAATAGAAAAGGATAGGAAGGACACTTACTGCAATCCCAAAAAACCCTGAAAAGTACCAACTCTACTAATTACAAAAACACCTGAGATCACACGACCTCTACCACCTAAATTAGTTCTCTGGTGTAACAAAACTAAACAGCAGCCACTGAAAAAACTGGAAAAGGCAAATGAACAAACAACAGTGGCTGAACTAAACTGAGAGGAGCACAAGCCCCCGGAGGGGACCCGGCAGACCCCCACAGAAGTGCAGGACAAAATGCAATAAGCAAGCACAAAAAACTAAAAGAAGAAAATGACTTATCTGTTAGCAGAAGATGCAGGCACGAAACAGCAAGCTACAAAGTGAACAGGAATCAAAGATGAGACCAGAACAATTGATCACCGGCAACCCTGATGGGAGGGAACCTCCCTTATATAAGACCAGTCAGCAACACCTGATCGCCAATCCTCACAATCTTCATTGGATAGTTCAGTACTGTTTGTAACCACCAGAGGGAGCTTCTGCTCAGAATTCATTTCTAGCACATTCACAACAGATCTCTGTCTGACTGAAATGTGCCAACTGTAAAGTTTTGTGGAGGGAGGGATGTTATATTGTTGGTATCGTCTTATGCTCCTTAATTCCAGTGAAGGGAACTCTCAATGCTTCAGTATACCAAGACACTTTGGAAAACTGTGTTTCTAACATTGTGGGAACAGTTTGGGGAAAGTAATTTTCGGCTCCACCATAACTAGTGCATAAAACAAGGTCCATGAGGGCATGGTTTGGTGACTTTGGTGTGACAGAACATGGCGGGGTGAATACAGCCCTGACCCTAACCCCATTGAACAATTTTGTGATGAACTAGAATGAATTGTAAGTCAGTCCCATAACAGTGTCGGACCTCACAAATGCTCTTCTGCATGAATGGGCAGCAATTTCTACAAACTCCCAAAATCTTGAAGACAGTCTTCCCAGAATCTGTTATAGCTGCAAAGGAGGGATCAACTCCATATTACTGTCTATAGATGTAAGATGGGAGGTCATAAAAGCTCATATAGGTGTAATATGGAGGTGTCCCTATAATGTATGTCACAGAATACGTTTGGCTTCTTGGATAATAAAGACATATCCTTTAGGCACAGACCATACGTATATCTCATGTGAACAGAGCTTTACTCAAGGTATTTGTCTGCAACCTGAGCAGAATCAGACATTGTCAGGCATCATTCAAACCCCATAAAAACAATGGAAAGCGTCACACATCCGTATCCACAAATATTACGGGGCAGATTTTTTAAACCTGTCTAAAAGAATAGCTTTCTGTGCTGCCCACGGCAACCAATCACAGCACAAGTTTCATTTTACCACAGCAGTCTAAGAAGTGAAAGCCGAAACTCTGGTTGCTATGGGCAACAACAGCTATTCTTTTAGATAGTTTTAAAAATGAGGCCCAATTTGACAGATTGGAGAAAAAGAAAAATGCACAACTTGAGAGACACAAAAGTTACATCCTACAAGTTTCTTTTTTTTTTACAAGGATATGAACTGACCAAAAACACAGTTGGGTTCCTGGCCCCGCTTCACATTTCTTGTAATTACACCCCAAGGAAGTATGATAAATAAAAGAAACAGCAAAGTTAATTATTTTGCAAATATTCTGCTTTTATTTTCCACTGCATCTTAATTTATGTAATTTATTCCCTAAACGCTTTCATTTGCATAACTTCAAAGCCGAAAAATAAATTTGATTAAAAAGAAGTAAGACAGTAATTAATCCGATGAATACAGAGAGCTGCTAAAGTACAGTAATGTAATTTATTGGGCCAAGTCACTTGGACAGAAGGAAAAGTCCAATTACTATCGGCCTTATTTCTAAAAACATCAATTGAAACTTACTAGAAATTCCAAATGTAATTTGTGTGCGTAGAAGAACTGGAAAGAGAACCTGAGGCTTCATCAGATGTCTGTGATTTTTCATCAGTGTTTTGAATCTGAGTATTTGTTTGCTCGGTGTCGGGTTTTAGCGTCAATGTTTTATCAGTGTTTTTCACATATGGAAAAATAAATAAAATAATCTTAATCATGGACAGCAAACAGATGCCATCCATGTACTGTCTGTGATTTTCACAGACCCATAGATTTGTATCACTACTTTTCATCCGTAGTGTTGATAAAAAAAACAGACGTCTCAGTGATTTCATATGGACACACAGTCCACAAAAAACATGGAAATCTTAATGGTCCAATTGTCACAGGTGTGTCACGTCCTGTTGTGACACCTGGAGGATCTGGGATCAGAAAGGTATGAAGTTTATTAGATCGCAGATCTCCTTTAAGATCTGTTAGACGTTTGCCTTGAATTGGAGTGGATTTACTTTCATTCGGTGCCATTTTTCTAGCAGTGAACCTGGATCTTGAGTACAGCACCTTGTGACCACTCACTTCCACTACATAAACCCACTCCTAGCTTCATTCCTTGCCGGTTATAGTTCATCTATACCAGGGGTCTCAAACTCGCGGCCCGCGGGCCAACTGCGGCCCTCGGGACAATAGTTTGCGGCCCTCACCTCATGGGCCCTCTTGACAATAGTTTGCGGCCCTCACCTCGGCCGGGATCACACATGCGAGAAACACGGCCGAGTCTTGCATGTGAAATCCCAGTAACACGTAGTACCGCTCATTGAGGTCATGAATATGGACGCCACTCCACTCTTATAGGCGTGGCGCCCATATTCATGAGCTTAATGAGCAGTACCACAGAAAGAAGATGTCGGCGCTCCGGGCGCTGGACCATCCGAGCTGCAGCAGGAGGAGGTGAGGTATGATGATGGCTAGAGTCTAGCCATCATGTGCGGCGGGCAGGGAATGATCCCAACAGCTCCGCTGCCTGCAAGACAAAATAAGCAGGAGCGGAGCTGCAAGGATCCTTCCTGCCCGGCGCCCGCGCTTCATGTCTCTGACACAGAGAGCAGCGCCGCTGGATGATGTCATCATTCAGCGGCCAGCTGTGCCAGAGCGAGGAAGCGCTGGCACCGGTAATGCTGCGGACAGGTGAGAGGTGGTATGTGTGTGTGTAGGTGGAGGAGAGTGATGGGGAAAAAGCAATGATGGGGAAAAGCAGTGATGGGGAAAAGTAGCGATGGGAAAAGGAAATGATAGGAGTTATGAGGAAAAGCAATGATGGGGAAAAAGCAATGATGGGAAAAGCAGTGATGGGGAAAAGCAATGATGGGATTGATGGGGGAAAAGCAATAATGGGAGTGATGGGGAAAAGCAGTGATGGGGAAAAGCAATGATGGGAGTGATGGGGAAAAGCAATGATAGGAGTGATGGGGAAAAGCAGTGATGTGGAAAAGCAGTGATGGGGAAAAGCAATGATGGGGAAAAACAATGATGGGAGTGATGGGGAAAAGCAATGATGGGAGTGAAGGGGGAAAAGCAATGATGGGGAAAAAGCAATGATGGGAGTGATGGGGAAAAGCAGTGATGGGGAAAAGCAAAGATGGGGAAAAACAATGATGGGAGTGATGGGGAAAAGCAATGATGGGAGTGATGGGGGAAAAGCAATGATGGGAGTGATGGGGAAAAGCAATGATGGGGAAAAGCAACGATGGGGTGATGGGGAAAAAGCAATGGGGGAGAATGAGCGCTGGGGGAGTATGAGCGCTGGGGGGAATGACTTCTTGCTGTTAACCAGTTAATGTTTTCTTGTGGAAAACCTGATGCGGCCCAGCCTCACCCAGATTCTACCTCCAGCGGCCCCCGGGTAAATTGAGTTTGAGACCCCTGCGCTAGCCTGCGCACTAGACAGGGTAAGTTCGGGGCCAGCGAGGCCTTAAACACATGATCGCACATGGTGGGACGGACCCGTCTAGGGACGATAGGGAGTGCAGGGATCAGACTCAGGTTTATGTTAGGAGGTGACCCCTCTCCCTTCTCCCTAGCACTAGGGTTTCCTTGTACATCTTCCCTGGTGTTGTGCTCCACGCTGTATGTCCTCTCAGCCTCAATGTGAAAACCATGCATAAAACACGGACATGAAACATAAATGTCTGAATGAGGCCTTAGAAAGTGTCTTGTATATAATGTATCATACTGCATGCTACATACTCATAATAAAATGCTTATGTGGGTTCTGTGGGGTTATAACATGTTCTGATAATATTCAGCTCATTTATAGACATAGCGCAGACCTGACACTTGGTCAAAAATTTTTATTTAACGATCTTGGAAAAATACCACAGCTCGTCTGATTCTGCCACTTTTTTTCAATTTGTGTTGCGTCACACCATTGCGGAAATATTCACATTTATTGCTTTTAGAGATCAAGACGTGAAATCGCTGCTTGTATTGCAACTGGGCTTTTCTTCAGGGTCTTCTCTGTGGGTGTTGTGCGTTATAGAGTCACGGCATTCGCGCATTCCACATGATTTAGCTATAGTAGACATAGAATACCACCTTAATAAATATAGCGAATGTTGAGATGATGTCAAACAGTTTATAGCTATGGTTATACAATACTTATTGCAACATTATTATTTTTGTTTCAATAAGGATTTTTTTTTCTACCAACTGAAGGATCCCTGAAAAGATCAAAGTTTATCTTGCATTGTTGGAGGAAAACTTCATCTACGCTGGTATAACCCAATAAAGCCCTCTATTACATGATACATTTTATAGACACCATGTTGATAGTTTGGGGAGATAACCAAACTATTTTTCCAGCCTTGTAAGAATATCTCAGTAACAACAAGATGAATCTAAAATGTACTGGAGCAGTCCACGGAGACACAGCCAAATTTTTGACATACCATTAAAGGGGTATTTCTATCTCCAAGATCCTATCCCAATATGTAGTAGGTGTAATAATAATAATATTGTTAGCAAATACCTCCAATTAGAAATGTAGTATAGTTTTTTCTGATTCGCTATCTCTTTCCTCATGTGCAGGGCATTGCAGGACCTTAGGTATCCATGGTTACAACCACTGAGATAATGACAGTTAGCTGGTTCCTAGTGGTCATAACCATGGACACCTAAGGTCCTGCTATGCCTGCACATGAGGAAAAAGGCAGCAAATCAGAAAAACTATACTAGATTTCTAATTGGAAGTATTTGCTCAAATTACTATTATTACACCTACTACATATTGGGATAGGATCTTGGAGATTGTAATATCCATTCAAATAGATATACAATAGAGCTACAAGCAGGTGTGGTTAAAACAGCCATATATCGCAAGCCCTAGGCAGGAAGCAGTATCTTGAGAGCGAATATTTCACACTCAAAACATATTATAAAGTGATCAATACCAATAGATGAATATACTCGCATTAGAAGAGCTTGTTCAGACTATGTGCCAGGAAAATGACAACTGACTGTGACAAGGATTGGATTCTACATAGAGCACAACTTCAAATGACGGATAAAACACTTGAATCCTTTCTTTTTAATTATTAACGCCAAAATATAAGTCAGTGAAATATAAATGTTGTATGTTATAGAGTGATGTCTTTGTAATCTAAATATGTCAGCTGCATGAAGAGAAAACTAATCTAATAGCATTGCAGAAGAGTTATATGATATCTTAAAATAGCACTCCCATGAGTTCTTTTCCAAATCTGTGTAAATGTGCATATAGTAGTACAGCATGTACTGTGAGTGGATTAATTTACTCACCTATCGCCGTCTTGTCCAGGATCCAGGGCCATTTGCTCCTCAGCTGAGTGACGTCACCGCTCTTCAGACTCGAGGTCATGCTGCACTCTGTAGCTTTTACAATATAAGCTTATGGAGTGTCAGATCAAGGTCCCATTAGCTTTTAATTTTAAAGGAAACTTGCGGTCCATTCGTAGAGTGTAGAGTGGATAGTCTGAAGAACGGGGATGTCACTGAGAAGAGGAACTGAAGGGCACTGGATACCCGAGAAGGTGAGAATAGTAACACATATGCTACACTATATACACATCTACACAGATTTAAAAAAAAATAAAGAAAAGAAGCTTTGTGGGAGGGATTTTATATAAAATATATATATATATATATATATATATAATATATAGGGTGGTCCAAAAGTAGGTGGACAGAAAGAAAATAAAAATTTTTTTTAGGGACAACATCACATTTGAAGTCACTTTGAGGGGTCTATATGATAGAAAATACTCAAAAGTGACACCATTCTAAAAACTGCACCCCTCAAGGTGCTCAAACCCACATTCATGAAGTTTATCAACCCTTCAGGTGCTTCACAGCAATTTTTGGAATGTTTAAAAAAAAATTAAATATTTCACTTTTTTTCACAAAATATTTACTTCAGATCCAATTTTTTTATTTTCACAAGGGTAACAGGAGAATTTGAACTGCAAAACTTGTTGTGCAACTTATCTTGAGTATGCTGATACCCCATATGTGGGGGTAAACCATTGTTTTGGTGCATGGTAGACGCTTTTTATTGCAAAAAAGCTTTTGCATCACCATATTTTGAGAGCTATAATTTTTCCATATTTTGGCCCACAGAGTCATGTGAGGTCTTGTTTTTTGCGGGATGATTTGACATTTTTATTGGTACCATTTTCGGGCACATGTCATATTTTGATCGCTCTTTATTCCGGTTTTTGGGAGGCAGAATGCACGAAAACCAGCAATTCATGAATTTCTTTTGAGGGGGGGGGCGTTTATACCGTTCCGCTTGTGGTAAAATTGATAAGGCAGTTTTATTCGTCGGGTTAGTACAATTACAGCGATACCTCATTTATATCATTTTTTATGTTTTGGTGCTTTTAGACAACAAAAACTATTTTATATAAAAAATAATTATTTTTGCATCGCTTTATTCTGAGAGCTATAACTTTTTTATTTTTTCGCTGATGATGCTGTATGGAGGCTCGTTTTTTGAGGGACAAGATGACGTTTTCAGTGGTTCCATGTTTATTTATATCCGTCTTTTTGATCGCGTGTTATTCCACTTTTTGTTCGGCGGTATGATGATAAAGCATTGATTTTATACTGTCTACCTACTTTTGGACCACCCTGTATATATATATATATATATATATATATATATATATATATATATATATAACCTAGAGAAATCTAGATGGTTTCTGTTTTTTACAGTATTGAACATATAGATAAACCTTATAGAGATAGCAAAAGGCATAAACAATTACAACTTAGAGGAAGTAGATGTTTGCTGAATATACTACAGTAGAATGTTACAAGATGTTACAATTGTGGAATTTTTAGAGTTAATGGCACAGGTGATATGTGATGTCTGAGACTGCAGGTGCTTGTAACCTGGCTTCTACTCTCGCACACATGTTGTGGATCTATTATTTTTGTTTCTAACTCCAAAACAAAACCTAAACTGTTAATTATGATAGTTTACAGTGGGGAAAAAGATCATTATACGGAAACTGTCGGTAAGCCGTCTATATGTGCATGTAGGTCACACGAAGCTGAATAAAATGATGCCTTGATATCTGAAATCTGATATCTTGCTCCAGAGAAATCCACATTTTGGTTAATATGTAAATGAGCTGTTAAGATCTATGGGCCTGAAATAAATCTCCCTGAGAATCTGCCTCCATAGCTTATTTTAAATAAAAGGAGGCATTGCCAGTGTGTGTCTGTAGATCAGGAGAGCAGACTGTCAGTCATTACATGTCTCACGCTGGTAACGCCTCCTTTCATTTAAAATAAGTTCTTAAAGGCAGATTACTCAGGGAGATTTATGTCCGGCCCATAGATCTTAACAGGTATACATACTAAGAAAAGTGTGGATTTCTCTAGAATAAGAAATTAGAACACAGATATCAAGGTATAATTTTATTCAGCTTCCTATGAGTTTCATGCCCATGACTATGGCTTAGGAGGGTTGATCTTACTGACAGATTTTCTTTAAGAGTGTAAACAAAAATTAATGCTCCTACAACCTTGGAGGGGGGGAAAGGATTTTCTGAATCCTTAAAAAAGGACAAGATAAACATGGTGCCTACAGCAAAATACAAAAGAAATTGCAATCACATTTTAAAACGTAAAACTTAAAATAAAACACCTACAAACACCTGCAAAGTTGCCATGGTAGTGGAACATAGTCAGAGAATATATATTTGCTGCAAAACCCACCACATAGAAATTGTGTTCGGTCATAACAATGTAAGAGATAATGTCTGCCCTGATGTGCCATAGTGGAAGAGGTTAGGTAGGTGTAAAGATAACCTGGGAAGCCTAATGTCATGACTCTGTTGTTGGATGTCCCAAGACCAGGGCCTCCTTCCCTGTCCCTAATGCTAGGGACTGGCGCCCTAGCTCTTCTTTTCCCCAGATTACTTCTGATGGTGAAGATGCCACTGCCATGTGCCTTAGCTCCTAAATCCGCACTCAGTCTGTACCCTTCCCTCACCCTGGGAAATGGGAAGTAGTAGTGTACCGAAGTATACCAACCACACTAACAAGGTAATACGAACTGGGGTAACAAAAAATACCAAACATGCAAATATACTCACACATATTACTGAGGAATGCACCTGGGAATGGAGGATGGGGTTAAACCAAAGAAGGAGAAGGGAATTATCACACACTCAAAACCTAGTAATAGTCACAGATAAAGCCACCAAACGCCTTCTCCAATAACTACCAACGACCTCCAGCCATGCAGCATAAGCTAGTTCTGACAATGAGTGCTAGCCAGGACGTGGGAGTGGCTAACAGTGCACAGCTGAGCCTTAACACAGGAAAACTTCAAGGAGCTCCTAACTGAGATTAACCCCTGCGCTGCTAAAATAAATTTATACCGTTTAATAAGAAGGTGACGTGCTTCTAATCAGAAGCTGCGGTCTTCTGGCTCCTCTCCGTCGTCGAAACCCGTGACACCTGACTTGCAGCCATAAAATTATGAAGCATACCTTCAAGTAACTACATAACCCAAGCAACTTCAGGAGAAAGGCAGCAAGGAATTGAGAGCAATTGTTGTGACCCGCACCACAATTGTGGGTTACCAGAGCAATGGGGTACTCAGAGCCGAGCCCATGGAAGTCTATGGGGTTGTCACAGGTAGCGGTGGCTCGGTCTGTGGCCCTGGCGGTCAGGCGTATGTTGGGGGGAATATTTACAGGGGATTTGGTATATAACGGTTCGTGACGCCACCTGTAGTTGTCTGATCACTAAGACCAGCGCTGCAGTAATTCTCTGAGGGGATGTTGTGGCAGCCAGATGACGGGTCCCCCACAGGTGGGACTGGTCCCTCAAAGTCTATGGTATTAATGATGTCGGGTGCAGATAAATAAATCAGTCTCACACCATCCAGCGTCTTTCCATACCTTTTACTTGTCAGATGATAAGGCAGGTCCCAGGGAGGCTGGTCGGGTGGAGGATGTGTTTTGAGGTAACGGATGAGCAGGGTAGAGGCCTCCTTAACTTTCCAATATGATGAGTCCAACCTGCATAGAGCTAAGTTCACTCCGATTTCTCCAGCTAACTCCTCAGCTGTACTGCCCGGTCAGCATTTTGGTCGGAGCCTTCCATATAACGTGAGAGAGCTGAGTTCCTACTGTTGTCCTGCAGTGACTTAAGGTTCCACTCTCCCTGACTCCAGTTACGTACCGACACTCCAAGGGCTGCTTTCTGCGACCTAAGGTCCAGTAAGACTCTGGTTTTTCTACCACTACGCCTGAAGCTGTAGTGACACTTCGGTCTCCAGTGACCGGAGAACAATGCGCAGGATAGTCCAATCCTTAAGGCACTGCTATAACTTCTTCCACTGCGCCCTTCGCCCTGTTCGCGCTTGTAGCATAAGCACTCCACACTTCCTAGAGTAATGCAAGTCAATCCCTTCTTGCTTCTTCCTTGGAGCTCGCTAACAGATGCTCAGTATTCTTCTAGTTCAGGAGCACGTCGACTGAACTTCACTGTCCTTGGGACAGGCGACTGAAGTTTCTGCTGCTAACCCTTCTTTCCATCCAACAGTCTGTCTGCCTTTAGCTCACACCGAGCTCTGACAGGACATGTTATCTGATCTCCTCTCCTCCTGCACAGACTGCACACTGACTGACCTGTCCGACGACAGGAAACTGACTGACTGGCTACATACCCTATGGGTGTGTCCAAGTGTGTGGTGGAGTGAATGGTTATTAAGCATTAAACTGTTACCTCTCCGCACATCCTCCAGGGTACTGTGTGTGCCTTCACACCAGGGCTACACATTCCCCATGGTAAAATACAGCACTCCCGGGCTGTGAAATACAAGAAGACATTTTGTTTTGTATTAACAATAAACATTAAACTCTTCCCATCCGGGAGGTAAGAATTTCTTAAACGTTGCATTCAAACAGACATAGAAAAATACAAAACATACTTTCCATAAATATATCATATCAACAATATTCTTGTGAAGGACCCGCACCAAACCTTCAACGTGGGTCCTGGGTGGGCTGCAGGACATCTGAATGCAGACCTCACTCAGTGCCACACCACACGGGTTTTATATTCAGAGGTAATAATTGTGCTGTGGTTTCATGTAAAACCAATATAATGCACCGAAGCGCAACTATGTACAAAGATAAGTTCTGGGCTGGCACAGTCCTCAGCCTCAAAGTCCATGACATAATAAAAGACACATATTGGTAACTTCTGAAACTCACATTATACTTCTCACGGTATTTACCCAACCAGGGTATTCTATATGTAAAACTATGCAATCAACTTTTTCAAATTTTCACTCTGGTACCCAGCCGGGCATTCTACTCATTATATATAAAACTATGTAAACCCTATACATAGCAATAAAGTGCAAAACAGCAATTATTTCTTTTATCAAAACTTTTTACATCTTCTTAGTTGCGGTAAACCCCTGTCTGGGTCCTACCGTTCTTCACATTTTCTTGCTAACTTCAGTTACACTTTCCATCCCGGGGGCTGGAACAATGCGATGCTCTTTAGAGCACATGACAAATAGGTCGTGACCTGCTATCCAAGTCTGAGTAGCGACTGTTTTCATCCTCACTACGGTCCCATCGGGTGACTCCATCATGTAGGACGCAAGCGGTATCTCCGAAGGTGTCGCTGTTGGTGCCGCTATATCCGGCGGTGCAAATTGCGATTTGGAATGAGTCGTAGCTTGTGTCTTGGTACGAGGCACTGGCAGAGTAGAATATGCAGGGGGCGCTTCCAACTGTGACGTACGTTCATGGGGCGATGCCGGGGCACGGCCTGGTGCAGCGGGAGCTCGGGACTGTGACGCGCTGGCAATGGTGACGTTACCTGCGTCGGGGATGGGGTCTCTGACGACTGCGACATTTAAGGCATACCATCCTTTCATACCCCAGTGCCGTGTATAGGTTACTATGTCCCCATTGATTAGGTCCCTCCCGGGATGGCCGATGGGCAGGTGGGATTCTACGTCCCTGCGACTGACAAAGACCCCTGGGTAGAGGCCCGGTTCTCTAATGAAGCCCCAGCCCTTCCAGAGCTGGAACTCTGTCACACACCCTGCCGCCGCGGTTCCCTTAGAGTACCTTTTTCCCGGCGGACACTTTCCTTATCCGCAATCAGCTGCTCGTACTGCCGCTGCCGGTTCCGCTGCACTTCCCGCTCTTCCTGCCGGCGTCGCTGTTCCTCTTCGCGACGCTGCCACTCACGTTCCCACTGGGCGGCGTAGGCGACGTCATCCAGGCGCGCCATCTCATCCCAGTCGACGTCTGGTAATGATGGACAGGACCCCTCCGGTGTCCCTACCGGGGATCGATCATCTGCTGCGGCCTCCTGGCCGGGCTGGCGTTCCGGAACTGGCGGTACCTCCTCAACCTCCTTCGCTTCCACCGCTCCATCGGTAGGATCAGGGTCGGTCCTTTTGGGGGTAGCCTCCGGTTGCTCCTTAGCCTTGGGCAGCAGAAGTTTTGGTAATTCAAATCGTGGAGGGTCGTCGAGGGGAGAGAACACCGCGTCCCACAGCCGCCGCTGTATCTGGTTACGCCGGCGTTTCTCAATCTCCTCCTCGCCAGGTCGTTGCAGGATCATCTTCTTTAACCTTGCATTTTCCTCTCCAATCTCCAGCAAGGCTTGATGCAGGTGCAGGACCACAGATGGTTCTGGTTCTAGTGGCAGCTTGGCTGGGGAACGGGGCCTGCCTTCCACCGCTTCCCTGCTCGGCTGCACACGTCCTGCCTCCATCATGTTCCTGAACACTCTCTCTTCTTCTACCAGAGCCGTCCGGTCTCTTCCGTGGAGGCGGGGTTTGCGTCTCCTCCTCTTCGCAGGGAAGGTGAAGAGGAGGCGGACCTCCTTTGCTGTAGGGCAGGATCGCATATTGTAATAGCACTTTGAGAGGGCAGGCATTCTCTTCGCGCCACAGGGGGGCACACGCCCACGAATCCACGCCCACCTTCTTCTCCAGCGCCTGAGGGCGCGAATTTGGCGGCAAAATGGCGGATTTTAGCGCCAAAAATAGCAAACAGTCCTTTTTCACAAAAACACCTCCACAGGCACACAGGGCTCGCAATTTTGCGAGTTTCGCATCCTGTTCGTGACGCCAAGTTTTTGTTGTGACCCGCACCACAATTGTGGGTTACCAGAGCAATGGGGTACTCAGAGCCGAGCCCATGGAAGTCTATGGGGTTGTCACAGGTAGCGGTGGCTCGGTCTGTGGCCCTGGCGGTCAGGCGTATGTTGGGGGGAATATTTACAGGGGATTTGGTATATAACGGTTCGTGACGCCACCTGTAGTTGTCTGATCACTAAGACCAGCGCTGCAGTAATTCTCTGAGGGGATGTTGTGGCAGCCAGATGACGGGTCCCCCACAGGTGGGACTGGTCCCTCAAAGTCTATGGTATTAATGATGTCGGGTGCAGATAAATAAATCAGTCTCACACCATCCAGCGTCTTTCCATACCTTTTACTTGTCAGATGATAAGGCAGGTCCCAGGAGGCTGGTCGGGTGGAGGATGTGTTTTGAGGTAACGGATGAGCAGGGTAGAGGCCTCCTTAACTTTCCAATATGATGAGTCCAACCTGCATAGAGCTAAGTTCACTCCGATTTCTCCAGCTAACTCCTCAGCTGTACTGCCCGGTCAGCATAGTGGTCGGAGCCTTCCATATAACGTGAGAGAGCTGAGTTCCTACTGTTGTCCTGCAGTGACTTAAGGTTCCACTCTCCCTGACTCCAGTTACGTACCGACACTCCAAGGGCTGCTTTCTGCGACCTAAGGTCCAGTAAGACTCTGGTTTTTCTACCACTACGCCTGAAGCTGTAGTGACACTTCGGTCTCCAGTGACCGGAGAACAATGCGCAGGATAGTCCAATCCTTAAGGCACTGCTATAACTTCTTCCACTGCGCCCTTCGCCCTGTTCGCGCTTGTAGCATAAGCACTCCACACTTCCTAGAGTAATGCAAGTCAATCCCTTCTTGCTTCTTCCTTGGAGCTCGCTAACAGATGCTCAGTATTCTTCTAGTTCAGGAGCACGTCGACTGAACTTCACTGTCCTTGGGACAGGCGACTGAAGTTTCTGCTGCTAACCCTTCTTTCCATCCAACAGTCTGTCTGCCTTTAGCTCACACCGAGCTCTGACAGGACATGTTATCTGATCTTCTCTCCTCCTGCACAGACTGCACACTGACTGACCTGTCCGACGACAGGAAACTGACTGACTGGCTACATACCCTATGGGTGTGTCCAAGTGTGTGGTGGAGTGAATGGTTATTAAGCATTAAACTGTTACCTCTCCGCACATCCTCCAGGGTACTGTGTGTGCCTTCACACCAGGGCTACACACAATCATCAGAAGGTTGTTATTTGGTGGCATGGAAATAATGGCTTATGATTCAGATTTCCATACCACTGAGGTGTTTCTTGGAAGTCAGTGTCCCCTGAGAAAGTTTCCTACAAAGCCTAGACTCGTCAAGTCATATTTTTCAGTTTTAATTTATGCTTAAATTGAAAACTCAAAGAGTACAAGTCTAACCTTGGAAAAATCTTGCCATGGCCACCATAGTGGGATTTTTATGTTAAACTGTGTTTTTTGTATGAAAGTAAATCATTGTACAAACAGGGTTCACACTGTTCTAATAGCAGCTGGTCAAATTGGAAAAAGCTTATAGGGCCAAAAATTTATGTGACCCCGCAGTCCCACCAGCACGCTATAGAAATAACCGGGCCCAACAATGGCCACTCACCTAAAGCTACTAGCAGGCGAATAATACATTTTGTGCTAAATGGTTGAGTGTCTCACATTGACTAATGTCAGCCCAGAGGCAGCCTCCGGCCACCCTGCTTGAACGTTGCAGATTGTTCCGGTAATTGGCATGATGTTTTTTTACATTTGCTGACATGATTTTTTATCACTGTTTGTTGTCAAACTATTGCACAAAGCATCTGCAGCCTCTAATAAGACAAAGAGGAGAGTTGGGAGAAAGTGTCTGCTTTCTTTCAATTACTCTCATAGGCTTTTTCCTGTTCCTTGTGACAAACTACCTTAATTCTGAAAAGTCTTTTTCGTGGTTTGAATCAATAAACATTTTTTATTGTGTCATATTATAGATTTAGTAATGTTTTCATATATTGTAGCTGAACATTTAGTCAATACATGTAATTACTGCAAGATTCCCTTTTACATACGGCTACTACAAACATAATTGTACTATTATTTCATCAGAGAAGAGCGGATAGCATGGCACAAGGGTCTAACATCTCGGTCACTGCACATCAGAAAATAAGGGACGTATGCCATATCATAGCATAGTATACTATTTTTTATGACAACCTACTTTAAAAAGAGTGTGTAGCTAGGAATTCATTGCAATTTTGCACCGCTAAGCCCCATTTAATATACATGCGTACATATTGCACAGGCTAGCCCTCCAGTTTAAGTCTAAGGCTAGGGTCACACTGGCATATATTCGCTCATCCGAGATAATTGGGCAGATTATTCTAATCACACACACTCTGATCACAGTTTGATCAGAGTGTGATCTGATCCTCTTGGATGAGGAGAAGATGGAGAAATTGCTCCATCTTCTCCATTCTGTGAGACTGTGGAAATTGGACTGCACTCAGATGTCATCCATGTGCACTCAGATATTTTCCATGGAGTCAATGACCTGCATGGCCAGTGCGATATGATAACGATACGATACTGTCTCAGTCCAAGGAAATGACTGGACATGTGCATGGCCCCATAGATTAACATTGATCAAAGTGGGATCCGATGGATCACACTCGAACAGAAAATACGGCCATGGCCACGATGAGCCCTTAGTGTGACTTTTTAAACATTTGTCATTACCGTCATTGTCAGTGGCATGAAATGTAAATGGCATCAAATCCCATAGAATTACTAACAGGATCAAAAACCATATTCTAATTTAGTATTCGCTATAGCAGTGTTCCCCAACTCCAGTCCTCAAGGCCCACCAACGGGTCATGTTTTCAGGATTTCCTGATGCAATTATCACCTGGGCAATACTAAGGAAATCCTGAAAACATGACCCGTTGGTGGGCCTTGAGGACTGGAGTTGGCGAACCCTGCGCCATAGTAATTATAAAAAGATATTTGCTTTCAAAGACCAATTTCCCTGCAGATGACAAGTTTGTTTATTGTGTTATTACATACTGATTCTATGTAGCTGTCAATAATCTATAGATATGAAAAGACGTAAAATCATTCTTATGAAAAAGGCTAATTTCCAAATAACATTTGCTATTTACATCCAAGCCAAAGCATGACGCAATCTCTCCAGTGTAATACTCCTTCCTAGTACCGTATGAACATATTATTATTGATAATAATTATCATTATATTATTATTCCAAGCCAATGCACAGACCATATGTACAGACCATATGTACAGATATGTCTTCCCTGTTCCAAATCAAGTGTAGATAGTGACCTCAAGAAGGTGGAGACAACATCTGATCTCCAACAGGGGGCAACAAGATTAATCCTGTGCTTCCACCTGCTGTGCTACAAGATACAATCACAGCATAATGGCCTATATGTGTGATCTGATGGAGGCAGCACAGCCCCATGTCTGCTCCAGCAGTCCTGGTATAACAGCACACATGTGAAGCAGGCAGCCCTGGATTAACAGCACACATGTGCAGCAGGCAGCCCTGGTATAACAGCACACATGTGCAGCAGGCAGCCCTGGTGTAACAGCACACATGTGCAGCAGGCAGCCCTGGTTAACAGCACACATGTGCAGCAGGCAGCCCTGGAATAACAGCACACATGTGCAGCAGGCAGCCCTGGTATAACAGCACACATGTGCAGCAGGCAGCCCTGGTGTAACAGCACACATGTGCAGCAGGCAGCCCTGGTGTAATAGCACACATGTGCAGCAGGCAGCCCTCGTATAACAGCACACATGTGCAGCAGGCAGCCCTGGTTATAACAGCACACATGTGCAGCAGGCAGCCCTGGTATAACAACACACGTGCAGCAGGCAGCCCTGGTATAACAGCACACTGTGCAGCAGGCAGCCCTGGTATAACAGCACACATGTGCAGCAGGCAGCCCTGGAATAACAGCACACATGTGCAGCAGGCAGCCCTGGTATAACAGCACACATGTGCAGCAGGCAGCCCTGGTATAACAGCACACTGTGCAGCAGGCAGCCCTGGTGTAACAGCCCCATGTGCAGCAGGTAGCCCTGGAGTAACAGCACACATGTGCAGCAGGCAGCCCTGGTATAACAGCACACATGTGCAGCAGGCAGCCCTGGTGTAACAGCACACATGTGCAGCAGGCAGCCCTGGTTATAACAGCACACATGTGCAGCAGGCAGCCCTGGTGTAACAGCACACATGTGCAGCAGGCAGCCCTGGTATAACAGCACACATGTGCAGCAGGCAGCCTTGGTATAACAGCACACATGTGCAGCAGGCAGCCCTGGTATAACAGCCCCATGTTGCTCAGGCAGCCCTGGAATAACAGCACACATGTGCAGCAGGCAGCCCTGGTATAACAGCACACATGTGCAGCAGGCAGCCCTGGTGTAACAGCACACATGTGCAGCAGGCAGCCCTGGTATAACAGCACACATGTGCAGCAGGCAGCCCTGGTATAACAGCACACATGTGCAGCAGGCAGCCCTGGTATAACAGCACACATGTGCAGCAGGCAGCCCTGGTATAACAGCCTCATGTGCTCAGGCAGCCCTGGAATAACAGCACACATGTGCAGCAGGCAGCCCTGGAATAACAGCACACATGTGCAGCAGGCAGCCCTGGAATAACAGCACACATGTGCAGCAGGCAGCCCTGGTATAACAGCCCATGTCTGCTCAGGCAGCCCTGGAATAACAGCACACATGTGCAGCAGGCAGCCCTGGTATAACAGCACACATGTGCAGCAGGCAGCCCTGGTATAACAGCCCATGTCTGCTCAGGCAGCCCTGGAATAACAGCACACATGTGCAGCAGGCAGCCCTGGAATAACAGCACACATGTGCAGCAGGCAGCCCTGGAATAACAGCACACATGTGCAGCAGGCAGCCCTGGTGTAACAGCACACATGTGCAGCAGGCAGCCCTGGTGTAACAGCACACATGTGCAGCAGGCAGCCCTGGTATAACAGCCCCAATGTCTGCTCAGGCAGCCCTGGAATAACAGCACACATGTGCAGCAGGCAGCCCTGGAATAACAGCACACATGTGCAGCAGGCAGCCCTGGAGTAACAGCACACATGTGCAGCAGGCAGCCCTGGTGTAACAGCACACATGTGCAGCAGGCAGCCCTGGTATAACAGCACACATGTGCAGCAGGCAGCCCTGGTGTAACAGCACACATGTGCAGCAGGCAGCCCTGGTATAACAGCCCCATGTCTGCTCAGGCAGCCCTGGTATAACAGCACACATGTGCAGCAGGCAGCCCTGGTTAACAGCACACATGTGCAGCAGGCAGCCCTGGTGTAACAGCACACATGTGCAGCAGGCAGCCCTGGTATAACAGCCCCATGTCTGCTCAGGCAGCCCTGGTATAACAGCACAC
>JARQOD010000001.1:875850551-875885077 GCA_033576555.1 Oophaga sylvatica
GGTTCAGTCCTCTGCCCTTGTTCACATTTAAGTCACTTGACAAGTGGAAAGGTTTTCAATATTAGAGTAGGACTGTCCCACAGAGGGTTGCCTTGACGTGGCGGGATGGCTTGTACATTATTTTGATCAAAATTATGTTTACTAAATACCCTTATGATTATTACTACCTTCATGCATTTTTGCAAAAAGATTTTTTATTTCATTTTTGGATATTTGTTTTTTTGTGCCTGTTTTTCTGTGTAATGGTCATGTGTTAATATGCATTTACATTTTGCATACACATTAACTTACTTTTTCAGTTCAGATCTAGTTTTCTATGTAGTTCATAGTGCATTCCGTGCATATAAGGTGTGACCGCCCTGTTTTCTGAGTTGAGAAAATCCATCCTGTCTGGCCAGAGCTTCAACTGGGGTTCAGTCCCTCTGCCCTTGTTCACATTTAAGTCACTTGACAAGTGGAAAGGTTTTCAATATTAGAGTAGGACTGTCCCACAAGGGTTGCCTTGACGTGCGGGAATGGCTTGTACATTATTTTGATCAAAATTATGTTTACTAAATACCCTTATGATTATTACTACCTTCATGCATTTTGCAAAAATAATTTTTATTTCATTTTTGGATATTTGTTTTTTTGTGCCTGTTTTTCTGTGTAATGGTCATGTGTTAATATGCATTTACATTTTGCATACACATTAACTTACTTTTCAGTTCAGATCTATTTTTCTATGTAGTTCATAGTGCATTCCGTGCATATAAGGTGTGACCGCCCTGTTTTCTGAGTTTGAGAAAATCCATCCTGTCTGGCCAGAGCTTCAACTGGTGGGTTCAGTCCCTCTGCCCTTGTTCACATTTAAGTCACTTGACAAGTGGAAAGGTTTTCAATATTAGAGTAGACTGTCCCACAGAGGGTTGCCTTGACGTGGCGGGATGGCTTGTACATTATTTTGATCAAAATTATGTTTACTAAATACCCTTATGATTATTACTACCTTCATTCATTTTTGCAAAAAGATTTTTATTTCATTTTTGGATATTTGTTTTTTTTGTGCCTGTTTTTTCTGTGTAATGGTCATGTGTTAATATGCATTTACATTTTGCATACACATTAACTTAGTTTTTCCCTTGACTGGAACCGCAGGTTCGTGGTGGACGCCCCTACCTGTCCATGATTTCTGGACGGGATTGCAATCCCTGCACTGCTGGACACTGGATCTCAGGTGACCATCATACCTGATGTCCTTTACAATAAATTTTGGTCCATGGACAGTCTCCACCCCCAAACCCTGACTTGACAGTGTACGCCACCAATGGTCTCCCTGTTGAAGTAATTGGAGCCAAAAACGTGGACGTAAAAGTGGGCAGGGTGGAGCTGAAGGATCAGGGACTGCTGGTAGTCAGGACTGTAAATGAGGAAAATGGCCTAAATGTGATATTAGGTACTAACATTATCAGTAACTGTCTGGGAGAAGTTGTGTTTTTGCTCCAACAGCTCGCTGAAGTTGCCAAGCCAAAGCAGAAGGGAGTGATCCAGAGGGAGATCCGGGCCCTGATGTGCCAGCAGCAAGCGAAGCTTACAGATGGTGAAATCGTAATGTACGGGTCCAGACTCGAATCCCATTGTAATACCCCCAATGAGTGAAATGTTAATATGGTGTAAGCAGCCATAGGTCTGAGAGGACAGAACTACCAAGCAGTAGTAGAACCTCATCGCTCAGAACACAGACCTACACTCATGATTGCTAGAGGGGTAGTGGAAGTCATAAATGGGAGAGTACCAGTACGACTTCTCAACTGGGGGACGATGAAGTAAATTTGCCACGTTATGCCACAGTTGCTAAATTACATGCATAGATAACAATTCTATCCTCACAACCGAGTCCTTAGCCTCCCGCCAACCAGCGGAGGATAATGATCCGGCAACTCCGGTAGCGGACTGGTGTCAGCAGCTTCATATAGGGACAGACACCACTTCCGTCCACCAGAAACAGGGGGTACTACGGGTGGTACAAGAGTACGCACAAGTATTTAGCAAGCACCCACTTGACTTTGGGACAATTAAGGAGTACAGCATCATATCCCTACAGGCAGTCATCCTCCCATCAAAGAGCGGTACAGGCCTATACCTCCAGCCCACTATCAGAAAGCTAAGGAAATGCTGCATGACATGAAGAAAGCCGGGGTGATAAGGATAGTGTAGCCCCTGGGCAGCACCTCTTATTCTAGTTAAGAAAAAGGATGGTAGCAATGCGAATGTGTGTAGATTATAGCAAGTAAATCGTATAACACATAAAGATGCATACCCATTACCACGCATAGAGGAATCCTTAGCTGCTCTGAAAACGGCTAACTACTTTTTCTACCCTCGACCTTACTAGTGGGTACTGGCAAGTAGCTGTGGCTGAGGAGGATCGGGAGAAAACTGCTTTCACCACCCCAATGGGACTCTGCGAGTTTGACAGAATGCCCGTTTGGCCTCAGCAGTGCCCCAGGAACATTCCAGAGAGTGATAGAGAGCTGCCTAGGACATCTCAACTTTGAAACCGTGTTGCTGTATCTGGACGACGTGATTGTCTACTCCAAGACATATGAAGATCATCTGAAGCAACCTGGCAGAGGTATTCGAGTCACTGTCCAAGTATGGGATGAAACTGAAGCCCTCTAAATGCCATCTGCTCAAACGGAAGGTACAATACTTGGGACATATTGTCAGTTCCGAAGGAGTAGCGCCGGACCCCGAGAAGGTCACAGCCATCCAGAAATGGCCGGAGCCGAAGAATCTAAAGGAGGTGCGTCAATTCCTGGGATTAACAGGTTACTACAGGAGTTCGTGAAAGATTACACTAAGAATGCGGCGCCTTTACAGGACCTCCTGGTCGGACAACCTCTCAAGAGCAGAAACCCTCCATTCAATTGGGGAAAAGAACAAGCTGAGGGCATTCAAAGAGATGAAAGAGATCCTGACAGGCGATGAAATCTTAGCCTACCCAGATTACAGCCAACCGTTCCTGCTGTACACCGATGCCAGTAACGAAGGATTAGGAGCTGTCCTCAGTCAGAAGCAGAACGGCCAAGAAAAAGTCATCGCATATGCCAGCAGAAAACTCAGCCAACTGAGAGGAATCCGGAAAACTATAGCAGCTTCAAGCTGGAGTTTCTGGCGCTGGTCTGGGCCATTACCGAAAGATTCAAACATTACCTTGCCTCCAACAGGTTCACTGCGTTTACAGAAACAACAACCCCTTGACGCACCTTGAAACAGCCAAGCTGGGAGCCATGGAGCAACGTTGGATGGCTCGGTTGTCAAATTACCAGTTTACCATCAAGTACAGGGCAGGCCGTAAAAATGCTAACGCGGACGCCTTGTCCAGAATGCGCATGAATCTGAACACGGAGGAAGAATCAGATGATCTGGAAGAAATCGAGCTACCTGCGTTCCAACCGAAATGGGAGGTCAAGAGCAACGAGTCTACAGAAAGCGGTGTGGTGAGATGTTGAACCCTTTACCTCATCACAGCTGGAAGGAGACTCAGGACAGCGATCCAGTGTCAGCCGTATCAAGGAGCTGATAAGACAGGAAGGTTCCTCCTTGGAGAAAGACGCACCCGTACCAGCGAAGCTCCTGTGGAATGAGAGAAGCCGGTTGTTCATATACCGTGAGAAAGTTGTGGCAGGAGATACGTCGACCCAAGAACCCATGAAATGGTTTGGCAGATAGTGGTCCCCAAAGCAGACATCCAAATGGTGTTGGAAGCTTACCACGATCAAGCAGGACACTTTGGCTGGAAAAAGCTGGAGACCCTGTTGAAGTGTCGGTTCTACTGGGTAGGGATGCGCAGCTCCATCGAGAAGTGGTGCCGGAACTGTGGACCCTGTGGCCTCAGACAGAAAGACTACTTTAGTCAAAAGGCACCCTTGCAGCCTATCCGGACGACTCGTCCCCTGGAGATCGTGGCATTGGATCACGTCAAGTTGTCCCCAAGCAGGTCGGATACACATATGCCCTGACCATGGTGGATCACTATTCCAGGTTTCTGGTGGTCGCCCCTGTCAAAGATATGACAGCAGAGACAGCAGCAAGAACCTTCCAAGCAAGTTTCTGCAGACCACACGGATATCCCGAGCAGGTACTGACTGATCGAGGTCCTGCATTCGAAGCTGAACTGTTTCAGGAATTCTGTCAATTGTATGGATGTAAAAAGATCAGAACAACACCATACCACCCTCAGACCAACGGCCTTTGTGAAAAGATGAATCACATTGTCATGGATTTACTGAAAACTGTACCACTGGAAGAAAGAAATCGGTGGCCAGACTTGTTACCTGACCTGGTTGACTTGTACAACCACATACCAGTCAGTTCCACCAACTGCACTCCAGCCTACCTTATGAGAGCAAGACCGGGAAGGCTGCCAATGGATTTGGAACTGGGAGTGGTAGAACCAGAGGCTGATGACAATGCTGAGGATTGGGACACAACTCGACGGGAACAGTACAAGAGAGTACAAGCCTGTGTGGAAGACAGTCTCAATAGAGTAAGAGAAACACAAGAGAAGAACTATAAACAAAAATGCTCCCGCTAAACCTTTAATGCCTGGAGAAATGGTGCTCAAAAGGAAAAGAAGAATGCACAAGTTGGATGATCATGGGAACAGGAGCCATATGTCGTGCAAAATTCCAATTTTGATAACAGCAAGGTCTGTACCATCAGCAAGGATGGAGGAAAAACGACTGCAACTGTGTCTAGAGATCATCTAAAGTTGTGTCCGGGCCCATTAAAGCTTCGTGAGGAAGAACCTGTTGTTCATCAAGAAGAGAGTGCTGAAGCGGTCATACATACGGATTTGGGAGATTTACCTGCAGATTGGCCCAGATTGGGAGACGCTGTAATTATTCCTGTGCTGCAGTTTTATCAACCGCAAGAGGAGTCTCTACCTCCAGTCATACCAATTGTGCCCGTTGAGCCAGTTCCAGAAGAACCTATTCCGGCAGACCCTCAACCATTAGAACCCCAAGAAGCGGACCCTCAAAAGCAGCACCACAAGAAGTGGAATCCCCTGGTGAAGCTGGTGAAGCAGTACCGCCTCGCCCAGCCACCAGTACACTTGCCAGATCCATAGAAAGGTTGAGACAGTATTACCGTTTGCCAGTACGCAGAACAGATAGACCAGAGAATACTATACCTGACACCACACCACGTAGGTCAGAACGAACAACTAAGGGAAGATTACCAATTCGCTATCAAGAGTAGTCCTAGTAAACTAGTTTAGCATGACCCAGACAGGGTTTTACTGCATCTGAATAATTGTATAAAGTTTGAAAAAGTATTAATGTAATTATTTGAAATGTGTTTTAACCATGCCAATGGACTGCGTGGCTGTGGACTGTGCCAGCCCAAGAACTTGCTTGTAAATAGTTGCACTACGGTGCTTTATCTTGGTTTGACACGAAACCATTACTATCAACCTCTGAAGAAAAAACCCGTATGGTGTGGCCTAGAGTGAGGTCTGCAGTCAGAAGTCCTGCAGCCCACCCAGGACCCACGTGGGAGGTTTTTGGTGCGGGTCCTCCACAAGAATATTGTCTTGTAATATGAGAATGTTTGAAAACTTTTGATACTTTTGTATTCTTCTAATGTACAAATTGTAACGTTCAAGAAGTCTTACCTCCCGGATGGGAAGAGTTTAAAATGTTGATGTTTAATGCAAAACAAAAATGTTTTTTTCTTTTTCTCTTTTACAGCCTGGGAGTGCTGTGTTTAACCAAGGGGGATGTGTGGCCCAGCTATGTCAGGCACACATAAAATCCAGGAGAATGCACAGGAAGGTAATCGCAAAAGCTTGCTATTCATGCACTTCACTCACACTTTCAGACACACCCACTAGGGGTATAGGAGGTAGTGACACGTAGCAGAGCTCATTCAAGCTTCCTGTCTTAGGACAGTACAGACCATTCAAGTTTCCTGTCTGAGAAGAGCTCAGAGCAGTCAGTTTCCTGTCTTCACACAGTGCAGTTCAGTGCCAGTTCAGTCTGGACTTGGAGAGGAGAGAGGACTGAATCCTCGCAGAGCTAGCGTAGCTCACCTGACAAAGAAGTGGAGGCTAGTACGGGTGAAGTGAATCATCCTAGCCTAGTCAGAGCTACCCTTAATCAGTACCTCAGCAGAAGCTGAAACAAGGAGGATACTGAGAGCTGCTCAGCGAGCTCTGGAGAAAGCTGACTTTTCCATCAAAAGCTACAAGTGCTTATGCTAAGAGCGAGAGCAGGGCGAAGGGCGCAGTGGAGAAGGACAGAGAGAAGTGCTTCAGGTACCAGATTACCTGCACTAATTCACCGGACACCGGAGTCCCAGGCATTGCTAGAGCTTCATGCTTAGTGATAAGAAAACCGGAGGCTTTCTGGACTACAGGTCGCAGAAGGCAGCTCAAAGTGTCGATACGTAACTGGAGTCAGGAGAACAGGAGTCTAGCGGGACGCTGCAGAAATAGACTAGTTCTACCACTGAAAAGGCTCTACCACTATGTCGGCCGGGCGTAGTTGCTATTGAAAGAGTTAACTTCGCTTCACGCAAGTTTGGACTCAGATACATATTGAAGTTAAGGAGGCCTCTAACCTGCTCAGCGGTTACCCGAATGTGCATTCTCCACCCCGACCAGCTCCCCGGGACCTGCTTGAACCATCTACCAGTAAAGGTATGAAAAGAAGCTGCATTGTGTGTGACTGAATTATTAACTACACCCTGCATCATCACCATAGACTTCCAGGGACCAGTCTCACCTGTGGGAGACTTACCACCCAGCTGCCCCATAACATCCCCTGTGAAGATTCTAATAGCAGCGCTGGTCCACTGACCAGATACCACAGGTGGCGTCACGAACTACCTATCCTAATAATCCCCTGTAAATATCCCCCAAACGCTTGACTGCCAGGGCCACGGACCGAGTCCCGCTGCCAGTGACAACTCCCATAGACTTCTATGGGCTCGGCTCCGAGTACCCCATAGCCCTGGTATCCACAATTGTGGGGCGAGTCACATGGCTCTGCTCCCACCCTCCCATACTGTATGCATGGCTCCGCTCCACCCTCCCATCCTGTATACATGGCTCTGCTCCACCCTTCCATCCTGTATACATGGCTCCGCTCCCACCCTCCCATCCTGCATACATGGCTCCGCTCCACCCTCCCAACCTGTATACATGGCTCCGCTCCCACCCACCCATCCTTTATACATGGCTCCGCTCCACCCTCCCATCCTGTATATATGGCTTCTCTGCCACCCTCCCATCCTTGTATGCTTGGCTCCCCTTCCCATCCTTGTATACATGGCTCCCCTGTCCCATCCTGCATACATGGCTCCGCTCCACCCTCCCAACCTGTATACATGGCTCCGCTCCCACCCACCCATCCTTTATACATGGCTCCGCTCCACCCTTCCATCCTGTATATATGGCTCCTCTGCCACCCTCCCATCCTTGTATGCTTGGCTCCCCCTTCCCATCCTTGTATACATAGCTCCCCTGTCCCATCCTTGTATACATGGCTCCCCGTCCCATCCTGTATACATGGCTCCGCTCCTCCTCCCCTCCTTGTATGCATGGCTCCGCTCCACCCTCCCATCCTTGTATGCATGGCTCCGCTCCACCCTCTCATCCTGTATACATGGCTCCGCTCCACCCTCCCATCCTGTATACATGGCTCTGCTCTGTTGTGAATACCTTGGAGGCGACTTCTGAGCTGGGGCTCCCTCCGGTGGTTGCTGAGGGTAATGAACTAATTACTGAATGGCCTTTAGCTGGCTCTGAATGGTATGATATAAGTGACCTGAGTTCCCAGCAGCCTTGCCGGTAATCAATTGTTCCTTCTGCTCTTGCTTGGAGCACATCTTGCTTTCCTGCTCTCATTCAGATAAGTGTTTTTACTTTTTTTTTCCTCTGCTGGTTTGCTGCTTTTTTTGCCTTTGGCTGAGTTTGCTCTTAATTATAGGGCTAGCTCTGCCACCTTGATGTCTCCATTTTTCTGCAATTCTGGGTTCACCCTCGATTTTCTTCAGGAATGGCGAAGGCTTCTGTCTGTATGGGGGTTGACTCTATTGTGCAGCGTATGCAGCAGATTTGGGACCAGGTAGTGAAGAGGTTGTCTCTCTCTCTCAAGAGAAGGCCCAGCGGTTTGCAACCAGCATAGGACTGATGGTCCTCATTTTAAAGTGGGGGACTTGGTTTGGTTGTCCTCAAGAAATATCCCTATGAAGGTTGCATCTCCAAAATTTAAGCCAAGCTTCATTGGAACTTATAAGATCATGGAAATTATTAATCCTGTTTCCTTCCGTTTGCTTCTTCTGGGACATTTAAGATCCATAACGTGTTCCACAAGTCCTTGTTGAAGAGATTTATCAAGCCAGTGGTTCCTGTGGCTGTGCCTCCTGATCCTGTTTTGGTTGAGGGCAATTTGGAGTATGTGGTTGAGAAAATATTGGATTCTCGTTTTGCTAGACGGAGACTCCAGTATTTGGTTAAGTGGAGAGGTTATGGTCAGGAGGACAATTCTTGGGTGTTTGCTTTGGACATCCATGCTGGGAGACTTATCCGTGCATATCATCGAGCTCATCCTGATCGGCCTGGTTGCGCAGGTGAGGGTTCGGGGACCCCTCCTCAAGGGGTGGGTACTGTTGTGAATACCTTGGAGGCGACTACTGAGCTGGGGCTCCCTCCGGTGGTTGCTGAGGGTAATGAACTAATTACTGAATGGCCTTCAGCTGGCTCTGAATGGTATGATATAAGTGACCTGAGTTCCCAGCAGCCTTGCCGGTAATCAATTGTTCCTCCTGCTCTTGCTTGGAGCATATCTTGCTTTCCTGCTCTCATTCAGATAAGTGTTTTGCTTTTTTTTCCTCTGTTGGACTTTCACTGCTGGTTTGCTGCTTGCAGTGGACTGCAGCCTGGTCCCCTTTTGGGGTCTTGCGCTGCAATTGTGCACATTGTGTGTTTGCATTTTTGCTTTGTTCCTTTGTCACTTTTTATTTGCTGTGTTGCTGTGTGTTACACCAGAGATCTGATTTAGGTGGTAGAGATCGTGTGATCTCAGGTTTTTTGTTAATCAGAAGTGTTGGTATTTTTGTCAGGGTTTTTTTGGGTTGCAGTCAGAATTCTTTCCTATACTTTTCTATCTAGACAGATTGGGCCCCAGCGTTTGCTCATTCTATTTCTGTCTGTGTCCGTGTTTTCTTCTTGTCTAACCGCCATTACATGTTCGGGGACTTCCTATTTTTTTGGGGATTCTGCTCCGGGGCAGATAGCTTTCATCTTTCTGCCTTTAGGTGTAGCTATCTCTCCGGCTGTGACGAGGCGTCTAAGATCACCGTAGGTACGCTCCACGGCTACTTCTAGTGTGGCGGTTAGTTTAGGTTACTGCAATCCAATAGTTTCCAGCCTCTCTGGTGTATTGCTACTTTTGCTATTTTTTGCAGTTTCTCCTCAGCTACCGAAAGATAACACTGCTCCATCCTCCCATCATTGTATGCATGGATCCGCTTCCACCCTCCCATCCTGTATGCATAGCTCCGCTCCACCCTCCATCCTTGTATGCATGGCCCCCCCCTCCCATCCTTGTATACATGGCTCCCCTGTCCCATCCTTGTATACATGGCTCCGCTCCACCCTTCCATCCTGTATACATGGCTCCGCTCCCACCCTCCCATCCTTGTATCATGGCTCTGCTCCACCCTCCCATCCTGTATACATGACTCCGCTCCACCCTTCCATCCTGTATACATGGCTCCGCTCCACCCTTCCATCCTGCATACATGGCTCCGCTCCACGCTCCCATCCTTTATACATGGCTCTGCTCCACCCTCCCATCCTGTATACATGGCTCCGCTCCACCCTTCCATCCTGTATACATGGCTCCGCTCCCACCCTCCCATCCTGCATACATGGTTCCGCTCCACGCTCCCATCCTGTATACATGGCTCCGCTCCCACCAACCCATCCTTTATACATGGCTCCGCTCCCACCCCCCATCCTTGTATGCATGGCTCCGCTCCACCCTCCCATCCTGTATACATGACTCCGCTCCACCCTCCATCCTGTATACATGGCTCCGCTCCCACCCTCCCATCCTTGTATGCATGGTTCCGCTCCCACCCTCCCATACTGTATGCATGGCTACGCTCCACCCTCCCATCCTGTATACATGGCTCCGCTCCCACCCTCCCATCCTTGTATGCATGGCTCCGCTCCCACCCTCCCATACTGTATGCATGGCTCCGCTCCACCCTCCCATCCTGTATACATGGCTCCGCTCCACCCTTCCATCCTGTATACATGCTCCGCTCCCACCCTTCCATCCTGCATACATGGCTCCACTCCACCCTCCCATCCTGCATACATGGCTCCGCTCCCACCCACCCATCCTTTATACATGGCTCTGCTCCACCCTCCCATCCTTGTATACAGGTTCCGCTTCACCCTCCCATCCTGTATACATGGCTGTGCTCCCACCCTCCCATCCTTGTATACATGGCTCCGCTCTACCCCCCCATCATGTATACATGGCTCCGCTCCACCCTCCCATCCTGTATACATGGCTCCGCTCCACCCTCCCATCCTGTATACATGGCTCCGTTCCACCCTCCCATTCTTGTATACATAGCTCCACTCCCACCCTCCCATCCTGTATGCATGGCTCCGCTCCACCCTCCCATCCTGTATACATGGCTCCGCTCCCACCCTCCCATCCTTGTATGCATGGCTCCGCTCCACCCTCCCATACTGTATGCATGGCTCCGCTCCACCCTCCCATCCTGTATACATGGCTCCGCTCCCACCCTCCCATCCTTGTATGCATGGCTCCGCTCCCACCCTCCCATACTGTATGAATGGCTCCGCTCCACCCTCCCATCCTGTATACATGGCTCCGCTCCACCCTTCCATCCTGTATACATGGCTCCGCTCCCACCCTCCCATCCTGCATACATGGCTCCACTCCACCCTCCCATCCTGTATACATGGCTCCGCTCCCACCCACCCATCCTTTATACATGGCTCTGCTCCACCCTCCCATCCTTGTATACATGGCTCTGCTCCACCCTCCCATCCTGTATACATGGCTCTGCTCCCACCCTCCCATCCTTGTATACATGGCTCCGCTCTACCCCCCCATCATGTATACATGGCTCCGCTCCACCCTCCCATCCTGTATACATGGCTCCGCTCCACCCTCCCATCCTGTATACATGGTTTCCGTTCCACCCTCCCATCCTTGTATACATAGCTCCGCTCCCACCCTCCCATCCTTTTATGCATGGCCCCCCCCTCCCATCCTTGTATACATGGCTCCCCTGTCCCATCCTTGTATACATGGCTCCGCTCCACCCTTCCATCCTGTATACATGCTCTGCTCCCACCCTCCCATCCTGTATACATGGCTCCGCTCCCACCCTCCCATCCTTGTATGCATGGCTCTGCTCCACCCTCCCATCCTGTATACATGGCTCCGCTCCACCCTTCCATCCTGTATACATGGCTCCGCTCCCACCCTCCCATCCTGCATACATGGCTCCCTCCACGCTCCCATCCTGTATACATGGCTCCGCTCCCGCCAACCCATACTTTATACATGACTCTGCTCCACCCTCCCATCCTTGTATACATGGCTTCCGCTCCACCCTCCCATCCTGTATACATGGCTCGGCTCCCACCCTCCATCCTTGTATACATGGCTCCGCTCTACCCCCCCCCATCATGTATACATGGCTCCGCACCACCCTCCCATCCTGTATACATGGCTCCGCTCCCACCCTCCCATCCTTGTACATGGCTCCGCTCCACCCTCCCATCCTGTATACATGGCTCCGCTCCACCCCTTCCATCCTGTATACATGGCTCCGCTCCCACCCTCCCATCCTGCATACATGGCTCCACTCCACCCTCCCATCCTGTATACATGGCTCCGCTCCACCCACTCATCCTTTATACATGGCTCTGCTCCACCCTCCCATCCTTGTATACATGGCTCCGCTCCACCCTCCCATCCTGTATACATGGCTCTGCTCCACCCTCCATCCTTGTATACATGGCTCCGCTCTACCCCCCTATCATGTATACATGGCTCCGCTCCACCCTCCCATCCTGTATACATGGCTCCGCTCCACCCTCCCATCCTGTATACATGGTTCCGTTCCACCCTCCCATCCTGTATACATGGCTCCCTCCACCCTCCCATCCTGTATACATGGCTCCGCTCCACCCTCCCATCCTGTATACAAGGCTCTGCTCCACCCTCCCATCCTTGTATACATGGCTCCACTCCACCCTCCCATCCTGTATACATGGCTCCGCTCCCACCTCCCATCCTGTATACATGGCTCCTCCACCCTCCCATCCTGTATACATGGCTCCGCTCCACCCTCCCATCCGTTACTGGCTCCGCTCCACCCTCCCATCCTGTATACATGGCTCCACTCCCACCCTCCCATCCTTGTATACATGGCTCCCACCCTCCCATCCTGTACACATGGCTCCGCTCCCACCCTCCCATCCTGTATATATGGCTCGCTCCCACCCTCCCATCCTGTATACATGGCTCCACTCCCACCCTCCCATCCTTTTATACATGGCTCCCACCCTCCCATCCTGTATACATGGCTCCGCTGGGTTCCCCCATCATACTCACCCTCACACCGTCACTGCACATCCCTGCATTTTCATCTCGGTGCGTCAGCTTCTTCAGGTCACGTGGTACTGCTCATTAAGGTCATGAAATGAACGCCACGCCTATGGGAGTGGAGTCGCGTCCATATTCATGACGTTAATGAGCGGTACTACGTCACCGCACCGCACAGGATAGAAGCAGACGCACCGGGACAAGGATGCAGGGACGGAAGGTGAGTATGTACGTGGAGATGACCCGCGGCTACTGTCGGTAGATCAGCGGCTAGTGCCGCTGATCTCCCAACGATAGCGGTGGCGTGCCTGGTTGAAATCCTGCGCCAATTCGCGGCCGGACTGTGCCTGACGCTGATTGGTCGCATCTGGCCGGGTACGACCAATCAGCGACGCAGGATTTCCTTTACAGACGGAAGTTATAAGTTAGACAATTATATAGTAGACTAGATGGTGCCCCGATTCTAGCACATCGGGTATTCTAGAATATGTATGTAGTTTATGCATGGCTCCGCTCCCACCCTCCCATCCTTGTATGCATGGCTCCGCTCCCACCCTCCCATCCTATATACATGGCTCCGCTACCACCCTCCCACCCTATATACACGGCTCTGCTCCCACCCTCCCATCCTATATACACGGCTCTGCTCCCACCCTCCCATCCTATATACACGGCTCCGCTCCCACCCTCCCTTCTTATATACAAGGAACCGCTCCCCCCCTCCCATCCTATATACACGGCTCTGCTCCCACTCTGTATACATGGCTCCACTCCCACCCTCCCATCCTATATACATGGCTCCACTCCCACCCTCCCATACTGTATACACGGCTCCACTCCCACCCTCCCATCCTATATACATGGCTCCGCTCCCACCCTGTATACATGGCTCCACTCCCACCCTTCCATCCTGTATACATGGCTCTGCTCCCACACTCCCATCCTGTATACATGGCTCCACTCCCACACTCCCATCCTTGTATACATGGCTCCTCTCCCACCCTCCAATCCTATATACATGCCTCCGCTCCCACCCTCCAATTCCATATACTGGCTCCGCTCCCACCCTGTATACATGGCTCCACTCCCACCCTCCGCTGGGCTCCCCGTCCTTCCCCATCATATTTACCCTCCTCGCTCTGTCGCTGCACGTCACTGCATCTCTATCACGGCGCGTCAGCTTCTTCCTCTGTGGTGCGGTCACGTGGTACCGCTCATGAATATGGACGCCACGCCTATGGGAGTGGAGTCGCGTCCATATTCATGACCTTAATGAGCGGTACTACGTGACCGCACCACACAGAATAGAAGCAGACGCGCCGGGACAGGCATGCAGGGACGGAAGGTGAGTATGTACTGGAGATGACCCACAGCTACCGTCGAGAGATCAGCGGCTAGTGCCGCTGATCTCCCGACGATAGCGGTGGCGTGCCTGGTTGAAATCCTGCGCCAATTCGCGGCCGGACTGTGCCTGTCGCTGATTGGTCCGTCCAGCCGGGCGTGACCAATCAGCGACGCAGGATTTCCTTTACAGACGGAAGTGAAAAGTTAGACAATTTATATAGTAGATTATTAGTTATGAGCGAGTATACTCGTTGCTCGGGTTTTCCTGAGCATGCTCGGGTGACCTCAGAGTATTTTGGCATGCTCGGAGATTTAGTATCTGTCGACGCAGCTGCATGATTTGCGGCTGCTAGACAGCCTGAATACATGTGGGGATTCCCTAACAAACAGGCATTCCTCACATGTATTCAGCCTGTCCAGCAGCCACAAATCATGCAGCTGCATCGACAGAAACTAAATCTCCGAGGACGCCAAAATACTCGGAGGTCACCTGAGCATGCTCAGGAAAACCCGAGCAACGAGTATACTCGCTCATCACTAATAATCTACTATATAATTGTCTAACTTTTCACTCGGAGTTTACTCGCTCATCACTAAACACTATCTGTAGAATTGTCCACTCTTTATCTTTCTCTTCTACCCTATCTCTATTTGAAAGCTGTAAGCTGTGACATCTTCTCACTATCCAGAGCCATCCAAAATGGCTGCTGCATTCCTTGTCTTAACTTTTATATGGGCTATGATGGTCCTTGTTGGTTGGCTGCGCTATACCATGTGATGTTATAGCTGCAAGGCAATATGGGGAACACGGCCCATATACGCTCAATGTTATGTGAGTCTTCACCGGCTGATGCAATCTTCTGCATTGTGCAAAATGGCGACTAGCATTTTTGGTGAGCTGGTCAAAGCAAATTTTTCAAATTTGCCGTGTTCACTGAACTCCAAAAATTAGATACAAATTTGATTTGTATCAAATTAATTCTCTCATATTTAAGAGAGACCCTGTAGGTGACACATATTGCCATCTACAAATTATGCTTTATCACCATTAGCTATTTGCCTTTTGGGTAAATGGTATAAAAAAGGTAAACTGGTATAAGTATTCTGGACCTACTAATCAAAACTGGAGCATGGATGCATTGTGGCACTGCCAACCACATCACAACCTAAATGGGTTCTTTGTGTTATCATCCATCATCTTATAGTATCCAAAATTCATTAACATTTGAATACTCATTTACCATTACTACAAGAGGAGATCTTCAACGTTAATGTAGAGAGTAGAGTACCACAGTACATGCCTTACTCACAAGACAAAAGTGTATAGTATGGTTGAAAAAGACATATGTAAATGAAATTCAACCAAGGTATGGGAAAGGATGTGGTAAATGTTAAAAGGATTGTACACTACTTTGATTTGATGACCTATGCTTAGCGTAGATCATCATATTCTAAAAGATGGGGGTCCAACCAAAATCGGTACTCCCACCAATTAGCTGTTAACAGGTTCTTCAGAAGTACACAGTGTATTGAGACAGATATCGGCCCCTCATTGATCTGATATTGATGACCTATCCCATGGATAGTTTATCAACATAGTAGTTTGCAACAGTGTGGCAGTATTAAAGAGAGCTTTCAGGAGTTGTAAGATCACTAAACTAGGACAATACAAGGCAAGTTCAAATATTCATCTTTCAAGTGTGTGTCACTGTAATAATCGCAGGAACGCGGGATGTCATCACGGACAGGAGGCAGATCAAGAGTTCAAAGTTTTATTTAACAATGAATGCACTCCACACAGGAAGTAGTTAGTTGCAGGGTGAGGGAAGTAAATGGGGCAGAACTGGGAGAGTGGCAGTGTTGGTAAGGGACGAACGATAGTTGAGAATTTACGGGGTGTAACTTAACAAACCGTGGTCTTCTGATGTGCAGCGTCTCAGGGTTACAAAGGTGGTACCGACAGCAGCGGCACGTGACGTCTCAACGAAGTCTCTAGGAAGCGGGGTATTTCCCGTGCTTAAAGGTGTCTTGCACAGTACTGAGTGTAGTATGGGGATCCACCGGAATGAAGTCCTTGGTAGTGAGGCCCTGTCCTAGCCGTATGTCTCTCACGGCATCTCACTCTCAGTGCTGTCTTCGTCATCAGCCCTGAGTCACCCCTGGAGTGGAGGGTAGCGGGGAATCACTGGCTGGTTGCCCACTAATGGTGTAGCTGTCTGCAGGGGCACTGTCGAGTCAGCCTGCGCACCCGGTATGCTCTGCCTCAGACACAGACACAGCAGCCGACTCACCACTCACCTTTCCCGCCCGGGCTCTGGCTCTTTTCCCGTGCGCAGTGCTATTTAACTCAGCCCCGCCTTTCGGTCACATGCAAGGGTTCGTCCTGGACTGAAAGTCTTCTGCCCTGCAACATGGGTGACAGCTCCGGCAGTTCCGGAACCGGCGTGAGAAAGGTACCACTGTTCATGCACTTCTCCTTAGACCACAATTACAACTTATCTTTCCACAGTGCCTTGCTGTCTCCAGGAGGCACATGACAGACTGCCTCTTCATTTAAATGGGTACTTGGGACCCCTGCCCTTGTGATTGGTGGAACCAAATCTTACAAATTGTCCTCACCCTAGTTGAGGTTAGGCTCCATTTTGGATAAAAGTCAAAATAGGTTTGGAATATTTATTTCTATATAATTATGCAAAAATGTAACGAGATAGAACTCATTTGTTTGAAGTGAGATGACCTGTTTTTCCTTTTTATTTGGGTTTAGAATCAGTAAAAAAAAGCCGCAATATTTTTTTTTGGGGGGGGCAAGTGGGGAGGGACAAACTGTATGTAATCTAATATAAGTATACTTAGAATCTACAATACCTGAATTTGAATTTTGCCCCTTTGAAGGTTTTTAGTATTTAACCGGTAATATTTAGTATCAGTAGCAATATATACTGTATATGATCTCTCACTGTAAATCAACTCTTCAGCTAATTTGTAACGGGTTGAGGCAGATCTCTAAAATCAGTTGTCAATAATGCCTTGTATGATTGCTAATATACCTCCGCACCCCTTATATCTATATCCCAGACTAGTTCTCAGAGGGTAGAGAAGACTATAGGGAATATACCTATTAGATTTCTGCTAAAAATATACCATAAAAAGGTCACTTGCGATATGTATGATAAAAAAACATGATATATACAATGTATTACTTGTCACTTGACCCCAGATAGATTGAAAATGGAAATTATATTCAAATAAGCATTTTGATCATTAAATAGCTAGAGGACAGGCCAAGGACTATCCAATGTTACTATGTAGCTTTAAGAGTTAATCTTCTTCACATTGATGTTAATGCAGGTTTAATTAGATTAAATAATATTATATTGTCTTCATTACATAACAATATCAGATCTTTTATTAATAGGTAAATAGAGCAGATGCATACAAGTTAAGAGATTATACTCTTATTCAGGCTTGAAGTTATCACAGATTTTTTTATGCAATTTATTTCACATTTGTGCATTAATCAATTTTCAAAGAAAAATTCCCATCCCCATGGAATAAAATGATAGGGATTTATACATAACATGCAGCTATATTAACAGATCACAACATAAGTGTGAAATAAGACAAATTATTTATCAAAGCAAATGCACTGAATTTAACTTTGAAAATCTATTTAATATTAAATATATTCTCTTATTTCATCAACTTGTATAGTCTTATGCAAAAGTTTAGATACCCCATGTGAGGAAGCAAATTCCACATCACTTAACAGACATCATTGTCTCTGTTTCCAGGGGAGCTCACAATCTAAATTCACTATCACAATGTCTTTGAAGCACCAGGTAACCCATGCAAATTCCTTGCAGATGTTGTACTTGGTGGGATTTGATCTCTGGAACCCAGCACTGTAAGACCATCATGCTGCTCTTTTTAGAGTATACAAGTGGCAAGTAAACGTTTAGGCATTCCTGGTCAAAATTACTGTTATTGTGAACAGTTAGGCTACTTTGACACATCAGTTTTTTTGAATCAGGCATAATCCGTTCTATGCCTGATAGGACGGATCCGGCGCTGATTTGAAAAAAACTGATGCAACTGATCAGGTTTTTTGTCTGATCCGTCCTGACCTTTTCAACCCGGAAATATAAAATTTCCATGTTGAAAATGCAGGCTTGAATGTCCGGACCGGAGAGGGGAGAGGGAGAGAGGGAGAGAGGGAGAGAGAGAGAGAGAGAGAGAGAGAGAGAGAGCGAGAGAGACCTTGGACTCCAGAGCAGTTTTCTGACGGATTTGTCAAAACACTTGTCCGGCGCCATAGGTTTGCATTGTTTCCGGCCGCCTGAAGTGCCGATTCAGCCACTGTCAGGCGCTAATGTAAGTCAATGCTAAAAAAACGCATCCGGTACCGGATCCATTTTTTTTAAAAAACACGCCGGATCGCGCCTGATTCAAAAAGCCTGAAGTGTGAAAGTAGCCTTAGGGTATGTGCCAATGATCCGGAACTGGCAGCGCTTTGGATGCAGATCATGTTCGCTGTGTCCAAAGCGCTGCAGTCTGTTGAACACAGGTGAATCTGCTTGTGTTCACTGAATGGTGCAGATTCACCGCGTCCAATAACTTGTATGGGTGAAATTTTTCTTGCAAAGACTCGCGTCTCTGCAAGAGAAATTGACATGCTGCGGTCTGGAGACGCCACATGTCCATCAACGCAAGTGAGTAGCGGGCATTTCTTGAAATCCCATCCACTATGCTGTAACAGCTGTACACTGTGGGATGGACGCTGTAGAAGTTTGCAACATCCAACCCGCAGTGTTTATTAATCGTGGGCATATACCCTTAACCCCTTAACAACTACCAATACGCCTTTTAACAGCTGTAGTTAAGGGTACTTAAACCACAAAACCGTGAATTCACGGCGCTGTGGAAAAAGTAAATAGCGCCCCCCAGAGAACATGATTCGGTTGGTTGGTTTTTACCGACCCCGGTGTTGCGATCACCGTTATTAACCGTATAACGGCGACTGCAAAATAAAAGGCCGGTGTGCCATTTAATTTCTCTCTCCTCTGATGTGATCGCACATCAGAGGAAAGAGAAATAGGGTCCCTGATCCCCCCGGTACCTCCCAGTGTCCCTGGGTTCTTCTCCCTCCCCCCACGGCCTCCAGCATCTTCTTCTGGTAAGAAAATGGTGGGTGCATGCGCATTTTGATCACTATGATAGACCCTATCACAGTGATCAAAATAAAAAAATAGTAAATGAACCCCCCTTTATCCACCCCATTAGTTAGGGAAAAATAATAAAATAAAGAAAATATATTTATTTCCATTTTCCCATTAGGGTTAGAGTTAGGCTAAAGTGAGATGGGCTAAAGTTAGGGTTAGGATTAAATTTAGGCTAAAGTGAGTTGGGCTAAAGTTAGGGTTAGAGTTAAGCTAAAGCGAGTTGGGCTAAAGTTAGGGTTAGGGTTAGAGTTAGGCTAAAGTGAGTTGGGATAAAGTTAGGGTTAGGGTTAGAGTTAGGCAAAAGTGAAAAGTTATGGTTAGGGTTAGGGTTAGGCTAAAGTGAGTTGGGATAAAGTTAGGGCTAGGGTTAGAGTTAGGCTAAAGTGAGTTGGGCTAAAGTTAGGGTTAGAGTTAGGCTAAAGTGAGTTGGGCTAAAGTTAGTGTTAGGGTTAGAGTTAAGATAAAGTGAGTTGGGCTAAAGTTATGGTTAGGGATAGAGTTAGGCTAAAGTGAGTTGGGTACTTAAGTGAGTTGGACTAAAGATAGGGTTATGGTTTGAGTTAGGATAAAGTGAGTTGGGCTAAAGTTAGGGTTAGGGTTAAGTTAGAGTTAGGCTAAAGTGAGTTGGACTAAAGATTTGGGTTGGTTAGAGTTAGGCTAAAATGAGTTGGGCTAAAGTTGGTTAGGTAGTTAGAGTTAGGCTAAAGTGAGTTGGCTAAAGTAGGGTTAGGGTGGTTGGTGGTGGCTAAAGTTAGGTTAGGAGGTTAGATGGTTGGTAGTTGGGTTAGGTTGTGTGGGTTAGGTTTGTGATTAGGGTTATGGTTGGTGTTGGGATTAGGTCTGTGGTTGGGGTTATGGTTAGGGTTGGGATTAGGTTTAGGCATGTGTTGGGGTTAGGTTGTGGTTAGTGTTATGGATAGGGTTGGATTAGAGTTAGTGGTGTGCTGGGGTTAGGGTTGGAGTTAGAATTGGGGGTTTTCCACTATTTAGGTACATCAGGGGGTCTCCAAATGCGAAATGGCGCCACTATTGATTCCAGCCAATTTTGCGTTCAAAAAGTCAAACTGTGCTTCTGAGCTCTGCCATGCGCCCAAACAGTAGTTTACCCCTACATATGGGGCATCAGCGTACTCAGGATAAATTGCACAACAACTTTGGGGGTCTAATTTCTCCTTTTACCCTTTGGAAAATAAAAAAATTGGGGGCTAAAAAATCATTTTTGTGGAAAAAAAATTATTTTTTATTTTCACTGCTCTGCGTTATAAACTTCGGTGAAGCACTTGGGGGTTCAAAGTACTCACCACACATCTAGATAAGTTCCCTTAAGGGGTCTAGTTGCCAAAATGGTGTCACTTCTGGGGGGTTTCCACTGTTTAGGCACATCAGGGGTTCTCCAAACACAACATGGCATCAGATCTCAATTTCAGCCAATTCTGCATTGAAAAAGTCAAACAGCACTCCTTCCCTTCCGAGCTCTGCCGTGCGCCCAAACAGTAGTTTAACCCCACATAAGGGGTATCGGCATACTCAGGACAAATTGCACAACATCTTTTGGGGTCTAATTTCTTCAGTTACCCTTGTGAAAATAAAAAATTTGGGGGCGAAAAGATCATTTTTGTGGAAAAAATATGATTTTTTTATAATGATTTTTTATTTTCACGGCTCTACATTATAAACTTCTGTGAAGCACTTGGGAGTTCAAAGTACTCACCACCACACATCTAGATAAGTTGCTTAAGGGGTCTAGTTTCTAAAATGGTGTCACTTCTGGGGGGTTTCCACTGATTAGGCACATCAGGGGTTCTTCAAACACAACATGGCATCCGATCTCAATTTCAGCCAATTCTGCATTGAAAAAGTCAAACAGCACTCCTTCCCTACTGAGCTCTGCCATGCGCCCAAACAGTGGTTTACCCCCACATATGGTGTATCGGAGTATTCAGGAGAAATTGCACTACAAATTTTGTGGTTCATTTTGAAATGAAAAAAACATTTATGTTCATGTGAAAATAAAAAAAATTGGTTCTGAAATAAAATGTTTGTAAAAAAAAAGTTAAATGTTAATTTTTTCCTTCCACATTGCTTCAGTTCCAGTGAAGCACATAAAGGGTTAATAAACTTCTTGAATGTGGTTTTGAGTACCTTGAGGTGTGCAGTTTTTAGAATGGTATTACTTTTTGGTATTTTCTGTCATGTACACCCCTCAAAGTGACTATAAATGTGATGTGGTCCCTAAAAAAATGGTTTTGTAAATTTTGTTATAAAAATGAGAAATCACTTGTCAACTTTTAACCCTTATAACTTCCTAACAAAAAAAAATTGTCTCCAAAATTGTGATAATGTAAAGTAGACATGTGGTAAATGTTATTTATTAAGTATTTTGTGTGACATATAGTACAGACCAAAAGTTTGGACACACCTTCTCATTCAAAGATTTTCTGTATTTTCATGACTATGAAAATTGTACATTCACACTGAAGGCATCAAAACTATGAATTAACACATGTGGAATTATATACTTAACAAAAAACTGTGAGACAACTGAAAATATGTCTTATATTCCAGATTCTTCAAAGTAGCCACCTTTTGCTTTCATGACTGCTTTGCACACTCTTTGCATTCTCTTGATGAGATTCAAGAGGTAGTCACCAGAAATGGTTTTCACTTCACAGGTGTGCCCTGTCAGGTTTAATAAGTGGGATTTCTGGCCTTATAAATGGGGTTGGGACCATCAGTTGTGTTGTGTAGAAGTCTGGTGGATACACAGCTGATAGTCCTACTGAATAGACTGTTAGAATTTGTATTATGGCAAGAAAAAAGCAGCTAAGTAAAGAAAAACGAGTGGCCATCATTACTTTAAGAAATGAAGGTCAGTCAGTCTGAAAAATTGGGAAAACTTTGAAAGTGTCCCCAAGTGCAGTTGCAAAAACCATCAAGTGCTACAAAGAAACTGGCTCACATGAGGACCTCCCCAGGAAAGGAAGACCAAGAGTCACCTCTGCTTCTGAGGATAAGTTAATCCGAGTCACCAGCCTCAGAAATCGCAGGTTTACAGCAGCTCAGATTAAAGACCAGGTCAATGCCACACAGAGTTCTAGCAGCAGACACATCTCTACAACAACTGTTAAGAGGAAACTTTGCGCAGCAGGCCTTCATGGTAAAATAGCTGCTAGGAAACCACTGCTAAGGACAGGCAACAAGCAGAAGAGACTTGTTTGGGCTAAAGAACACAAGGAATGGACATTAGACCAATGGAAATCTGTGCTTTGGTCTGATGAGTCCAAATTTGAGAGCTTTGGTTCCAACCACCGTGTTTTTGTGTGACGCAGAAAAGGTGAACGGATGGACTCTACATGCCTGGTTCCCAGTGTGAAGCATGGAGTAGGAGGTGTGATGGTGTGGGGGTGCTTTGCTGGTGACACTGTTGGGGATTTATTCAAAATTGAAGGCATACTGAAGCAGCATGGCTACCACAGCATCTTGCAGCGGCATGCTATTCCATCCGGTTTGCGTTTAGTTGGATCATCATTTATTTTTCAACAGGACAACGACCCCAAACACACCTCGAGGCTGTATAAAGGCTATTTGACCAAGAAGGAGAGTGATGGGGTGCTATGCCAGATGACCTGGCCTCCACAGTCACCAGATCTGAACCCAATTGGGATGGTTTGGGGTGAGCTGGACCGCAGAGTGAAGGCAAAAGGGCCAATAAGTGCTAAGCATCTCAGGGAACTCCTTCAAGATTGTTGGAAGACCATTTCCGGTGACTACCTCTTGAAGCTCATCAAGAGAATGCAAAGAGTGTGCAAAGCAGTCATCAAAGCAAAAGGTGGCTACTTTGAAGAACCTAGAATATAAGACATAATTTCAGTTGTTTCACACGTTTTTGTTAAGTAATTCCACATGTGTTAACCCCTTTATTCCATCAGACGTACTATTCCATCCATGTGACCCTGGACCTAATTCCCATGGACGGAATAGTACGTCATGGGCGATCAGCTGCGCTCCCGGGGGGAGCGCAGCTGATCGCCGCCGGGTGTCAGCTGATTATCACAGCTGACACCCGTGACTGTGTGTCAGGAGCGGTCACGGACCGCTCCCGGCACATTAACCCTTGGCACACCGCGATCAAACATGATCGCGGTGTACCCGGGGCACAGGGGAGGATCGCGCAGGCAGGGGGCTCCCTGCGCGCTCCCCTGAGACCCTCAGAGCAGCGCGATGTGTCGCGCTGTTCCGAGGGTCCGTCCTCCCTCCAGGTCCCCGGATCCAAGATGGCGCCGGGGTCCTGCAGGGAGGCGGCTTCCTCAGTGCCTGCTGAAAGCAGGCGCTGGGGAAGCCCGCAGCACTGCCAGAGCGATCGCTGGTGTGACAGAATGCTGTGCACACTGTCACACCAGCGATCTGCTAAAATACAGTGATGTCCCACCCTGGGACAAAGTAAAAAAGTAAAAAAAATAAAAATAAAAAAATGTTGGAAAAAAAATCATATAAAAAAAAAAAAATATTCCCCAATAAATTCATTTCTTCTCCTGTAAATAAAAAAAACAAAACAATAAAAGTACACATATTTGGTATGCCGCGTCCGTAACGACCCCCCCTATAAAACTGTCCCACTAGTTAACCCCTTTAGTGAACCCCTTAAAAAAAAAAAAAAAGAAAACGAAGCAAAAAATCAATGCTTTATCGTCATACCGCTGAACAAAAAGTGGAATAACACGCGATCAAAAAGACCGATATAAATAAACATGGTACCGCTGAAAACGTCATCTTGTCCCGCAAAAAACGAGCCGCGATACAGCATCATAAGCAAAAAAATAAAAAAGTTATAGCTCGCAGAATAAAGCGATGCAAAAATAATAATTTTTTATATAAAATTGTTTTCATTCTATAAAAGCGCCAAAACATAAAAAAAATGATATAAATGAGGTATCGCCATAATCGTACTGACCCGAAGAATAAAACTGCTTTATCAATTTTACCACACGTGGAACGGTACAAACGCCTCCCCCAAAAGAAATTCATGAATTGCTGATTTTTGTTCATTCTAACCTCCCAAAAATCGAAATAAAAAGCGATCAAAAAATGTCACGTGCTCAAAAATGATACCAATAAAAACGTCACCTCGTCCCGCAAAAAATAAGACCTCACATGACTCTGTGGGCCAAAATATGCAAAAATTATAGCTCTCAAAATGTGGTGATGCAAAAAACTATTTTTTGCAATAAAAAGCGTCTTTTAGCGTGACAGCTGCCAATCATAAAAACCCGCTATAAATAGTAAATCAAACCCCCCTTTATCACCCCCTTAGTTAGGGAAAAATAATAAATTTAAAAAAATGTATTTATTTCCATTTTCCCGTTAGGGTTAGGGTTGCGGCTAAAGTTAGGGTTAGGGTTGGCGCTAAAGTTAGGGTTAGCATTAGGGTTGGGATTACGGTTAGGGGTGTGTTAGGGTTGGTTTGTGGTTAGGGTTGGGACTAGGGTTGGGAGTGTGTTGGGGTTAGGGTTGGAGTTAGAATTGGGGGTTTCCGCTGTTTAGGCACATCAGGGGCTCTCCAAATGTGACATGGCGTCTGATCTCAATTCCAGCCAATTCTGCATTGAAAAAGTCAAACGGTGCTCCTTCACTTCTGAGCTCTGCCATGCACCCAAACAGTAGTTTACTCCCGCATATTTGGTATCAGCGTACTCTGGACCACAAAGTTATTGTGCAATTTGTCCTATTTCTTCTGTTACCCTTGGGAAAATGAAAAACTGGGGGCGACAAAATCATTTTTGTAAAAAAAAAAATGATTTTTTTGTTTTTACGGCTGTGTGTTATAAAACTTCTGTGAAGCACTTAGGGCTTCATAGCGCTCACCACACTTCTAGATAAGTTCCTTGTGGGGTCTATTTTCCAAAATGGGGTCACTTGTGGGGGGTTTCCACTGTTTAGACGCATCAGGGGCTCTCCAAATGCGACATGACTCCCCCAGACCATTCCATCAAAGTCTGCAATCCAAAACGTCACTACTTCCCTTCCGAGCCCCGACGTGCGCCCATACAGTAGTTTACTCCCACATATTGGGTATCAGCGTACTCAGGACAAATTGGACAACAACTTTTGGGGTCCAATTTCTCCTGTTACCCTTGTGAAAATAAAATATTGGGGGCAAAAAAATCATTTTTGTAAAAAATAAAAGGATTTTTTATTTTTACAGCTGTACGTTATAAACTTCTGTGAAGCACTTCGGGGTTCAAAGTGCTCACCACACATCTAGATAAGTTCCTTGAGGGGTCTATTTTCCAAAATGGGGTCACTTGTGGGGGGTTTCCACTGTTTAGACGCATCAGGGGCTCTCCAAATGCGACATGACTCCCCCAGACCATTCCATCAAAGTCTGCAATCCAAAACGTCACTACTTCCCTTCCGAGCCCCGACGTGTGCCCATACAGTAGTTTACTCCCACATATTGGGTATCAGCGTACTCAGGACAAATTGGACAACAACTTTTGGGGTCCAATTTCTCCTGTTACCCTTGTGAAAATAAAATATTGGGGCGAAAAAAATCATTTTTGTAAAAAAAAAAAAAGATTTTTTATTTTACGGCTGTACGTTATAAACTTCTGTGAAGCACTTCGGGGTTCAAAGTGCTCACCACACATCTAGATAAGTTCCTTTAGGGGTCTAGTTTCCAAAATGGTGTAATTTGTGGGGGGTTTCCACTGTTTAGGCAGATCAGGAGCTCTCCAAACACGACATGGCATCCAGCCAATTCTGCGTTGAGAAAGTCAAACTGTGCTCCTTCCCTTCCAAACTCTGCCATGCACCCAAACAGTGGTTTACTCCCACATATGGGGTATCAGCGCACTCAGGACAAATTGCACAATAACTTTTGGAGTCTTGTTACCCTTGGGAAAATAGAAATTGGGGTGAAAAGATCAATTTTGTGGAAAAAATATGATTTTTTAATTTTACGGCTCTACGTTATAAACTTGTGTGAAGTACTTGGGGGTTCAAATTGCTCACCAAAGATCTAGATAAGTTCCTTAGGGGATCTAGTTTCCCAAATGGGGTCACTAGTGGGGGGTTTCCACTGTTTAGGCACAGCAGGGGCTCTCCAAATGCAACATGGCGTCCAATCTCAATTCCATCCAATTTTGGTTGGAAAAAGTCAAATGGTGCTCCTTCCATTCTGAGCTCTGCCATGCGCCCAAACAGTGGTTCCCCCCCACATATGGGGTATCAGTGCACTCAGGACAAATTGGACAACAAATTTTGTGGTCCAATTTCTCCTGTTACCCTTGGGAAAATAAAAAATTAGTGACTAAGAGATAATTTTTGTGGGAAAAAAATAGGATTTTTTATTTTCATGCCCGGGCATTATAAACTTGTGTGAAGCACTTGGGGGTTCAAAGTGCTCACCAAAGATCTAGATAAGTTCCTTAGGGGGTCTAGCTTCCAAAATGGGGTCACTTGTGGGGGGTTTCCACTGTTTAGGCTCATCTGGGGCACTACAAACGGAACATGACCCCATCAATGTTTGCATTCCAAAACGTTACTGCTTCCTTTCCAAGCCCTGCCGTGCGCCCAGTTTCCCTCCCCCCACATATGGGGTATCAGCGTACTCAGGACAAATTGGACAACAACTTTTGGGGTCCAATTTCCTTGGGAAAAATCAAATATTTGGGACTAAAAAATCATTTTTGTGGAAAATTGTTTTTTTTTTTCACACCCAGGCATTATAATTTTTTGTGAAACACTTTGGGGTTCAAAGTGCTCACAACAGATCTAGATAAATTCCTTAGGGGGTCTAGTTTCCAAAATGGTGTCACTTGTGGGGGGTTTCCACTGTTTAGGCATATCAGGGGCTCTCCAAACACGACATGGCGTCCGATCTCAATTCCAGCCAATTTTAGTTTGAAAAAGTCAAACGGCTCTCCTTCCCTTACGAGCTCTGCCGTGCGCCCAAACAGTGGTTTTCCCCCACATATGGGGTATTGGCGTACTCAGGAGAAATTGCACAACAACTTTATCTGCCCATTTTCTCCTTTTACCCTTGTGAAAATAAAAAAAAAGTTTGTAAAAGATCATTTTTGTGGCTAAAAAGTAAAATATTCATTTTTTCCTTCCACGTTACTTCAGCTCCTGTGAAGCACCTGAAGGGTTAATAAACTTCTTGAATGTGGTTTTGAGTACCTTGAGGGGTGCAGTTTTTAGAATGGTGTCACTTTTGGGTATTTTCTGCCATATAGACCCCTCAAAGTGACTTAAATGTGAGGTGGTCCCTAAAAAAATGGCTTTGTAAATTTTGTTGTAAAAATGAGAAATCACTGGTCAACTTTTAACCCTTATAATTTCCTAACAAAAAAAAATTTTGGTTTCAAAATTGTGCTGATGTAAAGTAGACATGTGGGAAATGTTATTTCTTTACTATTTTGTGTGACATATCTCTCTGTTTTATGGGAAAAAAAATTCAAAGTTTGAAAATTTCAAAATTTTCAAAATTTTCGCCATATTTGCGTTTTTTTCAAAAATAAACGCAAGGTATATCAAAGAAATTTTACCACTAACATGAAGTACAATATGTCACGAGAAAACATTCTCAGAATCGCAAAGATCCGTTGAAAGCGTTCCAGAGTTATAACCTCATAAAGAGACAGTGGTCAGAATTTAAAAATTGGCCTGGTCATTAACGTGCAAACCACCCTTGGGGGTGAAGGGGTTAATTCATAGTTTTGATGCCTTCAGTGTGAATGTACAATTTTCATAGTCATGAAATACAGAAAAATCTTTGAATGAGAAGGTGTGTCCAAACTTTTGGTCTGTACTGTATCTCTCTGATTTAAGGGCATAAAAATTAAAAGTTTGAAAATTGCAAAATTTTAAAAATATTCGCCATATTTCCGTTTTTTTCATAAATAAACGCAAGTCATATCGAAGAAATTTTACCATTAGCATGGAGTACAATATGTCTTGAAAAAACATTCTCAGAATGAGCAGGATCCGTTAAAGCGTTGCAGAGTTATAACCTCATAAAATGACAGTGGTTAGAATTGTAAAAATTGGCCTGGTCATTAAGCTCCAAATTGGCTCCGTCACTAAGCGTTTAAGCATGATAAAGATGAAATGATCTCTAAAAGGGCTAAAGTTAAAGATTACACAATTCCTTGGTATTTTAGGCAAATTACAGTTGTGCTCAAAAGTTTACATACCCTGTGGAATTTTTGCTTTCTAGGCTTTTTTTCAGAGAATATGAATAATAACACCAAAACTTTTTCTCCACTCATGGTTAGTGTTTGGGTGAAGCCATTTATTGTCAAACTAATGTGTTTTCTCTATTTAAATCATTATGACAGCCCAAAACATCCATATGACCCTGATCAAAAGTTCACATACCCTGGTGATTTTGGCCTGATAACCTGCACAGAAGTTGACACAAATGGGTTTGAATGGCTACTAAAGGTAACATCATCACCTGTGACCTGTTTACTTGTAATCAGTGTGTGTGCAGAAAAGTTCAGTGAGTTTCTGGGATCCAGACTCTTGCATCTTTCATCCAGCCACTGCTTTTTCTGGATTCTGAGTCATGGGGAAAGCAAAAGAATTGTCAATGGATCTATGGGAAAAGTAGTTGAACTGTATGTAACAGTAAAGGGATACAAAAGTACATCCGAGGAATTGATAATGCCAGTCAGCAGCGTTCAAACTGTGATTAACAAATGGAAAATCAGGGCTCTGTAAAAACTAAACCACAGTCAGGTAGACCAAAAAATTTTTCATCCACAACTGCCAGGAAAATTAGTCGGGATGCAAAGAAAAACCCACAAATAACATCAGTTGAAATACTGGACTCTCTGAAAACTAGCGGTGTGGCTGTTTCAAGATGCACACAAAGAATCTTGCCTACAATATGCAAAACAGCACAGAGACAAGTCTCAAAACTTCTGGAACAAGGTAATTTGAAGTGATGAGACCAAAATTTAACTTTTTGGCCACAACCATAAACATTACATTTTTAGAGCGGTCAGCAAGGCCTATAATGAAAGAAACACCATTCCCATTAAAAAGCACAGAGGTGGATCACTGATGTTTTGTGGATGTGTGAGCTACAAAGGCACAGGAAACTTGGTCAAAGTTGAAGGAAAGATGAATGCAGCATATTATCAGCAAATACTGGAGTCAAATTTGCAACCATCAGCCTGGAAGTTGCGCATGGGATGTACTTGGAAGTTCCAACATGACAACGATCCAAAACACAAGGCCATATCGACCTGTCATTGGCTACAGCAGAACAAAGAGAAGGTTCTGGAGTCTCCTGACTTCAATATCATTGAGCCACTCTGGGGAGATCTCAAGTGCGCAGTTCATGCTAGGCAGCCCAGGAATTTACAGGAACTGGAGGCTTTTTGCCAAGAAGAGTGGGCATCTTTACCATCTGAGAAAATAAATAACTTCATTCACAACTACCACAAAAGACTTCAAGCTGTCATTGGTGTTAGAGGGGGCAATACACGGTTTTAAGAAATGCGGTATGTAAACTTTTGATCAGGGTCATTTGGATGTTTTGGGTTGTCATTATGATTTGAAAAGAGAAAACACAGTAGTTTGACAATAAATGGCTTCATCCAACCACTAACCATGAGTGGAGAAAAAGTTTTGGTGTTATTATTCATATTCTCTGAAAAAAAGCCAAGAAAGCAAAAATTCTGCCGGGTATGTAAACTTTTGAGAACAACTGTATGTATATATATATATATATATATATATATATATATATATATATATACAGTGCCTACAAGTAGTATTCAACCCCCTGCAGATTTAGCTGGTTTGATAAGATGCAAATAAGTTAGAGCCTTCAAACTGCAAACGAGAGTAGGATTTATTAACAGAAGCATAAATCTTACAAAACAAAAAGTTATGTTGCTCAGTTGAATTTTAATAAATTTTAAACATAAAAGTGTGGGTCAATTATTATACAACCCCTATGTTTAATATTTTGTGGAATAACCCTTGTTTGCAATTACAGCTAATAATCGTCTTTTATAAGACCTGATCAGGCCGGCACAGGTCTGTGGAGTTATCTTGGCCCACTTCTCCATGCAGATCTTCTCCAAGTTATCTAGGTTCTTTGGGTGTCTCATGTGGACTTTAATCTTGAGCTCCTTCCACAAGTTTTCAATTGGGTTAAGGTCAGGAGACTGACTAGGCCACTCCAACACCTTGACTTTTTCCCTCTTGAACCAGGCCTTGGTTTTCTTGGCTGTGTGCTTTGGGTCGTTGTCTTGTTGGAAGATGAAATTACGACCCATCTTAAGATCCTTGATGGAGGAGCGTAGGTTCTTGGCCAAAATCTCCAGGTAGGCCGTGCTATCCATCCTCCCATGGATGCGGACCAGATGGCCAGGCCCCTTGGCTGAGAAACAGCCCCACAGCATGATGCTGCCACCACCATGCCTGACTGTAGGGATGGTATTCTTGGGGTCGTATGCAGTGCCATCCAGTCTCCAAACGTCACGTGTGTGGTTGGCACCAAAGATCTCGATCTTGGTCTCATCAGACCATAGAACCTTGAACCAGTCTGTCTCAGAGTTCTCCAAGTGATCATGAGCAAACTGTAGACGAGCCTTGACATGACGCTTTGAAAGTAAAGGTACCTTACGGGCTCGTCTGGAACGGAGACCATTGCGGTGGAGTACGTTACTTATGGTATTGACTGAAACCAATGTCCCCACTGCCATGAGATCTTCCCGGAGCTCCTTCCTTGTTGTCCTTGTGTTTGCCTTGACTCTTCGGACAAGCCTGGCCTCGGCACGGGAGGAAACTTTCAAAGGCTGTCCAGGCCGTGGAAGGCTAACAGTAGTTCCATAAGCCTTCCACTTACGGATGATGCTCCCAACAGTGGAGACAGGTAGGGCCAACTCCTTGGAAAGGGTTTTGTACCCCTTGCCAGCCTTGTGACCCTCCACGATCTTGTGTCTGATGGCCTTGGAATGCTCCTTTGTCTTTCCCATGTTGACCATGTATGAGTGCTGTTCACAAGTTTGAGGAGGGTCTTAAATAGTCAGAAAAGGCTGGCAAAAGAGATCATTAATCCACACATGTGAAGCTCATTATTCTTGGTGCCTGAACTACTTCTTAATACTTTAGGGGGACCAAACAGAATTCTTGTGGTTTGAGGGGTTGAATAATAAATGACACTCTGAATTAACTTTTAACGTTTTAAAAAAAAAAAAAAAAAATTAAAACAAAAATTTTTGCTGCAGTGCATTTCCCACTTCCAGGCTGATCTACAGTACAAATGTCACAATGCCAAGTTAATTCCGCATGAGTCAACCAGCTAAATCTGCAGGGGGTTGAATACTACTTGTAGGCACTGTATATACATATATATGTGTATATATATATATATATATACATATATATATATATATATACAGTTAGGTCCATAAATATTTGGACAGAGACAACATTTATCTAATTTTGGTTCTAGACATTACCACAATAAATTTGAAACAAAACAAATCAGATGCAGTTGAAGTTCAGACTTTCAGCTTTCATTTGAGGGTATCCACATTAAAATTGGATGAAGGGTTTAGGAGTTTCAGCTCCTTAACATGTGCCACCCTGTTTTTAAAGGGACCAAAAGTAATTGGACAAATGACTCCAAGGCTATTTCATGGACAGGTGTGGGCAATCCCTTTGTTATGTCATTCTCAATTAAGCAGATGAAAGGGCCGGAGTTGATTTGAGGTGTGGTGTTTGCATTTGGAAGGTTTTGCTGTGAAGGAAACATGTGGTCACAGGAGCTCTCCATGCAGGTGAAACAAGCCATCCTTAAGCTGCAAGAACAGAAAAAAAACCATCCAAGAAATTGCTACAACATTAGAAGTGGCAAAATCTACAATTTGGTACATCCTGAGAAAGAAAGAAAGCACTGGTGAACTCATCAATCCAAAAAGACCTGGGAGCCCACGGAAGACAACAGTGGTGGATGATCGCCGCATACTTTCTTTGGTGAAGAAGAACCCGTTCACAACATCAACTGAAGTCCAGAACACTCTCAGTGAAGTAGGTGTATCTGTCTCTAAGTCAACAGTAAAGAGAAGACTCCATGAAAGTAAATACAAAGGGTTCACATCTAGATGCAAACCATTCATCAATTCCAAAAATAGACAGGCCAGAGTTAAATTTGCTGAAAAACACCTCCAGAAGCCAGCTCAGTTCTGGAAAAGTATTCTATGGACAGATGAGACAAAGATCAACCTGTACCAGAATGATGGGAAGCCAAAAGTTTGGAGAAGAAAGGGAACGGCACATGATCCAAGGCACACCACATCCTCTGTAAAACATGGTGGAGGCAACGTGATGACATGGCCATGCATGGCTTTCAATGGCACTGGGTCACTTGTGTTTATTGATGACATAACAGCAGAGAAGAGTAGCCGGATGAATTCTGAAGTGTACCGGGATATACTTTCAGCCCAGATTCAGCCAAATGCTGCAAACTTGATTGGACGGCGCTTCATAGTACAGATGGATAATGACCCCAAGCATACAGCCAAAGCTACACAGGAGTTCATGAGTGCAAAAAAGTGGAACATTCTTCAATGGCCAAGTCAATCACCAGATCTTAACCCAATTGAGCATGCATTTCACTTGCTCAAATCCAGACTTAAGAGGGAAAGACCCACAAACAAGGAAGACCTGAAGGCTGCGGCTGTAAAGGCCTGGCAAAGCATTAAGAAGGAGGAAACCCAGCGTTTGGTGATGTCCATGGGTTCCAGACTTAAGGCAGTGATTGCCTCCAAAGGATTCGCCACAAAATTTTGAAAATAAAAATATTTTGTTTGGGTTATGTTTATTTGTCCAATTACTTTTGACCTCCTAAAATGTGGAGTGTTTGTAAAGAAATGTGTACAATTCCTACATTTTCTAACACATATTTTTGTTGAACCCTTCAAATTAAACGTTACAATCTGCACTTGAATTCTATTGTAGAGGTTTCATTTCAAATCCAATGTGGTGGCATGCAGAGCCCAACTCGCGAAAATTGTGTCACTGTCCAAATATTTCTGGCCCTGACTGTATATATATATATATATATATATATATATATATATATATATATATATATATACAGTACAGACCAAAAGTTTGGACACACCTTCTCATTCAAAGATTTTTCTGTATTTTCATGACTATGAAAATTGTAGAATCACACTGAAGGCATCAAAACTATAAATTAACACATGTAGAATTATACATTACACTTTACAAAATAGTGTGAAACAACTGAAAATATGTCTTATATTCTAGGTTCTTCAAAGTAGCCACCTTTTTCTTTGATTACTGCTTTGCACGCAGAAAAGGTGAACGGATGGACTCTACATGCCTAGTTCCCACCGTGAAGCATGGAGGAGGTGGTGTGATGGTGTGGGGATGCTTTGCTGGTGACACTGTTGGGGATTTATTCAAAATTGAAGCAGTGAGCGGTCCAGCTCACCCCATACCATCTCGATTGGGTTCAGGTCTGGTGACTGTGGAGGCCAGGTCATCTGGCGTAGCACCCCATCACTATCCTTCTTGGTCAAATAGCCCTTACACAGTCTGGAGGTGTGTTTGGGGTCATTGTCCTGTTGAAAAATAAATGATGGTCCAACTAAATGCAAACCGGATGGAATAGCATGCCGCTGCAAAATGCTGTGGTAGCCATGCTGGTTCAGTATGCCTTCAATTTTGAATAAATCTCCAACAGTATCACCAGCAAAGCACCCCCACATCATCACACCACCTCCTCCATGCTTCACGGTGGGAACCAGGCATGTAGAGTCCATCCGCTCACCTTTTCTGCGTGCTTTTTGGAAGTGCATTAGAGCAGCAGGGTGATTTGCTGCTGGAGAAAAAAAATAAAAAATCTCTCTTTAAATCTTCTGCTTCAGCGAGTGTGAGCGAGCTGAGTGTGACCGGTGCGCAAGTGTGAACGGTGGTAAGTGTGACTTGAGATTCAGTAAAGAAGTATTTGAAAAACCTTTAATCAAATACCTGTGTGAATTGGTGTGAGTGGCTGAATTGTGGATTGCTGAGTGCCTTTCTACCTGTTCTATCTTTTGGGGGCTTTTTTAACCTATTTTTTTCTCTCTAAAGGAGTAATCTCTTATTTTACTATCTGTGTGTTTAAAGGTTTAAAGGTTAACTATATTGCATTTAAACCTTGGTGTAGCTATATTCACAAGGGGTTAATTAAGGGTGGGGGTTTATAATTAAGGGTTTATAAGGGCCAGCTGGTTGGGGCTCAAGTCTTTTTGGAAGTGCATTAGGC
>JARQOD010000001.1:875885177-876004865 GCA_033576555.1 Oophaga sylvatica
TTCTGTGAAATCAAACTGTCCACTTAGGAAGCAACACTGATTGACAATCAATTTCACATGCTGTTGTGCAAATGGAATAGACAACAGATGGAAATTATTGGCAATTATCAAGACACACTCAATAAAGGAGTGGTTCTGCAGGTGGGTACCACATACCACATCTCAGTACCAATGCTTTCTGGCTGATGTTTTGGTCACTTTTGAAAGTTGGCTGTGCTTTCACGCTCGTGGTAGCATGAGACGGACTGTACAACCTACACAAGTGGCTCAGGTAGTGCAGCTCTTCCAGGATGGCACATCAATGCGAGCTGTGGCAAGAAGGTTTGCTGTGTCTGTCAGCGTAGCGTCCAGAGGCTGGAGGCGCTACCAGGAGACAGGCCAGTACACCAGGAGACATAGAGGGGGCCGTAGGAGGGCAACAACCCAGCTGCAGTACTGCTACCTCCGCCTTTGTGCAAGGAGGAACAGGAGCAGCACTGCCAGAGCCCTGCAAAATGACCTCCAGCAGGCCACAAATGTGCATGTGTCTGCACAAACGGTTAGAAACCGCCTCCATGAGGATGGTCTGAGTGCCCGACGTCCACAGATGGGGTTGTGCTCACAGCCCAACACCGTGCAGGACGCTTGGCATTTGCCTCAGAATATCAGGATTGGCAAATTCTCCACTGGCGCCCTGTGCTCTTCACAGATGAAAGCAGGTTCACACTGAGCACATGTGACATAGTCTGGAGACGCCATGGAGAGCGATCTGCTGCCTGCAACATCCTTCAGCATGACCGGTTTGGCAGTGGGTCAGTAATGGTGTGGGGTGGCAATTCTTTGGAGGATCGCATAGCCCTCCATGTGCTCGCCAGGGGTAGCCTGACTGCCATTAGGTACCGAGATGAGATTCTCAGACCCCTTGTGAGACCACATGCTGGTGCGGTTGGCCCTGGGTTCCTCCTAATGCAGGACAATGCCAGACCTCATGTGTCTGGAGTGTGTCAGCAGCTCCTGCAAGATGAAGGCATTGAAGCTATGGACTGGCCCACCTGTTCCCCAGACCTGAATCCGATTGAGCACATCTGGGACATCATGTCTTGCTCCATCCACCAACAGACTGTCCAGGAGCTGGCGGATGCTTTAGCCTAGGTCTGGAGGAGACCCTCAGGAGACCATCCGCTGCCTCATCAGGAGCATGCCCAGGTGTTGTAGGGAGTTCATACAGGCACTTGGAGGCCACACACACTACTGAGTATCATTTTGACTTGTTTTAAGGACATTACATTCCACTTTAATTTTGTGGGTGACTCCAAATCCAGGCCTCCATTGGTTAATAAATTGGTTAATAAATTCCATTGATTTCCATTGATGATTTTTGTGTGATTTTGTTGTCAGCACATTCAACTTTGTACAGAACAAAGTATTCAATGAGAATATTGCATTCATTCAGATCTAGGATGTGTTATTGAGTGTTCCCTTTATTTTTTTGAGCAGTGTATATATGTGTTTGTCACTGACTTCTATATATATGTATTCTATGTGTATATATCTATTCTATCTATTCTATTCTAACCTGTCAGTGTGATTTTACTGTACGTGGCACATGAATTACCGGCTTTTCATCTATCTATCTGTCTCTCTCTCTCTCTCTCTCTCTATATATATTATACTAGCTATTAACCCGTTCTACGCCCGGGTGGCAAGCATTTTTATAGGCATATGGTCTCCCATTCTGGTATGTGCTGCCCCCCAATTATCCTGGTATGCATGGCACCCCTCATCCCTATCCTGGTATGTATGGTCCCATCACCCCCACCCAAATCTATTATGCATGGCACCCCATTCCTCATCCTGGTATGTATGGTCCCCTCATCCCCCAATCCTGATGTGCATGGTCCCCTCACCCCCCTATCCTGATGTGCATGGTCCCCTCACTCCTGAATCCTGATGTGCATGGTCCCCTCACCCCCCCAATCCTGATGTGCATGGCCCCCTCACCCCCCTATCCTGGTATGCATGGTCCTCTCACCCCCTATCCTGGTGTGCATGGTCCCCTCACCCCCCAATCCTGATGTGCATGGTCCCCTGGCAAGCATTTTTATAGGTATATGGTCTCCCATGCTGGTATGTGCTGTCCCCCTCCTATCCTGGTATGAATGGCACCCCTCATCCCTATCTTGGTATGCATGGTACCCCTCATCCCTATCCTGGTATGTATGGTCCCCTCACCCCCAACCAAATCTGGTATGCATGGCACCCCATTCCTCATCCTGGTATGCATGGACCCCTCATCCCCCAATCCTGGTGTGCATGGTACCCTGTTATGTTTCGGTAGCTGAAGAGAAATTGCAAAAAATAGCCAAAGTAGTAATACACCAGAGAGGCTGGAAACTATTGGATTGCAGTACACTAAACTAATCGCCACACTAGAAGTAGCCGTGGAGCGTACCTACGGTGATCCTAGACGCCTCATCACAGCCAGAGAGATAACTACACCTAAAGGCAGAAATATGAAAGCTATCTGCCCCGGAGCAGAATTCCCAAAGAAATAGGAAGCCCCCAAACATGTAATGGCAGTTAGACAAGAAGAAAACACGGACACAGACAGAAAATAGAATGAGCAAATGCTGGGGCCCAATCTGTCTAGATAGAAAAGTATAGGAAAGAATTCTGACTGCAACCCAAAAGAACCCTGACAAAAATACCAACACTTCTGATTAACAAAAAAAAACTGAGATCACACGATCTCTACCACCTAAATCAGATCTCTGGTCTAACTCACAACAACTCAGCAAATAAAAAGTGACAAAGGAACAAAGCAAAAGCGCAAACACAAAATGAGCACAATTGCAACGCCAGACCCCAAAAGGGGACCAGGCTGTAGTCCACTGCAAGCAGCAAACCAGCAGTGAAAATCCAACAGAGGAAAAAAAAAACAACAAAACACTTATCTGAATGAGAGCAGGAAAGCAAGCTGTGCTCCAAGCAAGACTAGGAGGAACAATTGATTACCGGCAAGGCTGATGGGAACTCAGGTCACTTATATCATACCATTCAGAGCCGGCTGAAGGCCATTCAGTAATTAGTTCATTACCCCCAGCAACCACCGGAGGGAGCCCCAGCTCAGAAGTCGCCTCCAAAGTATTCACAACAGTACCCCCCCTTGAGGAGGGGTCATCGAACCCTCACCTGCGCAACCAGGCCGATCAGGATGAGCTCGATGATAGGCACGGATAAGTCTCCCAGCATGGATGTCCGAAGCAAACACCCAAGAATTGTCCTCCTGACCATAACCTCTCCACTTAACCAAATACTGGAGTTTCCGTCTAGCAAAACGAGAATCCAATATTTTCTCAACCACATACTCCAAATTGCCCTCAACCAAAACAGGGTCAGGAGGCGCAGCCATAGGAACCACTGGCTCGACAAACCTTTTCAATAAAGACTTGTGGAACACGTTATGGATCTTAAATGTCCCTGGAAGAAGCAAACGGAAGGAAACCGGATTAATAATTTCCATGATCTTATATGGTCCAATGAACCTTGGCTTAAATTTTGGAGATGCAACCTTCATAGGGATATTCCTTGAGGACAACCAAACCAAGTCCCCCACTTTAAAACGAAAACCATCAGTCCTATGCTGGTTGGCAAACCGCTGGGCCTTCTCTTGAGAGAGAGACAACCTCTCCACTACCTGGTCCCAAATCTGCTGCATACGCTGCACAATAGAGTCAACCCCCGGACAGACAGAAGCCTCCGCCTGTCCTGAAGAAAATCGAGGGTGAAACCCACAATTGCAGAAAAATGGAGACATCAAGGTGGCAGAGCTAGCCCTATTATTAAGAGCAAACTCAGCCAAAGGCAAAAAAGAGACCCAGTCATCTTGATCAGCAGACACAAAACATCTCAAATAAGTCTCCAAGGTCTGGTTTGTTCTCTCGGTTTGTCCATTGGTCTGAGGGTGAAATGCAGAGGAGAAAGACAACTGAACACCAAGTTTAGAAGAAAATGTCCTCCAAAATCTGGAAACAAACTGGACTCCTCTGTCAGACACAATGTTCTCCGGAATGCCATGTAACCGAACCACGTGCTGAAAGAACAAGGCACCAATTCGGAGGAGGAAGGCAACTTAGGTAATGGCACAAGATGTATCATCTTGGAAAACCTATCACAGATTACCCAGATAACGGTCATTCTCTGAGAGACAGGGAGGTCGGAAATAAAATCCATAGAAATATGGGTCCATGGCCTCTTGGGTACAGGTAATGGCATTAACAAACCACTAGAACAAGAGCAAGGCTTGGAACGAGAGCAAGTCCCACAGGACTGCACAAAGTCCCTGACGTCACGAGACAAAGTAGGCCACCAAAAGGACCGACTCACCAAGTCTCTGGTACCAAAAATCCCGGGATGACCAGCCAACGCGGAACAATGAATCTCAGACATCACACTCTTCTTCCACTGGTCTGGGACAAACAATTTCCCAACAGGGCAGCGCTCAGGTTTATCCTCCTGACACCCCTCCAGAGCCAGTCTCAAATTGGGCGAGATGGCGGAAAGAACTACACCCTCTTTCAAAATAACAGCAGGATCAGATAACTCAGGAGAATCCGCAAAGAAACTCCTCGAGAGGGCATCCGCCTTAACATTCTTAGTGCCCGGAAGAATAGAAACCTCAAAATTAAAACGTGTGAAAAACAAGGCGCACCTGGCCTGTCTAGGATTAAGTTGCCTGGCTGATTCGAGATAAACCAGGTTCTTATGGTCCGTGAGGACCACCACCTGATGTTTGGCTCCTTCCAGCCAATGTCTCCACTCTTCAAAGGCCCACTTCATGGCCAATAACTCCCGATTACCCACATCATAATTACGCTCAGTTGGAGAAAATTTTGAGAGAAAAAGGCACAAGGGTTACTTTTAGAGGTCTCTGGATCCCTTTGGGACAAAACGGCACCTGCCCCAATCTCAGAGGCATCAACCTCCACCTGAAACGGCAGAGAAACATCAGGCTGCCGTAGAACAGGAGCAGAAATGAATCTCTGCTTAAGTTCCTGAAACGCAGAAACTGCCTCAGGAGGCCAATTCACCACATCGGAACCCTTTTTGGTCAAATCAGTCAATGGTTTAACAATACCGGAGAAATTACCAATAAATTTACGATAAAAATTGGCAAAACCCAAAAATCTCTGAAGAGCCTTCAATGAAGTAGGTTGAACCCAATCACAGATGGCCTGAACCTTGACCGGGTCCATTTCAATAACAGACGGAGACAAAATGAATCCCAGAAATGAGACCTTCTGTACGCCAAAAAGACACTTTGATCCCTTCACATACAGTGCATTCTCTCTCAAAATCTGGAACACAGTCCGAACATGTTTCACATGAGAGTCCCAGTCGTTGGAAAAAATCAAGATATCATCCAAATAAACAATCAGAAATTTATCCACAAAATCCCTGAAAATATCATTCATGAAGAATTGGAAGACGGAAGGGGCATTAGTAAGCCCAAAAGGCATCACTAGGTACTCAAAATGCCCCTCTGGGGTATTAAACGCCGTCTTCCATTCATCCCGTGCTTAATGCGAATAAGGTTATATGCCCCCCTGAGGTCAAGCTTGGTAAACCAACTAGCCCTTTTCACTCTGGAAAATAGGTCAGAAATCAAGGGTAACGGATATTGATATTTAACAGTGATCTTATTCAGGAGGTGATAATCAATACACAGCCTCAATGAACCATCCTTTTTGGCCACAAAGAAAAAACCGGCGACCAAGGGTGAAGAGGATGGTCTGATATCACCCTTCTTCAAAGACTACTTGATATAAGATCGCATAGCATTGTGTTCAGGTACAGATAAATTAAAAAGGCGACTTTTAGGAAATTTACCACCAGGCACTAACTCAATAGCGCAATCATAGCTCCTGTGAGGAGGTAAGGATTCAGACTTACTTTCACTAAACACATCAGAAAAATCAGTCTAAAAGTCAGGGACATCCTGAGACTGGGGAGAGGCAGAAAAAACAGGAGTGTCAGTATTAACACATTGGTAGCCCCAACTGGTCACAGACACAGATTTCCAATCCAAAACAGGATTATGAGTCTGCAACCAAGGGAAACCCAGTACAATAATGTCATGCAGATTATGCAGCACCAGAAATTTGCAACTCTCCTGATGATCTGGTTCAACCCTCATTATCACCTGAGTAGAAAACTGTGGTTTATTCTCCGCCAAAGGGTAGAATCAATGCACAGTAAAGGAATAGACTTCCGCAGGGGTATCATGGGAAACTCACAACATTTGGCAAAGTTAAAATCCATCAGATTAATAGCTGCTCCTGAATCAACAAAAGCCTGAGCCAAAAATGTGGACAGGGAGCAAATCAGGGTAACAGTCAACAGAAATTTAGTCTGAACACTACCCAAGACAACTGAGCGCGCAAAACGTCTTCCCCGCTTAGGGCAGACGGAAATAGCATGGGAAGCGTCACCACAGTAGAAACATAACCCATTGCGCTTACGAAACTCATGACGCTGAGCCCCAGAAGTCACTCTCACACTGCATGGGCTCAGGAGCTGGCTCACAAGGCAACACTATCTCACGCATACCTCTGTGCTCACGCAAACGTCTGACAATTTGAATAGCCAATGACATAGAATCATTGAGACCAGAGGGAACAGGGAATCCCACCATAACGTCCTTTACATTTTCTGACAGACCCTTCCGAAAAGGGATGCCAAAGCATCATCATTCCATTTGGTCTGGACTGCCCATTTTCGAAATTTCTGACAGTACAGCTCAGCATCTTCACGACCCTGATTTAATGCCAACAAGGTCTTTTCAGCTTGATCAGTGACATTAGGTTCATCGTACAATAACCCCAGAGCCTGAAAAAATACATCAACATCATTCAAAACAGGATCCCCAGGTGTCAGGGAAAAAGCCCAATCCTGAGGGTCGCCGTGCAGCAGAGAGATGACAATTTGAACCTGCTGTGCTGCGTTCCCTGAGGACTTAGGTTTTAAGGCAAAAAACAACTTACAGTTATTTTTGAAATTCAGAAATTTAGACCGATCCCCCAAAAATAAATCTGGTATGGGGATCCTAGGTTCCATAACCGGCAACCTAGCAAGATAGGTAGTAATACTCCGAACCTCAGAGTCAAGCTGCTCCACACGGCCAGACAACTGTGCAAACTCCATTGAGAGAGAAAAAAAAATCATCCTCAGCACCCAGAGAAAAAGAGGGAAAAAATGCAACAAACAGAGGAAAAAAAAATTTCTGACAACTCCCTTTTTTTTCTTTTTCCTTTTTACTATTTTTCCCTTCTGTGAGTACCATATAATTTTCAGTTTGGCCGGTAATACTGTTATGTTTCGGTAGCTGAGGAGAAATTGCAAAATATAGCAAAGTAGTAATACACCAGAGAGGCTGGAAACTATTGGATTGCAGTACACTAAACTAACCGCCACACTAGAAGCAGCCGTGGAGCGTACCTACGGTGATCCTAGACGCCGTGTCACAGCCGGAGAGATAACTACACCTAAAGGCAGAAAGATGAAAGCTATCTGCCCGTGAGCAGAATCCCCAAAGAAATAGGAAGCCCCCAAACATGTAATGGCGGTTAGACAAGAAAAAAACACGGACACAGACAGAAAATAGAATGAGCAAACGCTGGGGCCCAATCTGTCTAGATAGAAAAGTATAGGAAAGAATTCTGACTGCAACCCAAAAAAAACCCTGACAAAAATACCAACACTTCTGATTAACAAAAAGCCTGAGATCACGCGATCTCTACCACCTAAATCAGATCTCTGGTGTAACTCACAACAACTCAGCAAATAAAAAGTGACAAAGGAACAATGCCAAAGTGCAAACACAAAATGAGCACAATTGCAGTGCCAGACCCCAAAAGGGGACCAGTCTGCAGTCCACTGCAAGCAGCAAACCAGCAGTGAAAATCCAACAGAGGAAAAAAAAACAACAAAACACTTATCTGAATGAGATCAGGAAAGAAAGCTGTGCTCCAAGCAAGACCAGGAGGAACAATTGATTACAGGCAAGGCTGATGGGAACTCAGGTCACTTATATCATACCATTCAGAGCCAGCTGAAGGCTATTCAGTAATTAGTTAATTACCCTCAGCAACCACCGGAGGGAGCCCCAGCTCAGAAGTCGCCTCCAAAGTATTCACAACAGTACCCCCTCATCCCTATCCTGGTATGCATGGTACCTGCTCATCCATATCCTGTTATTCAAGGTTCCCTCACCCCCCAATCCTGGTATGCATGGTCCCTTCACCCCCCAATCCCGGTATGCATGGTCCCCTCACCCTCCAATCCTGGTATGCATGGTCCCCTCCCACCCAATCCTGGAATGCATGGTCCCCTCACCCCCCAATTCTGGTATGAATGGTCCCCTCACCCCCAATTCTGGTATGCATGGTCCCCCTCATTCCTATCGTAGGATGTATGGTACCCTTCACCCCCCAATCCTGGTATGCATGGTCCCCTCATCCCCAATCCTGGTATACATGGCACCCCTTACCTCCCAATTCTGGTAGGCATGGTCCCCTCACCACCCAATCCTGGTGTGCATGGTACCCATCTATCCTGGTATGCATGTTACCCCTCATCCCCCATTCCTGGTATGCATGGCCCCCTCACCCCCCAATCTAGTATGCTTGTCCCCTCACCCCCATCCTGGTATGCATGGTCCCCTCGCCCCCTTCCTGATATGCATGGTCCCCTCACTCCCAATCCTGATATGCATGGTCCCCTCACCCCCCTATCCCTGTATGCATGGTTCTCTCACCCCCTATCTTGGAATGTATGGTCCCCTCCCTCCCCAATCCTGGAATGCATGGTCCCCTCACCCCCAATCCTGGTTTGCATGGTCCCCTCACCCCCCAATGCTGGTATGCATGATCCCCCCTCATCCATGTTGTAGGATGTATGGTACCCCCTCACACCCAATCCTGGTATGCATGGTCCCCTCATCCCCAATCCTGGTATACATGGCACCCCTTACCTCCCAATTCTGGTATGCATGGTCTCCTCACCCCCAATCCTGGTATGCATGGTACCCTTCACCCACCTATCCTGGTATGCATGTTACTCCTCATCCCCATTCCTGGTATGCATGGCCCCTTCACCCCCCAATACTGGTATGCATGGTCCTCTCACCCACCATCCTGGTATGCATGGTTCCCTCACCCCCCTATGCTGGTATGCATGGTCTCCTCACCCCCAATCCTGATATGCATGGTCCCCTCACCCCCTATCCTGGCATGCATGGTCCCCCTCCCCCCTATCCTGGTATGCATGGTTCTCTCACCCCCCTATCCTGGTATGCATGGTCCCCTCACCCCCCAATCCTGGAATGCATGGTCACCTCACCCCCCAATCCTGATATAAATGGTGCCCTCACCACCACAATCCTGATATGCATGGTCCTCTCACCCCCCAATCCTGATGTGCATGGTCCCCTCACCCCCCAATCCTGATATACATGGTCCTCTCACCCCCAAAACCTGATGTGCATGGTTCCCTCACCCCCCAATCCTGATGTGCATGGTCCCCTCACCCCCCAATCCTGATGTGCATGGTCCCCTCACCCCCCAATCCTGATGTGTATGCTCCCCTCACCCCCAATCCTGATGTGCATGCTCCCCTCACCCCCAATCCTGATGTGCATGGTCCCCTCACCCCCCAATCCTGATGTGCATGGTCCCCTCACCCCCAATCCTGGTATGCATGGTCCCCTCACCCCCAATCCTGATGTGCATGGTCCTCTCACCCCCCAATCCTGATATGCATGATCCCCTCACCGCTATTAAAGTGCACAAAAAAACCCAAACATTTATACTCACCTTTCTTCCCTGTGCTCCAGCGCTGTTCCGTTCTGCTGGACGCCGGGGGAGGAGAGCGGCACCGGAATACGCGCATGCCCATACCGCGCGGTCCGGCGCCATATTGCTGAAGACACACTGTAAATGTGTCTTCAGCAAAATGGCGCCGGATAGCGCTATTTCGCATGCGCGATTCCGACGCGCACTCCTGGTCTCCTGCTCCGGGAGAAGAGAAGCGCCGCGGCAAGGCTCCTCCCGGTCAGATAAGTATGGGAGTATGGCGCCGGAGATCGTGGTATGCATCCAGTACGCATACCGTGATATCTGGCGCCATACAGAGTACTCACTGCTGGATGCATCAATCTGTCTGGAGCCAGACTGCGCAGGCGTGTCGCGCTTGAGCAGTCTATAAAGGCTTCGGACAGAGGGACGCTCCCAGCGTTATATTATAGATGTGTGTGTGTGTGTGTTTTGACGAATATTTCCTTCGAAAATGATGTGTAAACGTCAGAATTGCTGTATGTAAAAGCTCATGTTAAAATCGCATTGCAGTCTGATGTAAATCAGATGCTGGGTGTGAAAAATCGGATTGTAGTCCCATAAAAAACGCATGACACTCACATGACACTTGCATTACGCTCGTCCGACTCTCCTGCATCAAAATCAGACTGATTTTAAAATCGCTAGTGTGTCTCCAGCCTAAGGCCGGGATCACACATGCGACGAAAACGTCCGACGCTCTCATGTGAAATCCCAGCTCTGGCACCGGCACTCGGGAGTGGAGTGTGCAGCTGCATGTAGTTATATGCAGCCGCTCGCTCCACTCCCGAGAGCCAGCGCCAGAGCTGGGATTTCACATGCGAGCGTCGGACGTTTTCGTTTCATGTGTGATCCCTGGCCTAATACTCTCCAAATGACTGCAAAAGTCTGAGTCTTACTCATTCTCTGATCGCGGCAAAGGAAATTGTGCAGAGAAGGGGAAGAAGTGAGCTGTGACCATCACCTGTTGTGAATGATGACTCCTGATTTATCTTCTGTCTCTAGAAATGTTTCCTTTCATTGTAATCTTGAGTGTGATGATAATGAGACTGCAGAAAAGACATCACTACCGGACAGGAAGTATGGGTTTACTAAAAGTCTAAGTGGCCAGTTGTGCAATTCACAAGATTTCAGTTGTTTTATTTCATTTATTTATTTAATAAATGTGGAAACCTGATAAAGGGGTGTGTTGGAGTAAGACAGTTCTGATTCACAAGGAGGTGCATGCCTCTTCATGAATCAGGAGCGTCTGAGGAGTGGCGTGCGCCTCCATGCACTACGTCAGAAATTTTACTCCAGTTCCTGACAGGAGTAAGACTTCTGTCATAGAGAACGCCACAGCTCATTGTGAATTAGAGGTGGTGTCACGCCCTGCAGGATCCCACCCTGCCCCAACACCGGCCATTTTGGTGGGGCTAGGTCTGAAAACGCCAAAGTTCGCTAAAGATTTGCGCAACTCACAGTAGTGTCAAGATTTTGACTTTTCAAAGAAATTGACGCTAGAATTCTAACAAAATTGCTTTGATTAATTTGGGCAATAGTTTCAATATTGATAAATTAAGGCCTCCATACACATTAAGGCCGGTTTCACACGTCCTGATATTTCCGGTACCGGAGATATCAGTGTCCGTGTGTGTACTATGTGCGGCACACGTGTGGCAACTGTGTGCCACCCGTGTGCCGCATCAGTACCACACGGACACACGGACGGCCGCCGGGGAAGTAGCGGCTACTGTATGCCGCTGTCCCCCTGCGACTGGTGCTGAAGCCGGCTGTAATTCCCCCTGCTCTGCCTGCGAGCAGAGGAGAATGATGAGTAGTATATAAATACACCGCTCTTCGTTCTTCTCTGCTCGCAGGGGGAAAGCGGCTTAGAGTAGACGCGACTTCCCCAGCGGCCGTCTGTGCACTGAGGACTGTGTGAACAGTTCTCCGTGTGCACGTGTGCGGGACGATTTCCGGTCCGTGTGTCCGTGTCAAAACGGACATGTCTACGTGTTTGGCACACGGACACACATGGACCATGTGAAAACACGCACATGTACATAGACACAGATTATAATGTGTCTACATCTGTACGTGTCTCCAGTACGTGTGAAAACTGTCACCACACCTAATGGAGACTCAGACGTGTGAAACCGGCCTAAATGACAGTCAAACAAATCTCACTTCGGTAGGACCGGTTGACAATTTAATGTTTATGGGTCTTCCGGACTCCCCCAGCAGGTGATATTTCAGACAGGCTGAATTACATTGCCTGATCCTTTGATTTTCTAGGGAGATAAGCAGCAGACAGTCACTCTTCTGGTTGAAAACAGAAGCATGCTCGCCTAACAGCAGCCATTATACTAGTGTGAACGGAGTCTTACGGTCGTTAGGAGCATGCTATAATTGTAGATTATTAACAATATCATGCCACCAGGAATCCTAAGAATAAAGAATGACAACCACAATTGCGTTATATTTTTATTAAAAAAAGAAAAATCTTAACAGTATAGATGAGCATTCCAACGATAAATGTCAGCTTTAAAGTTAATTAGTCTACAATAGTCTCATAAATAAACCCTGATATATTAAAAATAAATGTACAAGAAGTAAGATTTCTCCCTATATGATTTCCTTCATCCACTATTCAGCATCTTTAAAAATCCAATAAAGTTTCGGACACTATCTAGTGCACGTGAATTATTATTGTTGCTTCTTATTTCCTTATTAAGCCTTCCATTTCTAGACAATACAATGACAGGTATCTACTGTATCTATGAAAGTGCTTTTTTGTTAATAAAATTCTGTATATAAAGTGTAATTATAAGGCATTCTCACTGCACACTATGTTCCCACGCCGTGTCCCAGCCCCGTGGCCTACGCACTGATGTCCTATCACTGGAATGTTTCTCTGTCGTCCGTCATTAATGCATATTCCTGTAAACAGACGTGATATGATACAAGGTGATAAACATGTTTTTTTGTAGGTTATTATTAATTGTGGAAACTTGGTACTACGGTGAAACGAGAAGCTATGCTAGTAGAGAACCCTCTACAAAGTCCATTACTTATATAAAATTGTAAAATGATACACTACACACTTCATACTTTATCTACAGTGTAGATACTATGCATATCGAGGTTATATTTGAAATAATATTTGCCCAAGTCATAGTTCCCGTGTGGGTAGAGCGCTACACCTTCCATGTCTCAGGTCGGCCATTTTACTATTTTGATAAGCAATCACATGCATTGAACGAAGTACCACCAACTCGTGCATTTGATAGCACCCCATGATAAGACCGATATCACAGGGCCATGCTAGGGAATCTTTCCTGCGAAGATAAAGATTGATGTAGCTGGTGCGTGAAATGGCAGAGACCCGGACCCAGAAAACGAACGATGCCGACTCAAGATGCTCCTTCCTCTGCCTCTTTAGGTTCCTGAGCGGACGCCTCCTCTCGTCCGCCCTCTTGAACTGGAGATGGGTTTCTGCTTGTTTTATTGCTGTCGTGGCTACTGTGGCTCCCGGCGCTCCCTAAACGAGTGGAGGCGACCACAGCTTTAACAGCTGCCTGTGGGGGAGATAAAGTAAAGCTCGTGATATTTGCATTAGTAATCTGTATCTGCACAGACCGAAGATCAAAGAGACTCAGTCTACTGAGACACCACTAATGAGGTGGAAATGACACCCAGCTCCAGTTCTTTAGAAGCGACAGGTCTGCTCTTCAGAACCGCGCACCTCATGAATAACGCAACAACTGTCCACCAACACTTTAAGAACGTTGTTAATCAAGGGCTCCTCAGAACGTTCACCTCCTGTCATCAGGGACGCATCCGCGTACATATATTAGTCTATTAGTCACGTTTGTGAATCAATCCTTAGAAGACATGACCCATTTTCATACAAGTGCATGATGTCGCTCGCCACAAATGTGACGTCCTGTGTTCCCTTTTGCTTGTAGGTCAATAGTGGAGAGCGACAGCGGTCGTGAAGGTGACTGCCACGTCTGTACATGAGCATCACTGTAACAGGTGTACAAGTAGCCCTGATGTCTAAGGGATCCCAAAGCCCATCAAGCGACACTAGTTTTATATGTGGTAGGAACGGATTTTCTCCTAGAGACTAATAGATTCAAGCTATGTTTCTGCAATTAAAGAGAAGCTGTCGCCCTGTACATACAGTCCGATCTGTGGACCCGCACTGTGGAGAGGGGGAGAAGCTGAGCAGAATGATATAAGGTTTTTAGGAAAAAAAATTTGTATAACTTGTATTTTATTCATTGAAATCCCTGGTGTTTGCATGCATAGTAGTGCGGTGGGCGGTCCTTGTATAAGACCGCCCACTGGACTCATATACATACAAACACAAGGGATTTCAATGAATAAAATGCTAATTTTTCTGTAACTTTGCCCACAAAATTGTATGTAAATATCAATCAGCTCCTCCTGCTGTATGACAGCCTGTAGATCAGACACCATTTTGAACATCACAGGTTCCCTTTAAACAATATATAAAAAGGTCATCCGAAAAAAAGGGAACTTATACCAGAAGTTGGTATATCCTCTTTACTCAAGATTTTCAATCTTATGAAGTTGTACCCCAGAGGGTATATGCCAGGGTTCCCGAGAACACTGAGGTTCTTTGAGATTTAATTAGGGTCCCCTAGAACATATCAATAGTAAAACCTGCTCTCAGCACAGTCGGCTATGCCTTGTAAAGCAGTATACATATAGGAGCCAAATTATAGAACGCTTTACCTGCCCCTACACTAAGCTTCTATGGGGAAGAATAGTAGTGGGGTTTCCCCAGGAATGGAAAGAAATATTAGGACTTCCCCTGGGTCGCAATGTTGGGAATCACTGAACTAGGGGGCACAAGCCCTGTCCTAGGCTGTGCTGTTACTTGGTGCAACACAGAGTTTCATCACTTTACTATGAGCTGTAGCTTTAGGCCGGGGTCACACTTGCGAGTGTGATGAAAGAAACTCGCACAAGTCTCTCACCTCAATACCCGGCACTGCCGCCGGCACTCGGACCAGAGCATGCGGCTGCATAGAAATAAATGCAGCCGCACACTCCGGTCCGAGTGCCGGCAGTAGTGCCGGGTGTTGATGCGAGAGACTCGTGCGAGTTTCTTTCATCACACTCGCAAGTGTGACCCCGGCCTAAGTGGTAGTTTGGTGTAATTTATTTGAGTAGGGGGTGCTCAGCTTAGGAGCATGTGTGTGTCAAGAAATTCTGTATCATTAAAAATGTACACTGGTTAAACCCGTCCACAAGGTCTAACAAGCCTCTGCTTTTTCCAGGGGCCCTGTAATGGCTTGGAGGACAGGGGCTGTAATTGGCAGCTGTAGTGTTGTAAAGATTCGGCTGCTTTTTACCCTTTCTACAAGGCATAAGCAAGGCCATTTTCCATAGCTATACGGTATGATAATCTAACATTATCTCAGTATTTCACCATGCGTACGATTATTTTTGTCTACAAAAGAAAATACGTGTGGAAAAAATGAATGTAGCCGTCGTAAAGGCTATGCACATTTTTCATTACTCTTTTGGTTTTTAAATAAAAAAATGTAATAATCCGCTATAAAAATGTTCTACTATTTTGATTTTGCAGAGTGTGCCTAAGTCGCTCATCTAGCTAACTGTTCTGCACAATCTGACAGATATCAATCAGGCCTCTGTTGTTATTAGGGAGGGCAGCTATTACAGCTGTAGATAGGTGGGAAAGCTAACTGAACAAAGGTAAAGCAGAACACCAATGACATATGTGGGGAATAAAGGGAAAAAATCATACACTATCCAGCATCAATATCTGGCAGCAGATGTGTCTCTTTTATTGGCTGTAAAAGAGAAAATCTCTCCAGGAATGAAGCTGTGCTAAAATATATGAGTTAGCGGAGGCAACAGAATCCTGGACACACAGATCTCACATCCAGCATATATTACAGGGAGGAACACACAAGACAAAAGCCAGAAACTTGGGGAAGGATGCCAAGTACATATAGGATGAAAATGGATAAAGGAATGAAGATGGTTCACCAAATGCTAAAACTGACCTGCCATTATGATTCTCCAGGTCATTGCAAGTCCATAGACACCAAACATGTCTAAGTTCTTTTTTATTTAAGTGGTGAAAAAAATCCAAAGTTTCTAAAAAAAAAAAACCCGTAGAGTCTCCATTTTTCGTGATCTAGAGTTGGGTGAGGGCTTATTTTGTGCATGCCAAGCTGACGTTTTTAATGATGCTATTTTGGTGCAGATACGATCTTTTGATCGCCCAATATTGCATTTTAATTCTGGCGTTTTGAATTTTTTTCTCGTTATGCCGTTTAGCAATTGGGTTAATTCTTTTTATATTGATAGATCTGATCTTGTTTTATTTTGAATGGGGCGAAAGGAGGGGTGATTTGAACTTTTATATTTTTTTAATATTTTTAAAAACATATTTTTTACTTTTGGCATGCTTCAATAGTCTCCATGGGATACTACAAACTTCCATAACCTAATCGGCTCTGCTACATACAGACGATGACCAGATCACCTTTATGTAGCATTATTGCTGACTTGCTATGAGCGCCAAACACCGGGCGACCCCCATAGCAATCCGGAATTGACAACCATAGAGGTCTGCAGGAGACCACTGGTTGTCATGCCGACCCATCGGTGACCTGCGATCACGTGACGGGAGTCACCGATGGCCGGATTTCCGGCGTCAATGCTGGAAGCGTGCGTTAAATACCGCTGTCAGAGTTTGACAGTGGCATTTAATGGGCTAACAGCCACGGATGGGTTAACAGCCGCGGGTTCAAAACAGCTGCCATGTGCCGGGAAAGATGTGGGCTCAGCGCCGGAGCCCACATCAAAGGAGGAGACACGACATGCGCAGTACTAGTACGGCGCATGTCATGAATGGGTTAAGGTGACCAAGTCACACTGGACATGCACCAATGAACACAAGAGATAAGAAATATAAGTCCTCCCGCAAGGTATATGCCATATACGCTACCTTGAGCTTGCGTCTTGCATTAAACTCTTGCAATTTCTTTTGAGCGTTGTCCATATGAGCAAAGTTTGCAGCTTTGCCTGTGACCCAGGGGTGTTGAAGAGCTTGGTGAGTAGTCAAGCGTTTCTTTGGATCAAACACAATTAACTTTTTCACCTACAATGGATACATATTGGAAAAAGGAGTAAATATCTTAAAACATTATTCTACTACATTATAAAGGACATTACAAATGAAAAGTAAAAAAAAAACAGTAGCCTGGTAAAAGTGGAGCCAATGCGTGAAATTAAGGCTAAGTTCACACTCGGTGTTTTGCCAGCGTTTTTTTTTATGCATTTTTTTATGCAAATTATCAGCTGTGTTTTACAGTACCAGCAAAGTCTAAGAGAGTTCAGAAATCTCATGCACACAGCTTGCATTTTTTTGTCACTTTTTTCATTCAGTGTTTTCAGCGTTTTTCATGGGTGGTGAAAAAGGGCTGAAAAAACGCACCAAAAAGTTTTTTGTCCAAAAACCTGATTCTATAGAATAGGACTTTTTTTTTTAACACTAAACTTTATTCGCATTCACAGGAGACAAATCTAGCATGCCAAAACCGCAGCAAAAAATGCACAAAAAGTGCAAGAAAAAACAAGGAAACAAGTTTTTTTTTTCTTCATCTTCTTTCCTGCCAAGAGATCAGGTTTTGCTGCAGAAAAAAAACACTGAAAAAACGCCTAGTGTGAACTTACCCTTGAAGTTAGGGAAAATTGTGAACTGAATAATAAAAGGAAACTCCACCGCTCTCCAAGGTCCTGAATATCAAGGCTAGAAATCTGAAGCAAAGTGAATTTATGGTAGCCTAGATATTACTTACACAAAACTAATATTAACCCCTTTAGTCTACATCAGCGGTTCTCAACCTGTGGGTCGCGACCCCGGCGGAGGTCGAATGACCAAAACACAGGGGTCGCTTAAAGGAGCCGGCGGCTGCAGCACTGTAGTGACAGCTGCAGCCGCCGGCTTCAAGAAGACATCCATACTTACCTTCCGTCGCTGAGTCCCTGTCGGCCGCGGCAGCTTCCTCCTGTGCGCAGCGGTGACGTAGTATTACGTCACCGCTGCGCACAGGAGGAAGCTGACGCGGCCGACAGGGATGCAGGGACCTGCAGCGACGGAGCGAAGAGGGTATGATGGGGGGGGAGGGGACGGGGGAGCAGAGCCATGTATACAGGATGGGAGGGAGGGAGCATATTACAGGATGGGAGGGAGCGGAGCCATATATACAGGATGGGAGGGGGAGCGGAGCCATATATACAGGATGGGAGGATGGGAGCGGAGCCATGTATACAGGATGGGAGGACGGGGGTAGCCATATATACAGGATGGGAGGATGGGAGCGGAGCCATGTATACAGGATGGGAGGGGGAAGCGGAGCCATATATACAGGATGGGAGGATGGGAGCGGAGCCATATATACAGAATGGGAGGATGGGAGCGGAGCCATATATACAGGATGGGAGGATGGGAGCGGAGCCATGTATACAGGATGGGAGGATGGGAGCGGAGCCATATATACAGGATGGGAGATGGAGCGGAGCCATATAATACAGGATGGGAGGATGGGAGCGGAGCCATATATACAGGATGAGGATGGAGCGGAGCCATGTATACAGGATGGGAGGATGGGAGCGGAGCCATGTATACAGGATGGGAGGGGAGCGGAGGCATATATACAGGAGGTGGGAGCGGAGCCATATATACAGGATGGGAGGGGGAGCGGAGCCATGTATGCAGGATGGGAGGGGGAGCGGAGCCATACATACAGGATGGGAGGGTGGAGCGGAGCCATGTATACAGGATGGGAGGGGGAGCGGAGCCATATATACAGGATGGGAGGATGGGAGCGGAGCCATGTATACAGGATGGGAGGGGGAGCGGAGCCATATATACAGGATGGGAGGATGGGAGCGGAGCAATGTATACAGGATGGGAGGGGGAGCAGAGCCATGTATACAGGATGGGAGGGGGAGCGGAGCCATATATACAGGATGGGAGGATGGGAGCGGAGCCATGTATACAGGATGGGAGGGGGAGCGGAGCCATATATACAGGATGGGAGGATGGGAGCGGAGCCATATATACAGGATGGGAGGGGGAGCGGAGCCATGTATACAGGATGGGAGGGGGAGCGGAGCCATGTATACAGGATGGGAGGGTGGGAGCGGAGCCATATAAACAAGGGTGGGAGCGGAGCCATGCATACAAGGATGGGAGCGGAGCCTTGTATACAAGGGAGTCACATTCACATTATAAATGTTATAATTAAAGGATGAGTATGCACTACTACTAAACTACAACCCCGTCCATAGCCCTGCCCCCTTATGACCAAAGCCCCACCCCTGCCACACCTCCATCCCCACCCTGCCGGACCCTGGAAGAATGATCTTTCTTGAAGTCGGTCCCTGGTGCAAAAAAGGTTGGGGACCACTGGCTTAAAGCCATCGGAAAATACATATTTCCGATGGCTTTAGCCCAGTGGCGTAGCAGGGGCGTAGCGTGGGCGGGCGTAGTGCGCGGGCGTAGCGTGGGCGGGCGGGGGTGGTCCGCCCCAGGCAGTACGTGTGTGGGGCGGTCCGCCCCAGGCAGCACGTGTGTGGGGCGGCGTGGCAGCAGCAGCAATTCCTCCTCCCACGGAGTCACAGTGCAGCGGCCCGAGACCCTCCGGAGCTGAGCGGCGGGTCGGTGAGTCCACTGTGCGGGGAGAGGGGGGACCCGGCCTGAGCAGGTGGCGCAATACTTACCTCTACCCGTGACTCCGTAGCTCCGGGCTCTAGGGGGCGCCTGCAGGGCGCCCACGCTTCCTGTCACAGCAGCGCCGCTGGATGACGTCATCATTCAGCGGCCGGCTGTGGCAGAGAGCGCGGGCGCCGGACAGGTGAGATGTGAGGTGTATGTGTCTGTGTGTATCAGTGTGTGTGTGTGTGTGTCTGCCTGCGTGTGTGTATGTGAGAGAGTGCTGCGGTGCTGTCTGTGTGTGGTGCTGTATGTGTGATGGTGATGGGGGAGGCAGTGATGGTGGTGAGGAGGCAACGATGATGATGGGGAGCAAATGATGATGGGCAGGCAAAGATGATGATGATGGGGAGGCGATGATGATGGGCAGGCAATGATGATGATGATGATGGGGAGGCGATGATGATGGGGAGCCAATGATGATGAGCAGGCAATGATCATGATGATGGGGAGCCAATGATGATGGGCAGGCAATGATGATGATGATAATGATGGGGAGGCGATGATGATGGGGAGCCAATGATGATGGGAAGGCAATGATAATGATGGGGAGTCAATGATGATGGGCAGGCAATGATGATGATGATGATGGGGAGGCGATGATGATGGGGAGCCAATGATGATGGGTAGGTAATGATGATGATGGGGAGCCAATGATGATGGGAAGACAATGATGATGATGATGGGGAAGCAATGATAATGATGATGGGGAGGCAATGATGATGGGGAGGCGATGATGATGATGGGGAGACAATGATGATGATAATGGGGAGTCTTTCCACAGTGCCCTTTCCTGAGCCGTAACAGTGCAGAACGCAGCACAGTGCAGAAGAGAGCTCCATATTTTGTATGGAGCATTATATGAGGACCAGTATTCTTTATGGAGCATTGCATTTGGCCCATAATACTGTATGGAGGACTATGTGGTGCCCATAATATTGTATGGAGGACTGTAATTATTTTTTGGTTTGTGGGTCACCTTAACATGAGGAACTGTATTGCGGGGTCACGGCATTAGAAAGGTTGAGAACCACTGGTCTACATGATCTATTATGTCATGTAGGGGGTGCAGGTGTATGGAGCTGGGCAAGTACAGGCTGTGTTATACAGCTGGCATCTGCCTGTAACAGCAATGATCAGCTCGGACAGAGGGCTTTACATGGCACAGTCTTGCCTAAACATCTGTTCAGGTGCCTTTACGATAAGCAGAATACCAGTGGATCACAATGGCAGTCTGTAGGAGACTGTAATTTATCCTATATACTGAAATACTTAAGTATTGCAGAATATATGACAAGAAAAGAAAAGACTGGAGGTCCAAGTTACTTATTAAGACTAAATAGATGATAAATGAAAAAATAAATTATTTTTTATTTAAATATGTACAAATAAAAAACATAAAAATTCTAGTTACCTCCCTAAATATAAGGATTTTTTTTTTAAAAAAAGCACAGCAATAAGCATCAGTATTGCTATGTAGATAAAAGTTTGAACTATGGAAATATAACATTTTTCTCAATCAGCAGAGACTGTAATGAAATAAAAAATCAAAACTCCAAAGTTGCCACCACCGTCTTTTTGTATCAGGCATGATCCGTCCTATGCCTGAAGGGACGGATCCGGCGCTGAAACAAAAAACTGATGCAACGGATCCGGTTTTTTGCTGGATCCGACCTGAACTTTTGAACCCATAAAAAGAGGGTTTCTGCTGCCCGGAGACACTGGAAAAAGTAGTAGTAGTACTAGTAGTACTAGTAGTAGTAGTAGTACTAGTAGTAGTAGTCCTCGATTTCCAGAATCCGGATCGGACTTTTGTGTCCGGCCGCCGGAATGTACATTTCCGCCGGATCCGGACAAAAACGCATACAACGCACTGACATGCGGCGCCATCCAACGCTAATGAAAGTCAATGCAAAAAAAACGCATCCGGCATTACATTTCGCCGGATGCGGTTGGACAAAAAAATGCCGGAGGGCGCCGTCAGGCGCACAACGGATGTGTGAAAGAGGCCTTAAAGGGAATACATTAGTCTTCATTGTGCTTTTTCAGTGAATCCCACCAGTGTATAGCATGTAACATTCCAGGGGGTTTAGCTCTAGGATCGCTGTCTGGGTAGACAGAATGGCATGAAAACAGTTCATTCAGACAGCAGTTCTGGTGAAAAACTGGCCGCAACCAGCTTTATTAAAGTCCACAGCAAACAGATAAAACAAAGCATAAACAGAAAACCTGGGCTTGTCTAGCCACTAATTACACTTAGATAGATGGCCCTCTCTATCCGGGACCCAGACTCTACCAGTCTGTGCCCAAAACAACACATATCACATATGTTACCAGTATGGAGCTTCACAGATACTCCTCCTTGTGTCTGAAGGCACCTTCCATGTCCAGACTTGAGAGAGATCCACTCCTATTCAGCCGCTATTCACACGGATTCGCACTGAGACTACTCCTGTGTCCGGGGTCCTTCCTGCACCCAGACTGAGATAGCTCACACTCCTGGAGACGCTCTTTGTGCCGGGACACCTCCCTGTGTCCAGGCTAAAGACAGCTCCCACTCCTGGAGACTGTTTCTTGTGCCAGGACACCTTCCTGTGTCCAGACCAAACTTGCTCACTGACTGTGCTCCCAAGCACCTACTTCTGGCTTCCTAATCAACACCTGAGTGATTTCAGGCCTGAGCTGCAAGTGTGCAATGAATGTAAGGTGTAGTGACCTTTCTCTACCACTAGGCTTACAAAGCCATACATTCCCCTATACCCGTCAGCAAAGTACCTAGGTGAAATGTACACCCCATTCAACACACATACCCTCACTGTCTCACATATCCCCTCCCTCTTCTCCAGACCGGAGGGCTGGTCATCCAGACCGGAGGGCTGGTCAACAATCCAACAGAGACAGTGAACTCTGGACAGTCATGGCCCTCATTAACTTCATCACTATTATGATTAGCATCATCATCATTATCATCATCATCATTATCATCATCATTATCATAAGTTTTAAGCTTGTGGGGTTGAACACATAATATATCCAATCACCTCAACCCACAGTTCACACAGAGACTATGTACTTGTCCCTTGCTCTGTTCAGCCCCGGAATATTAGTCAATGACATTCGCTCATTCCTTAGGGACCTACCGTCTGTCATTGTCACAGACTTCGTCCAGTCACCTTTCTGGGACTTAACCTTGTCAGGTCTCCCCTTTGCTCCCAGTGGTCAATCGTAACCTTGTCAGGTCTTGCCTGGGTATCTAAGGTCCGGTTAGACTCTGTACTGTCCTGTACTCTATCGGGTCGTCTGTATGGGCCTCTCAAACCTGAGTTACTGGAGGTCTCACTACCTCTAAACCCACGCCCACTACCCTCAGGACATCTTGTAAGGTCCCTAACTTCAGCCGTAGCTGTTCTGTTATTTAGGGGGCCCTTTCTCTGTCGGGTCTCACTATTCTTAGACGGCTGCCATCTTCTGCTGCTCAGATGATGCTGTCTATCTACTCGCTGTCTAGCGAGATTCAATTGTTCTACCTCTCGCAGGTAGGTCACACGGTACGCCACCAGCATGCGCACATATTCAAGACTTTCTTCCGTTCCTATAGCGTAGAATGACACCATGCCGTCTTCATCTGGTATCCAGTCCCGACGATCACGTGGACTGCTTACTTTCACCACACCAGACTTCTTCACCATTATTTGCATGGCTCGGCCATTTCTCCCAATCAGCTTTCTCACCAGAACATCAGGCACCCGGATGACCTCTTCCTGTAGACTGTGAGCTTTTCTCATAAGCTTTAGTTGTCTAACGGTTTGTTCTGTCTTCAACCGGAGAAAACCGCTTTGTGCGAATACATCGCCAGTGCATGTCACTTAGGATTGCCACCCTCTTCACTGTAACTTCAGTCGTGGACAAGACCACCAGCTGTTTAGCTCCTGAGGTCGAGTACACCTTACAGGCTCCCACGGCCTTCCTAAACGCTTCATGCACAGACTCACGGGTGCATTCTTCTTTCAAGTCCTCAGGTACATCTACGAGGCACTTGTACCGACATGCTTCTGTCTCACCAGTGGTTTCCAGACGATCAATCAGCTCAGGGTTCAGGGACAACTGACTTTCAGCTTCTTCCCCCTTTACACTTCTTCTGAGCTGACTTACAGCTACAATTTCGTGCATTTCCGTCCGGACCACTTCCATTTCACATTTATCTTCCGTTACCACACTCTTAGCTCTCCTCAGGTCTATCTTCTCCTGGCCAAAGGGAGCGAGTGCAACGTGTTTGCCCTTTCTTTTCTCCAAGGAGGCCTTGTTCACCGAGGGACACTGTATCAGGCGACTTTTAAGCCTGAGAACTTCTTCTTCTAGTTCCGCCATTCGCCTCTCAGCTGCCCGTCTCTGAAGCTTCTCTTGCGTCCAATGGGCTTGTACCCACTCCTTGAGCTCCTTGATCTCGGCTCCGACATCCACCGAATCATCCGAACTCACAGCACTCGAGGAAGTATCTGCTTTACACCTCTCATCTCCAGTGGCCAACTCCTGGCCCTGGTCTGTAGCTTCTCTGATGGACTCCTCCATCTTTTCCCGCTCAGCTTCCATTTGGCCGAGCTTTTCCTTAAGGCGCATCTCCACCTTCTGGAGAGTATCACAGGACATCTGTAGCTCCTTCACCTGAGCTTCCAGACCTAGGGTCTTTCTGCGCAGATCACCATTTTCATCACGGGTGTCCTGCAGAGTGGTCTCAACCACCTGGCGCATTTGCTCTGCATCCATCTTCTCCTCTTCTAGTTTTTCTTTGACCCTGAGGAGATCCACATACTCTTTCTTCATCTGTTGCAGTTCCCTACTGCGTTCATCACACTCCTTCTTGGAGTCACACAGCTCCTGGTTGAGTTGTTCGCGCAGTCGTTCTAGGATTTGTTCACTTCCAGAAACTCCATCCTGCAGCGCCTCCTTCTCACGCTTCAACTGCAAAACCTCTTCCTTGATTTTGCGGCGGTCCTCTTTAATGGCAAAGAACATATTCTGCCACAGGATAACTTCCTCGTTGCCTCCTTTTAGATCTCGCTGGTCTGAGGACACGTCCTCCAGGTTTTCACATAATTGAAGCATGTCACTCTGATACTGCAGCCGAATAGTTTCCAGCTCTTGGCCCTGACTGGCCACCTCCTCTTCTACCTCTAAAGGAGGATCCACACTTGAAGTATCGGCACACAGCACTACATTCTCTTTATTTTCATTTTCAGTGAGTGCTACCGGAACAACCTTTTTGTGGCCCTTGCGCCGTCTACGACGAGAGGAGGACTCTCTTCCCTCGTCTAGCCTCTCCTGACTGACCTCACTTTTTACTTTCATAGTGTCCCAGTCAGCTACGGGGTCTGTGTCACTCCCCATGGTGTTGTGGACTAACAGGTCACCTCCCACTTTGACGTCACCCCCTTCTACTGGAGCTACCCCGTTATCAACGGTCACATTGTCATTTTTAGGAGGTACCAACCCACCACCAGTAACAATTTTCAGTTTTCCACACTCTACACTCTTGTGAAAATCCGCCCCTTTTTTAGACTCCGCCCCCTTTTTAACAACCACACCGGCAGGGTAATTTTTACACAAAAAATCAGCAGTAGTCTTAGGACTCAGTTCACAACATCTCTTACCACCTCCCCGGCACTCCGTGACAACACTGGCACCCCCGGAGAGTCCATAGAATGGTCCACTGCCGCCATTCCATACGGTGCCCATAGCTCCCGCACCATGTCCAGTTGCATGTCCAGTAGACATTTCTCAAATATGCGGTCCGACTTGTCAGACCCATTCGCTGCTCCGTTCACAGCCATCGTGGAGCACTGTTCACACCAGAATTTCACCGCTTTCCCTTGAAAAATCTTCGTGGCCCCGCCGAGCCACAGCAAAACTGGATTTGAGTGCGACGACAATCTTCACAACCCCGCCGAGTTGCAGCAAGATGCCTTCGTGACCCCACTGAGTCACAGCAAGATGCCTTCGTGACCCCACTGAGTCACAGCAAGATGCTTGTATCCACACTCGTTGTCCATGCTGTCAGACTTCTCTGTCTCAACAACGGCAGTCTTCACTCAAGACATACACACTCTACAGTCTTTTCCACAGAAAAATTCAGCTCTGCTGTGCAGACACTTTTTTTTTTTTTCTTTGCAAAGTCTATTAGGGCTACTGTCTCTTTAAGACTGCTCCACAGACTTTTCTTTTGCTGCTGCACATTCCACAGTCATTTTCACAACAAGTTCAGCTTTGCTGTGCATACATTTTCTCTCTGCAGACCCTATCAGGGCCACTGTCTCTCCAAGACTGCTCCAAACAGACGTTTCTGCTGACACACCTTTTTTTTTTTTTTTCTGCTGCTATTTCAACAGACTTCACCTTTATTGCTGTCTCTAAGCCTCTGTGCTGCATGCACACTCCAGCACTAACTGTATCAGCCACTGCGCTGCCCCAGCATTCTCCGCCAATTGTAACATTCCAGGGGGTTTAGCTCTAGGATCGCTGTCTGGGTAGACAGAATGGCATGAAAACAGTTCATTCAGACAGCAGTTCTGGTGAAAAACTGGCCGCAACCAGCTTTATTAAAGTCCACAGCAAACAGATAAAACAAAGCATAAACAGAAAACCTGGGCTTGTCTAGCCACTAATTACACTTAGATAGATGGCCCTCTCTATCCGGGACCCAGACTCTACCAGTCTGTGCCCAAAACAACACATATCACATATGTTACCAGTATGGAGCTTCACAGATACTCCTCCTTGTGTCTGAAGGCACCTTCCATGTCCAGACTTGAGAGAGATCCACTCCTATTCAGCCGCTATTCACACGGATTCGCACTGAGACTACTCCTGTGTCCGGGGTCCTTCCTGCACCCAGACTGAGATAGCTCACACTCCTGGAGACGCTCTTTGTGCCGGGACACCTCCCTGTGTCCAGGCTAAAGACAGCTCCCACTCCTGGAGACCGCTTCTTGTGCCGGGACACCTTCCTGTGTGTCCAGACTAAGCGTTCCCCTAACACTCTTGGAGACTGTTTCTTGTGCCAGGACACCTTCCTGTGTCCAGACCAAACTAGCTCACTGACTGTGCTCCCAAGCACCTACTTCTGGCTTCCTAATCAACACCTGAGTGATTTCAGGCCTGAGCTGCAAGTGTGCAATGAATGTAAGGTGTAGTGACCTTTCTCTACCACTAGGCTTACAAAGCCATACATTCCCCTATACCCGTCAGCAAAGTACCTAGGTGAAATGTACACCCCATTCAACACACATACCCTCACTGTCTCACAAGCAGTAATTAGCAAGGCCGAAAAAAGACATTTGTCCATCCAGTTCAGCCTATATGCCGTCAGAATAAATCCCCAGATCTATGTCCTTCTAAAGGACCTAATAACTGTAAGATACAATATTATTACGCTTCAGAAGACATCCATGCTGCTCTTGAACCCTTCAACTGAGTTCACCATCACCACCTCCTCAGGCAAGGAATTCCAGATTCTCACTGCCCTAACAATAAAGAATCCTCTTCTCTCCTCCAGACGCAGAGGATGCCCCCTTGTGACCATCACCGTCCTTGGTATAAACAGATCCTCGGAGAGATAATTGTATTGTCCCCTTATATACTTATAGATGGTTATTAGATCGCTCCTCAGTCGTCTTTTTTCTAGACTTTTTATGTTTTGTGACAAACTTATCCAACATTTTGAATTTGTCCAAAGTGTTGCAGAACTGAGAAGATGTGGTGATTTTGGCATAAATTTGAGGCCTCCATTCATAACCGGCTTTTTAAAAATATTACAGCTTATAAATATATGTAAAACCCAATTATTATGCTCCCTTAATTAAAAAAATAGGGAAAGTGGCACATGTTTTACTCACCAGGTCCTTGGCATTCAGTGACACATCATCCCACCAGGGGAGACAAAGTCATAATCACAGTTGAGGATTCTCTTGAACATGTACTGGTCTCCACGCTCATCGTAAAATGGTTCAAAGCCGCAGAGTCTAGAAGAGGAGAGATCAGTGAGATCATTTATCATTCTTGTTCTGTCATTTATCTGGTACTTGTGTACATGCCAGTATTTTGTTCTACACACCAACCCTTTCCAGAAAACTTGCAACCATTAGGCCCATCTGGCAGCATGGCTGACTTCCCCATAAACTCCTTCTACTTTACAGTAGCCTGTGTAAGAAGTAAGAAAGGAGGCTACAGTGTGTGACAGACGTTCTAACCCGCCTTCAGTTCTACGTTCAGTGTTCTACGTGTTCAGTTGATGTCTGTTCTTCATCCATCACCTTCCATAGATGTGTGTAGCCCTGGTACACAATACCAGGAGGATGAGTGGAGAGGTAACAGTTAAGGGCTCTTCATACATCATGTACACTTCTGACACACCCAGCAGGGGTGTGGAAGGGAGTGATTTTTAGTCAGTCAGTTTCCTGTCCTTGGACAGAGTAGACGTGTCCAGTTTGAGCCTGTCAGCAGTTCAGAAAGTGGAGGCTGGTACAGGTGGTCTAATTCACCTTAGCCTAGTCAGAGCTGTGCCCCACTGGAAGAAAGACTGAACTATCTATTAAGAGTCGAGCAAATCGAAGGGCAAAGTGGAAGGAAGATTATTGGAAAAGTGCTTTTGGCTTGGAAAAGTCCTGCACATTGCTACCGGTCACTGGGGACCGAAGGATCACTATTAGCTACAAGCATAGTGGTAAGAAAACCAGGGATTTACCGGACCCTAGGTCGCGGCAAACAGCCCATATAGTCAGTACGTAACCGGAGTCAGGTGAAATAGGGACTTTGAGTCAAGCGCAGACAAAAGCAAGAACCTAGTTTCATCAATTGGAAGACTTCACCACAAATCTGACTGGGCAGAACAGCTTTGGAAAGCTGGAGTTATTGAGGGAACTACGCTGCAAGCTGGTTGTACTCATCGTTATTGGACAGTAAAGGAGGCCCCTAACTTGCTTAGCTGTTGCCTCAAAGCTCATCCTCCATCAACCCCATCAGCCTCCCTGGGACCTGCCTTACCATCTTGCAAGTAAAGGTATGGAAAGACGCTGACCGTGTGAGACTGAGTTATTATTGCATGCCTGCACAATCCCTACCCAACTACCGACCTGAGGGAAGAGTCCCACCTGTAGGGGACCCGACATCTAGCTGCCTCACCATCCCCTCAGAGATCTATAGCAGCGCTGGTACAAATTACCAGAATACTACAGGTGGCGTCACGAACTGTATATAAATCTATCCCCTGTAAATATTCCCCCAACATACGCCAGACCGCCAGGGCCACAGACCGAGCCACCGCTACCTGTGACAATCCCCATAGACTTCTACGGGCTCGGCTCTGAGTACCCCATTGCCCTGGTAACCCACAATTGTGGTGGCGGGTCGACACAAAACTTTGGCGTCACGAACAGGATGCGAGACTTGCAGCATTGCGAGCCCTGTGTGCCTGTGGAGTGTTTTGGCGAAAAAGACTGTTGCTATTGTTTGGCGCCAAATACCGCCATATTTGCCGCCAGATTCGCGCCCTAAGGCGCTGGAGAAGAAGGTGGGCGTACCTGAAAGAGCGCGCAAAGTCTTGGACACGCCCCCGGCTCTGACTCATCGGCAGGTCCTGCAACAGGAAGTGAACGCTCTGACATCAGAGCGCCTGCGACGAAGGTCCTGTTCTCACTGCGTTGCCTGTGAAGTAGCAGCATCTGAAACCGGTAGGCTCCGTTTAACCAAGGGGGCGCTAAGATGTCACAACAACCGGCTGACAGTGCGGCCCCGGCCGGAGGCCCCAATCCCGCACCGTCTGGTATTGTAGCGCCAGATGGGGGCGCAGGCCCTGCACCCAGTCCGGTAGTCCCGATCATGCCACTAACGCTCCCATATATGCCTGGGGCGAAATGGCTTCCCCAATACAGCGGTGGGCCAGGCACATTAGCAGGCTTCAAGCGGAAGTTATGCAGCATCCTAGAAATGTACTCCATGCCTGAGAGACAAAAAGCTGCTGTGCTAATAGGGCAGCTAACTGGCGCTGCTGAGAGGGAAGTGGAGACTTGGGATACCGTTGATCAGGAGTCGGTATCTGCGATCTTCCTTAAGCTACATGCCATATTTGAAGACCGCACAGAAACGGATCTCCGGATGGCCTTCTATCACTGTTCACAACAGCCAGGTGACAGCATCCGGGACTATGCTTGCCGACTACAGGGAGCCCTGAGAGCCCTCAAGCAAGTTAACAATTTAAATGCTATCGACGAGAATAGAATGCTGAAAGAACAATTTATACAGGGATTGAGATCCCAAGAGGAACGCAGAACTGTAAATTGGTGGTCCTTAGATCATCCGGATGCTACCTTTGATGCCCTAAAGGACATGGCAATAAAAGGGCTGCGGCCCGTGGGCAAACCCGAGGTGGCAACCCAACATCACCAGGCTGAAGTCACTCCGGAACCGGCAGTAACCCCCTTTTCCCCGCTAGTGGCTGAAGCCAAAGCGCAGGTGACACCTCCTAGTGAATTGGACTGTCTGCGCTCAGAGGTGCGCCAGCTGACTAAAAATCTGGCTGCTGTAATGAGTGCCCTACAGCTGCGGAAAGAGGAGGAAGGGAAGATCTTGTTAGCTGACTGCCCAGAGGACGTTCCGTGGATGCACCGGAGAAGAAAGAAGACGTCGCCCCCCCGGAGGAGGACAACGCCACCCCCAGGAGCGACCTCTGATCAACACCCTCCTCGTCGAGAGATTATCTGTTATCGCTGCAACCGGAAAGGTCATCTGTCTACACAGTGTCCTTTAAACGGGCAGAACCTGGGTCCAAGGGCCAACACCCAGGAGAATACCCGTCAGGCCCCCTAGACTGGAACCGCAGGTATGTGGGCGGGCGACCCTACCTGTCTATTATTCTAGATGGTATTGCTGTTCCAGCATTGTTAGACACTGGGTCCCAGGTGACCCTAATACCTGATGCTCTATATACCAAGTACTGGTCAATGGACAGTCTTAAACCTCCGAGCCTTGACTTTACTGTGTATGCTTCTATTGGTCTTCCTGTAGAAGTACTCGGAACAAAATGTGTAGATGTAAAGGTGGGCAGAGAGGAGTTGAAAGACCAAGGGCTTCTGGTAGTAAAGACTGTAAATGAGGAGAACGGTTTAAATATAATTTTGGGTACTAACATTATCGGTAATTGTTTGGGAGAAGTTGTGTTCTTGCTCCAACAGCTCGCTGAGATTGCCCGACCAAGGCAGAAAGGAGTAATCCAAAGAGAGATCCGGGCCCTGGTGTGTCAGCAGCAAGCGAAGCTTACCGACGGCGAAATTGGTAATGTACGGGTCACTGACTCGGATCCTATTGTGATACCCCCAATGAGTGAAATGATCATTTGGTGCAGGGCAGCCATAGGTCTGAGAGGACAGAATTACCAAGCTGTAGTAGAACCCCACCATTCAGAACATAGACCTACACTTATGACTGCTAGAGGAGTAGTAGAAGTGGTGAATGGAAGAGTACCGGTACGGCTTCTCAATTGGGGAGATGATGAGGTAAATTTACCCCGTTACGCAACTATTGCTAAACTACATGCTGTTGATAATAATTCTATTCTCCCGGCTGAGTCCTTAGACTCCTGTCAAATAGCGGAGGACAATGACCCAGCAACTCAGGTGGCGGAATGGTGTCAGCAACTCCATGTTGGGACGGACACCACTCCCGCTCACCAGAAGCAAGGGGTATTACGGGTGGTGCAAGAGTACGCCCAAGTGTTTAGCAAAAATCCACTTGATTTTGGGACAATTAAGGGAGTACAACATCATATCCCTACAGGCAGTCATCCTCCCATCAAAGAGCGGTATAGGCCCATACCTCCAGCTCATTATCAGAAGGCTAAAGAAATGTTGAATGATATGAAGAAAGCTGGGGTGATAAGGGATAGTTGTAGTCCCTGGGCAGCCCCTCTAGTTTTGGTTAAAAAGAAAGATGGTAGTATGAGAATGTGTGTGGATTACAGGCAGGTGAACCGCATAACACACAAGGATGCATATACCACGTATAGAGGAATCATTAGCTGCTCTGAAAACGGCTAACTACTTTTCTACCCTCGATCTGACTAGTGGTTACTGGCAAGTGGCTGTGGCTGAGGAGGATCGTGAGAAAACGGCTTTCACCACCCCAATGGGGCTCTGTGAGTTCGACAGAATGCCGTTTGGGCTCAGCAGTGCCCCAGGAACATTTCAGAGAGTGATGGAAAACTGTCTGGGACATCTCAATTTTGAAACCGTGCTGCTATACCTAGACGACGTTATCGTGTATTCCAAGACATATGAGGACCATCTGAAACACCTGGCAGAAGTGTTTGAGTCCCTGTCCAGGTACGGGATGAAATTAAAACCCTCAAAATGCCATCTACTCAAACAGAAGGTACAATACTTGGGGCACATCGTCAGTTCGGAAGGAGTAGCGCCAGACCCAGAGAAAGTCACTGCCATCCAGAAGTGGCCGGAGCCGAAGAACCTTAAGGAAGTGCGACAGTTCCTGGGACTAACGGGTTACTACAGGAGATTCGTGAAAGATTACACGAAGAAGGCAGCTCCTTTACAGGACCTCCTAGTAGGACAATCCCTGAAGAGCAGAAACCCTCCCTTTAATTGGGTAAAGAACAGGCTGAAGCATTCCAAAAGATGAAAGAGATCCTGACAGGTGATGAGATCTTAACCTATCCTGATTACAGCCAACCGTTCCTGTTGTACACTGACGCCAGTAATGAAGGGTTGGGAGCAGTTCTCAGTCAGAAGCAGAATGGCCAAGAAAAAGTCATCGCTTATGCTAGCAGAAAACTCAGGCCAACTGAAAGGAATCCGGAAAATTATAGCAGCTTCAAGCTAGAGTTTCTGGCGCTGGTCTGGGCCATTACTGAAAGATTTAAGCACTATCTGGCCTCCAATAAGTTCACTGCGTTTACAGATAACAACCCGTTAACGCACCTGGAAACCGCCAAGCTGGGCGCCATGGAGCAGCGTTGGATGGCTCGGTTGTCCAATTATCAGTTTACTATCAAGTACCGGGCAGGTCGAAAGAATGCTAATGCTGATGCGTTGTCCCGAATGCCGCATGACTCTGACACGGAAGAAGAATCGGACGACCTGGAAGAAATTGAGCTCCCTGCGTTTCATCGAAATGGGGTAGTCCATGAGCATCGAGTTCACAGAAAGCAGTATGGTGCAACATTAAATCCTTTACCCCATCACAGCTGGAAAGAGACTCAGGACAGTGATCCAGTGGTCAGCCGCATCAAGGAGTTGTTAAAACAGGAAGGTTCCTCCTTGGAAAAGGATGCACCTATGTCAGCAAAGCTCCTGTGGAACGAGAAAAGCAGGTTGTTCCTATACCGTGAGAAGTTGTGCAGAAGATACGTCAACCCCAGAACCCATGAGATGGTCTGGCAAATAGTGGTCCCCAAGGCAGACGTCCCAATGGTGTTGGAAGCGTACCACGATCAAGCAGGACACTTTGGCTGGAGAAAGCTGGAGACCCTGTTGAGATGCCGGTTCTACTGGGTAGGGATGCGCAGCTCCATCGAGAGGTGGTGTCGGAACTGTGGACCCTGTGGTCTCAGAAGAAAGGACTACGGTAGTCAGAAGGCACCCCTGCAACCTATCCGGACGACTCGTCCTCTGGAGATTGTGGCCCTGGACCATGTCAAATTGTCGCCAAGTAGATCTGGATACTCATACGCCTTGACTATGGTGGACCATTACTCCAGATTTCTGGTGGTTGTTCCAGTTAAGGACCAGACCGCAGTGACGGCCGCAAAAACCTTTCAAGCAAGCTTCTGCAGACCGCATGGGTATCCCGAGCAAGTATTAACCGATCAGGGACCTGCTTTTGAAGCCGATTTATTCAAGGAATTCTGTCACATGTACGGGTGCAAGAAAATTAGAACAACACCATATCACCCTCAAACCAACGGTCTTTGCGAAAAAATGAACCATATTGTCCTTGACTTGTTGAGATCCATACCGTTGGAAGACAGGAATCGATGGCCGGATTTACTACCTGATTTGGTTGATTTGTATAATCATATACCTGTAAGCTCAACTAACTGCACTCCAGCTTATCTTATGCGAGCAAGGCCCGGAAAACTACCAATGGATCTAGAACTTGGAGTGGTAGAACCGGAGGCAGACGACGCTGTTGAAAACTGGGACGTCAATCGGCAAGAGCAATACAGAAGAGTACAAATCTGTGTAGAGGAAAGTCTCAATAAGGCACGGGAGAAACAGGAAGATGTTTACAACAGAAATGCTCCTGCCAAGCCTTTGATGCCTGGAGAGGTAGTATTAAAAAGAAAAAGGAAGATGCACAAACTGGATAACCAGTGGGAGCAAGAACCCTACGTCATACAAGATTCTAAATATGACAACAGAAAAGTTTGTGTCGTCAGTAAGGACGGAGGAAGAACAACAATCACTGTGTCCAGAGATCATTTGAAATTGTGTCCAGAACACTTAAAGCGTTGTGAAAAGAACCCTGTCCTCAATCAAGGAGAAAGAAAGGAAGAGGTCCTACACACAGATCTGGGAGATTTTCCTGCGGATTGGCCCCGACTGGGAGATGCTGTGATAATTCCAGTGTTGCAGTTTTATCAGCCACAAGAGGAAGTTCTACCTCCAGTTGTGCCTGTGGTGCCAGTTGAGCCCGCTCAGGAGTTACCCATCCCAGCAACACCTCAACCTGTGGAATCTCAAGAAGGATCATCTGAAGCAGCGCCCCATACTATGGGATCCCCTGGTGAAGCTTACTCACACCGCCCAGCCATCAGTACGCTTGCCAGATCCATAGAAAGATTAAGGCAGTTCTATAGTTTGCCGTTACGCAGTGCAGACAGATCGCAACTTGATATACCTGAGGCTACACCACGTAGATCAGAGCGAACCACCAAAGGGAAGTTACCCATTAGATATCAGCAGTGATTATAACGAATTGATGTGAATATTGTAAAAAGTCTATATATATATATGTGTTTTTTCCCTATTATGTTTTACAATGGACTCAGAGGCTGAGGACTGAGCCAGCCCAAAAACTGTATCCTGTAAATAGTTGCACTAAAGTGCCTTTTTAATGGTTTCACATGAAACCTTGACTTACCTCTGAACCAAAAACCCGTGTGGTGTGGCACTGAGTGAGGTCTGCATTTGGATGTCCTGCAGCCCACCCAGGACCCACGTTGAAGGTTTGGTGCGGGTCCTTCACAAGAATACTGTATATTTATTGAATGCTATTTAATATTTGTATTTTTCTATAATGTTTGCAACGTTCAAGATATCCTCACCTCCCGGATGGGACGAATTAATGTTATTGTTAATGTTTTCATGCATAAACAAAAATGTCTCTTTATATTTTACAGCCCGGGAGTGCTGTCGTTTACCATGGGGGAATGTGTAGCCCTGGTACACAATACCAGGAGGATGAGTGGAGAGGTAACAGTTAAGGGCTCTTCATACATCATGTACACTTCTGACACACCCAGCAGGGGTGTGGAAGGGAGTGATTTTTAGTCAGTCAGTTTCCTGTCCTTGGACAGAGTAGACGTGTCCAGTTTGAGCCTGTCAGCAGTTCAGAAAGTGGAGGCTGGTACAGGTGGTCTAATTCACCTTAGCCTAGTCAGAGCTGTGCCCCACTGGAAGAAAGACTGAACTATCTATTAAGAGTCGAGCAAATCGAAGGGCAAAGTGGAAGGAAGATTATTGGAAAAGTGCTTTTGGCTTGGAAAAGTCCTGCACATTGCTACCGGTCACTGGGGACCGAAGGATCACTATTAGCTACAAGCATAGTGGTAAGAAAACCAGGGATTTACCGGACCCTAGGTCGCGGCAAACAGCCCATATAGTCAGTACGTAACCGGAGTCAGGTGAAATAGGGACTTTGAGTCAAGCGCAGACAAAAGCAAGAACCTAGTTTCATCAATTGGAAGACTTCACCACAAATCTGACTGGGCAGAACAGCTTTGGAAAGCTGGAGTTATTGAGGGAACTACGCTGCAAGCTGGTTGTACTCATCGTTATTGGACAGTAAAGGAGGCCCCTAACTTGCTTAGCTGTTGCCTCAAAGCTCATCCTCCATCAACCCCATCAGCCTCCCTGGGACCTGCCTTACCATCTTGCAAGTAAAGGTATGGAAAGACGCTGACCATGTGAGACTGAGTTATTATTGCATGCCTGCACAATCCCTACCCAACTACCGACCTGAGGGAAGAGTCCCACCTGTAGGGACCCGACATCTAGCTGCCTCACCATCCCCTCAGAGATCTATAGCAGCGCTGGTACAAATTACCAGAATACTACAGGTGGCGTCACGAACTGTATATAAATCTATCCCCTGTAAATATTCCCCCAACATACGCCAGACCGCCAGGGCCACAGACCGAGCCACCGCTACCTGTGACAATCCCCATAGACTTCTACGAGCTCGGCTCTGAGTACCCCATTGCCCTGGTAACCCACAATTGTGGTGGCGGGTCGACACAGATGACATGTTGTATTATTCCTGAACATATATGTGAGGCTATTCTCCTGCTATTAGACATTTGCCAATGATATTCAGTTACATTCACATACTAGTGGCATTTATATTGTGATTAATGTCGCCCTTATTATGTGGCATAATATTCTGTGATTATTGTGAAACATGATAAAATATTAAAGAAAACAAACCAATTTTGACATCTAACATCAATATTAAATATTATTTATGGATCTTGTGAAATCAGCAGTCTGCTTAAAGGGGTGTTCTCAAGTTATTACATTGCTTTAATTAGGTAGCATGAAAATATGCAAATTTGCACGTGACTTGCTTTTGCTATCTGCTGTCATTTTTCTGCAATGAGAGATTTTATCTTATCTAGTGAACTGCTGGTCTCCATGGAGATTGGCCACTAGCTCTGCCCAGATCCTAATCAACAGTGCACAGTAGTTACATTCCAGGAGAGGAGTTAACTCCTAAGATACCAGCCACCTCTCTCAAGCTCATTAGTTTCTATACAGCAGTTAGCTGATCAATTCCCTCCTCCGTCTCAACTGTTGACAGGATATTATACAATACTCTTAACAGTATTTCATAATCACAATCCCCTTCTTTTCCCATTCAGTTTCCTCCCCTCCCAGCATCAAGCCTCTCACTATCCCAAGGGAGCCCTGTTCTTGCTTAAATTCCCTGTTATACCTATATGTAAATCCAGTGATAAAAGTGTAGACTCCAGAAACAAACCACTGATAGCTGAATATGTTATAGCAGACCTTGTGCTGAGCTTTATAGTTCTACTAATACTATAGTTTTGCCATATGCCAGAACCAGGAAAAGAAAAGAACTTCAGAGTTTTGAGCTGCTGAAGAGACCCTTTAACTACCATCACTTTTTTTTATATAATTAAGCTATATTGCATTTGGTATATTAAACTAATAAAATATACTGTTAAGCTTAATTCTTCACATTAAAGGGAATCTGTTACCCCCGGGACATATATGATCTATTAATATGGGCATACAGGTAATAGAAATGTTACACTAGTCCTACCTGTATGCCTCATATTAATGGTCTTGTTGATGAGAAATGTTATATTCTTTCTTTTTGTTAATGATTTCTGCCAGGCGCCGGGGCGTGCGGTGCTGGAAGAAATCCCTTCCTCCTGTCCTCATTGTAATACTTACCCCCTCCCATCAGCATCAGTTACGGCCCTGGAATCCTGCGCCTGCGCTCTGCACTCCCTCAGAAATATATACCTCATCATCCATTCTGTGGGCTCTGCATTCAGGGATCTTTTGTGCAGGCGTCGTCGACTTCCGCTCCATTGACATCCGGTGTGCACGCCGATAAGGTGCTCTCCTCACTTCCTCCTTGCATAGTCATCGCCATGTACACATGGTTCCTAGCGATGACTGTGCAGGGAGGAAGTGGGGAGAGCATGTTATCAGGGCGCACACCAAAGGTCACAGTGACCCACCTGTGCAGAAGATCCCTGAATGCAGCGCCCACAGAAGGGAGGATAAGGTATGTATTCCTGAGGGAGTGCAGGGCGCAGGCGCAGGATTCCGGGGCCATAACTGACATCTCGGGGGGTGACAGATTCCCTTTAATCAGTGTCCAATAGAGATGAGCAATTCAGTTTGTGCTGCCTTGGTCCAGCATTCAAATAATAAATGAAGAACAGCATACCAATCCAGGTGAAGATCAATTCATGTCTCTATTCTTCATTTATTATTTGATATATTGTTGTCCCCCTGGATCCGGAGGACTAGAACGTGCATCCATAGACTGTTGTGCTGTCGGCCAAGTTTGATTATTCTTTTGATTGGTCCAGCATTCAGTCCAGCCCTCAGTTCTGTGTCTGGCATCCTCAGCATGGCATCTTTAATATCAAAAGGACAAGTAACACAAGAGGTGCCCAGGATGTAAGCCCGGGCATGCCTAATGGGCACCATAGCTGATAGAGCAGGGCCAAGGACTGCAAAGGGTTAATGGGGAGAAATGTATCAATAAATGACCTGCACAAGATATGAACCTTCAGAGCTTGTGATAGGGTCAAGCAGGCGAGGGAGGATCATAAATGGGTTATAAAGGATAGTGGGGTACGGTCTTTCCTCCCTCTTACCTTTTCAACGTGGATCATCAGCCACCCTCCCCCTGTTATGGTATTGTATGGTTGTTCAAAGGGAATGTTTTTTTTAAAACATTTTTGCCACAGCTGGTGGGTTTTGGCCCTAAAAGTGTAACATGTTCACTGCCCTATATAGTGACTAGAAATGGGGAATGGAGAGGTTGTTGGTATAAAACAGGTTCCTGAAGGTCATCTAAAATGTTTGGTAATATTTAATAATACAGCTGTGGCCATTTGCTAACCCAACATCAGTGTGTGATGCGTTTATTATAAGATTTCACGGATCATTTTCTGGTTATGGGAAGTTTAACGATGGAAGCAGTGTGGTGAAGAAGTAGATGCGATGCAGCTGGATCAGGCACCATGAATCAGTTTGATCGCCTCTAGTTACCAAACATTGAAAAGGCTGGATCTGCCAGTTTCAGTATATATTTGTCTTCCCATCACAGAACAATTCTGTAAAAAAAAAAAATTTTAACTCATTTTTTATGCCATCCCTCTGGGTATTACTATTCCCGTTGGCAAAGAGAAAGGTCCTTACATTATCTGGCAGTATCAGCACTGATTGGATGATGTCAGACCCCAACTGACAGCGTCATCATAGTCATCAATTTCTTTATAAATCTCTAGCAGGAATAATAGAGGGATGGTGTAGTGGTCAGCCTGGGCCGTAGTCATGGCTGAGTACTGCTGACCTTGTGTTCCCTGGACTTCCAATACATTAAAAAAATGCTTCTTATTTTGCATGGCACATTCTGTACTCACGGTGCTGACAGAGTCCTCTCCATCTCACTGGTTTCGGTTGAATAAACATACAGTCCAGCGCAAATCTTAACTGAATAACTTTTATTACTTCAGGACACAGCACATCCAGTTCTGGTACAGCATTTCGTTCACAATTCATGCAGCACATCTCTTCGTCTTTCCCTTCTCTCTTCCCTGAGTCACTTAGCAATTGCACAGGACGGCACGTCTCAGACGGCCTATCAGCATCCTCCGTGTTCAGAGTCACCTCAGTAAAGTGCTCCCCTGCCCATTTCGCCCCGGCCAAGAGAGATCCAGCCCACGAAGTAATCCGCCAGATGAGGAGCGACCTGCCCGGACAATTTAGCTGTGACCTCTCTGCGTTTCTCTGCTTCCTACCTTTATGATGATGCTCTGTCTGTGGGAGCTGCTGCCATACGATCTTCCCTTTAAGCCCTGGATAGCTGGGCACAAGCTTAAATGTTGCGGGGTATCTATCGTAATCTAGGGCACTTAAGCCCCATGTGTGAACTCTGGGCACTCAGGCCCGACTGAATCTATCTAGGAAGCTCCCTTCCTCTACCCACAGTGACCCCTCCTACAGTACATTAAATTTACACTACTAAACTATTGTATTGAACTAGGTACATGAAAATGCTACGTTCTAGTGGCCAGTTACTAATGCTGCACTCTCCCTATACAAAACATATAGTAACACTATTTATACATTATATAGCAGCATACAATACAATAATATGCACATATATACATTTACAATATATACAGTGCCTTGCGAAAGTATTCGGCCCCCTGGAACTTTTCAGCCTTTTCCCACATATCATGCTTCAAACATAAAGATACCAAATGTAAATTGTTGGTGAAGGATCAACAAGGGTGACACAATTGTGAAGTTGAACGAAATTTATTGGTTATTTTAAATTTTTGTGGAAATACAAAAACTGAAAAGTGGGGCGCGGCCCCTTTACTTTCAGTGCAGCAAACTCACTCCAAAAGTTCATTGTGAATCTCTGAATGATCCAATGTTGTCCTAAATGACTACTGATGATAAATATAATCCACCTGTGTGTAATCAAGTCTCCGTATAAATGCACCTGCTCTGTGATAGTCTCAGGGTTCTGTTTGAAGCACAGAGAGCATCATGAAGACCAAGGAACACAACAGGCAGGTCCGTGATACTGTTGTGGAGAAGTTTAAAGCCGAATTTGGATACAAAATGATTTCCAAAACTTTAAACATCCCAAGGAGCACTGTGCAAGCGATCATATTGAAATGGAAGCAGTATCATACCACTGCAAATCTACCAAGACCGCGCCGTCCCTCTAAATTTTCATCTCAAACAAGGAGAAGACTGATCAGAGATTCAGCAAAGAGGCCCATGATAACTCTGGATGAACTGCAGAGATCTACAGCTGAGGTGGGACAGTCTGTCCATAGGACAACAATCTGTCGTACACTGCACAAATCTGGCCTTTATGGAAGAGTGGCAAGAAGAAAGCCATTTCTCAACGATATCCATAAAAAGTGTTGTTTAAAGTTTGCAAGCCACCTGGGAGACACACCAAACATGTGGAAGAAGGTCCTCTGGTCAGATGAAACCAAAATCGAACTTTTTGGCAACAATGCCAAAAGATATGTTTGGCGTAAAGGCAATACAGCTCATCACCCTGAACACACCATCCCCACTGTCAAACATGGTGGTGGCAGCATCATGGTTAGGGCCTGCTTTTCTTCAGCAGGGACAGGTAAGATGGTTAAAATTGATGGGAAGATGGATGGAGCCAAATACAGGACCATTCTTGAAGAAAACCTGTTGGAGTCTGCAAAAGACATGAGACTGGGACAGAGATTTGTCTTCCAACAAGACAATGATCCCAAACATAAAGCAAAATCTACAATGGAATGGTTCACAAATAAACATATCCAGGTGTTAGAATGGCCAAGTCAAAGTCCAGACCTGAATCCAATCGAGAATCTGTGGAAAGAGCTGAAAACTGCTGTTCACAAACGATCTCCATCCCACCTCACTGAGCTCAAGCTGTTTGCCAAGGAAGAATGGGCAAGAATTTCAGTCTCTCGATGTACAAAACTGATAGAGACATACCCCAAGCAACTAGCAGCTGTAATCGCAGCAAAAGGTGGCGCAATAAAGTATTACGTTAAAGGGGCTGAATAATATTGCACGCCCCACTTTTCAGTTTTTGTATTTCCACAAAAATTTAAAATAGCCAATAAATTTAGTTCAACTTCACAATTGTGTCCAACTTGTTGTTGATTCTTCACCAAAAATTTACATTTGGTATCTTTACGTTTGAAGCATATGTGGGAAAAGGTTGAAAAGGTTCAGGGGGCCGAATACTTTCGCAAGGCATTGTACATTATATACACTTTGAGAGATTTGAGTAGGGGTACAGGACAGTTACCCCCAACTCTACTACATTCCCCCTTCCTTAAAGAATGGTTGTCCCTGACCATGTAACGCTCAGATGGACACTTTAATGCTGTACAACAGATACTCCTCGCAGGGAGAAATACAATAAAAATTAAGTACTATAATCAGATTGGCTCAACGTGAGCCGAGTCCACATAAAAAATGAATGTCCATTTTTTTCTTAAACGGCTGAACAGTCAGTCCTCAAGGGGTGTCCATAAAATCACCCACTTTCACACGGGTGACCCTCATTGTTGGGTCTAACGTATATATACAAGTGGGTGCCCAGAAAAAGTTCTTCCGTTGGCACCGTCAGTCCATCAACTCAAACTTGTACCTGTGGGTACTTTGTCCTTAAGGGAGGTGTCCCCCTCCCTTTGTATATGGCATGGTCCCGTGCCAACCTGCAGGCTGCCTGGTACTCGAACGCAGTCCGTAGCTGCAGCCTCATCTGGTCCCTTAGTCCCAGGACCCGTGCTCCAGATAAGCAAAGTCCTGCTGATCCAGAAGAAGGGGCGCAACAAAAACATAATTACAAGTCAGTGTTCTTTTTGGCTGTACTGGCCGCATTGCTCCTGGCTCTAAGATCGTATCAGGGCTCTTAGGCCTGCAGGGACGCTGAACAGTCCCGCCTTTCTTTTTTTTTTTCACCAATAGTGCAATGAGCACAACTTTTCACAGTTACCTTTTAACACATGCACAGTTCAACGGCACACGTCCCTTGCTGCTTTCTCATTAGGTCTCCATGCCCGCGCACGAGCAGAAGAAGACTCTGCAGCCACAGAGTCAGAGGGCTGCCAGGGGGCAGCAGGGGCAGTGTGAGAGGCAGGTGACACCCGAAGAGTCGATTGTTCTTGTCTCGGGTCTGCGTGCCATGCCGCAGTACTATCCTCTTGGCATAATGTCACCGCCACTGCATAACAGCCTCGAGGGCAGTCCTCCTTAAAATAAGAGACCCAGTCTCCTTCTGCTAGGGGTCTCCCATGTTTTACCGAGGCAGCGTTTATGTAGATTTTATCATCAGTCCCTGCCTCACGGATAAAATTGTACCCCTTTTCCACGTTTGTGTAAACTAACTGTCCACGGGAGCGGCGCCCGGCCATAGCGCCCTCTCCATGTTGGTGTAATTGGACCCAAATCTCCTTCTCCCGCCGTTTCTTTTCAGCAATTATGTCCGTTATCCACACAGACTGTTGAATTGGAAATCTGGTCCTGAGCTGCCCTGTGAGTCTGGGGAGCGCCAGACTCCGCACCTGCACTCTCCCAAGGGCTGTCCTCCCGTTCCCTATAACTAGGGACCGGTTCTACAAACTTGCTCCATAGGGTAGTGGGCCGCAATACAGGATGGCCCGGCGGTGTGGAAGGCAGCGGCGATGACCAGTCTCTGGTTGGTAAGGGTCGTGGCTCACTCACCGCTTGCCTTGTAGGTCTGGCCGTGTCCGTCCCGCAGTCGTAAGATCCTTCTGCAGTGGCGCCCTCCGGCTCCTGATGATATAGATCCGGCATGGCCTTCACTTCCGCTCCAGGCTCCTCCAGTGTTGTCGCTGTTCCGGTCACCGCTGTTGTTGCATCGTCGGCTCCCAGTGAAGTGTTTTGCCTGATGAAGACTCTCTGTTTCCGGATGTTGTGGGATCTCCGACTCTTCGTCCCATGGCTCCGGTCCAGCATGCTCCTCTGGCAGATGCTCCTCCGGGGCGATCGCTGTCTCCAGTTCCTGGCGGTGGTGTTCCTGCTCACGAAGACGTGGCTCAAACTCCGGCAGCCGCCGGTGGCCTTCTTGGAAAGGTAACAGGTTCTCTTCGTCATCGTCGTCCCCTCGCCATCCGGTTTGGGTTCTTCATTCCTCCTGCCGCCACTTCCATTATATGTGGCCTATGCCACCGCAGTAGAGTATACAGGAGTGGTGCATCACTGCCGGTGCGTGTCACGTAGTGACGCCGGACAGCTGCACACAGGGTTTCCTTCTGGGCCCCACCCATTCTAGGGTGGGGCACTTCTAGCCGCTCTACCCATTTTCTGGAAACTTGCTGTAGGGGCAAGTCATTCTTCTTCTGCAACACACCCACCAGGGACGTGCACCATGGTTAGGCCACAGTCTCTGCCAGACAGCATTTTGTGCCAATTCTCCATCAGGACGCCCACAGAGGGTGGGATCAGGGCTGTTGTCCTCCATTTGCGTGCCAATATCCGCCATCTTCAGAGCCGCCATCTTGGCCAGCATGCTGTCAGTCTCAATCAGGGTTTTTGACAAGTCCATAGTTTCAGTCACATCCAGCATTTCAGCATTGTTGTGAATACCCTGGAGGCGACTTCTGAGCTGGGGCTCCCTCCGGTGGTTCAGTCAGAGCCAGCTGAAGGCCATTCAGCATTTATTTCATTACCCTCAGCAACCACCGGAGGGAGCCCCAGCTCAGAAGTCGCCTCCAGAGTATTCACAACAGTACCCCCCCTTGAGGAGGGGTCACCGAACCCTCACCTGTGCAACCAGGCCGATCAGGATGAGCTCGATGATAGGCATAGATCAGTCTCCCAGCATGGATGTCCGAAGCAAACACCCAAGAATTGTCCTCCTGACCATAACCTCTCCACTTAACCAAATACTGGAGTTTCCGTCTAGCAAAACGAGAATCCAATATTTTCTCAACCACATACTCCAATTGCCCTCAACCAAAACAGGGTTGGGAGGCGCAGCCATAGGAACCACTGGCTCGACAAACCTCTTCAATAAGGACTTGTGGAACACGTTATGGATCTTAAATGTCCCTGGAAGAAGCAAACGGAAGGAAACCGGATTAATAATTTCCATGATCTTATAAGGTCCAATGAACCTTGGCTTAAATTTTGGAGATGCAACCTTCATAGGGATATTTCTTGAGGACAAGCAAACCAAGTCCCCCACTTTAAAACGAAGACCATCAGTCCTATGCCGGTTGGTAAACTGCTGGGCCTTCTCTTGAGAGAGAGACAACCTCTCCACTACCTGGTCCCAAATCTGCTGCATACGCTCCACAATAGAGTCAACCCCCGGACAGACAGAAGCCTCCGCCTGTCCTGAAGAAAATCGAGGGTGAAACCCAGAATTGCAGAAAAATGGAGACATCAAGGTGGCAGAGCTAGCCCTATTATTAAGAGCAAACTCAGCCAAAGGCAAAAAAGAGACCCAGTCATCTTGATCAGCAGACACAAAACATCTCAAATAAGTCTCCAAGGTCTGGTTTGTTCTCTCGGTTTGTCCATTGGTCTGAGGTGAAAAGCAGAGGAGATTGATAACTGAACACCAAGTTTAGAACAAAATGTCTTCCAAAATCTGGAAACAAACTGGACTCCTCTGTCAGACACAATGTTCTCAGGAATGCCATGTAACCGAACCACATGCTGAAAGAACAAAGGCACCAATTCGGAGGAGGAAGGTAACTTAGGTAATGGCACAAGATGTATCATCTTGGAAAACCTATCACAGATTACCCAGATAACGGTCATTCTCTGAGAGACAGGGAGGTCGGAAATAAAATCCATAGAAATATGGGTCCATGGCCTCTTGGGTACAGGTAATGGCATTAACAAACCACTAGAACGAGAGCAAGGCTTGGAACGAGAGCAAGTCCCACAGGACTGCACAAAGTCCCTGACGTCACGAGACAAAGTAGGCCACCAAAAGGACCGACTCACCAAGTCTCCTACCAAAAATCCCAGGATGACCAGCCAACGCGGAACAATGAATCTCAGACATCACACTCTTCTTCCACTGGTCTGGGACAAACAATTTCCCAACAGGGCAGAGTTCAGGTTTATCCTCCTGACACCCCTCCAGAGCCAGTCTTAAATTGGGCGAGATGGCGGAAAGAACTACACCCTCTTTCAAAATAACAGCAGGATCAGATAACTCAGGAGAATCCGCAAAGAAACTCCTCGAGAGGGCATCCGCCTTAACATTCTTAGTGCCCGGAAGAAAAGAAACCACAAAATTAAAACGTGTGAAAAACAAGGCCCACCCGGCCTGTCTAGGATTAAGTCGCTTGGCTGATTCGAGATAAACCAGGTTCTTATGGTCTGTGAGGACCATCACCTGATGTTTGGCTCCTTGCAGCCAATGTCTCCACTCTTCAAAGGCCCACTTCATGGCCAATAACTCCCGATTACCCACGACATAATTACGTTCAGTTGGAGAAAATTTTCGAGAGAAAAAGGCACATGGGTTACTCTTAGAGGTCTCTGGATCCCTTTGGGACAAAACGGCACCTGCCCCAATCTCAGAGGCATCAACCTCCACCTGAAACGGCAGAGAAACATTAGGCTGCCGTAGAACAGGAGCAGAAATGAATCTCTGCTTAAGTTCCTGAAACGCAGAAACTGCCTCAGGAGGCCAATTCACCACATTGGAACCCTTTTTGGTCAAATCAGTCAATGGTTTAACAATACCGGAGAAATTACCAATAAATTTACGATAAAAATTGGCAAAACCCCAAAATCTCTGAAGAGCCTTCAATGAAGTAGGTTGAACCCAATCACAGATGGCCTGAACCTTGACCGGGTCCATTTCAATAACAGACGGAGACAAAATGAATCCCAGAAATGAGACCTTCTGTACGCCAAAAAGACACTTTGATCCCTTCACATACAGTGCATTCTCTCTCAAAATCTGGAACACAGTCCGAACATGTTTCACATGAGAGTCCCAGTCGTTGGAAAAAATCAAGATATCATCCAAATAAACAATCAGAAATTTATCCACAAAATCCCTGAAAATATCATTCATGAAGGATTGGAAGACGGAAGGGGCATTAGTAAACCCAAAAGGCATCACTAGGTACTCAAAATGCCCCTCTGGGGTATTAAACGCCGTCTTCCATTCATCCACCTGCTTAATGCGAATAAGGTTATACGCCCCCTGAGGTCAAGCTTGGTAAACCACCTAGCACTTTTCACTCTGGAAAATAGGTCAGAAATCAAGGGTAACGGATATTGATACTTAACAGTGATTTTATTCAGGAGGCGATAATCAATACACGGCCTCAATGAACCATCCTTTTTGGCACAAAGAAAAAACGGACACCCAAGGGTGAAGAGGATGGTCTGATATGACCCTTCTCTAAAGACTCCTTGATATAAGATCGCATAGCATCGTGTTCAGGTACAGATAGATTAAAAAGGGGACCTTTAGGAAATTTACCACCAGACACTAACTCAATAGCGCAATCATAGCTCCTGTGAGGGGGGTAAGGATGCAGACTTACTCTCACTAAACACATCCGAAAAATCAGTCAAAAAGTCAGGGACATCCTGAGACTGGGGAGGCAGAAAAAACAGGAGTGTCAGTATGAACACATTGGCAGCCCCAACTGGTCACAGACACAGATTTCCAATCCAAAACAGGATTATGAGTCTGCAACCAAGGGAAACCAGTACAATAATGTCATGCAGATTATGCACACCAGAAATTTGCAACTCTCCTGATGATCTGGTTCAACCCTCATTATCACCTGAGTAGAAAACTGGGTTTATTCTCCGCCAAAGGGGTAGAATCAATGCCCAGTAAAGGAATAGACTTCCGCAGGGGTATCATGGGAAAGCCACAACGTTTGGCAAAGTCAAAATCCATCAGGTTAATAGCTGCTCCTGAATCAACAAAAGCCTGAGCCGAAAATGTGGACAGGGAGCAAATCAGGGTAACAGTCAACAGAAATTTAGTCTGAACACTACCCAAGACAACTGAGCGCGCAAAACGTCTTCCCCGCTTAGGGCAGACGGAAATAGCATGAGAAGCGTCACCACAGTAGAAACATAACCCATTGCGCTTTCGAAACTCATGACGCTGAGCCCCAGAAGTCACTCCATCACACTGCATGAATGCAAAAGGAAAGAACTACCGTAATAATGCACACTTCACCGAATGATAATAAATGTAATGATATCAAATTTTATTGGTTTATACAAAAAGTGAAATAAAACATATATAAAAACAAAGTGACTCCAGTCCTGAGAAAAACGCCTGTACTCATAGCTAGGGTGTAATACACAATTCCTGAAACAATACAAATGCAATAATGAAAAGAAAAATGATAATAAAACAGAAGAATAAAAATACAATGACATGAAGAAAAAAATATTGATCAGTACAACAACATATATAATTTTCAGGCATATAATAATAACCTGCAAAACAAATACATATATCTAGCCCAGTGCAAACTCAAAAATAACATAAGGCACCCAACAACACGAGGGATAAGAAATCCAAGTGAAGGGAGGGAGAAATACCCCCCCCCCTGTAAAGTGAGAGAACCTGTATGGATAAACGCAGTATCTCCTTGTCCTGAGTCTACGCTCGGTTCTCTCATGCCTTTATCATGAGGTCTGTTCTAGGGTAATTATGTTCTTATAACGGCTGCACTTGCCGTTGATATTATTTAGCCTTTGCTATTTGAGCTCTTGAGTTTTTTCTGTTTATCCATACAGGTTCTCTCACTTTACAGGGGGGTTATTTCTCCCTCCCTTCACTTGGATTTCTTATCCCTCGTGTTGTTGGGTGCCTTATGTTATTTTTGAGTTTGCACTGGGCTAGATATATATATTTGTTTTGCAGGTTATTATTATATGCCTGAAAATTATATATGTTGTTGTACTGATCAATATTTTTTTCTTCATGTCATTGTATTTTTATTCTTCTGTTTTATTATCATTTTTCTTTTCATTATTGCATTTGTATTGTTTCAGGAATTGTGTATTACACCCTAGCTATGAGTACAGGCGTTTTTCTCAGGACTGGAGTCACTTTGTTTTTATATATGTTTTATTTCACTTTTTGTATAAACCAATAAAATTTGATATCATTACATTTATTATCATTCGGTGAAGTGTGCATTATTACGGTAGTTCTTTCCTTTTGCATTCATTGTTGTTTTTCTACCGATTTGCACCTTCCTACTTCATTGATTATTACTTGATGCGCCCATTCCCTCTTATATCCATCACACTGCATGGGCTCAGGAGCTGGCTCACAAGGCGACACTATCTCACGCATACCTCTGAGCTCACGCAAACGTCTGTCAATTTGAATAGCCAAAGACATAGAATCTTTGAGACCAGAGGGAACAGGGAATCCCACCATAACGTCTTTTACATTTTCTGACAGACCCTTCCGAAAAAAGGGCTGCCAAAGCATCAACATTCCATTTGGTCAGGACTGCCCACTTTCGAAATTTCTGACAGTACAGCTCAGCGTCTTCACGACCCTGATTTAATGCCAACAAGGTCTTTTCAGCTTGATCAGTGACATTAGGTTCATCGTACAATAACCCCAGAGCCTGAAAAAATACATCAACATCATTCAAAACAGGATCCCCAGGTGTCAGGGAAAAAGCCCAACCCTGAGGGTCGCCACGCAGGAGAGAGATGACAATTTGAACCTGCTGTGCTGCGTTCCCTGAGGACTTAGGCTTTAAGGCAAAAAACAACTTACAGTTATTTTTGAAATTCAGAAATTTAGACCGATCCCCCAAAAATAAATCTGGTATGGGGATCCTAGGTTCCACAACCGGCAACATAGCAAGATAGGTAGCAATACTCTGAACCTCAGTGGCAAGCTGCTCCACACGGCCAGACAACTGTGCAAACTCCATTGAGGAAAAAAAAAAATCCTCCTCAGCACCCAGAGAAAAAGAGGGAAAAAAAATGCAACAAACAGAAAAAAAAAAAAAATTTCTGACAACTCCCTTTTTTCTTTTTCATTTTACTATTTTTCCCTTCTGTTGAGTACCATATAATTTTCAGTTTGGCCGGTAATACTGTTATGTTTCGGTAGCTGAGGAGAGATTGCAAAAATAGCCAAAAAAGCAATACACCAGAGAGGCTGGAAACTATTCACAGACGGCGTACGCAAGTGATGCCGAGGAGCGGGGGGGGGACATAGAAAACGCCGTCCTCCCTCCTGACCTGACCGCCCTGATTGACAGCGCCAAATACGAACTTTACTAAGGTATTTTGATATGAAAACTGGGGTATCAAGGTAAGGTAAACACCGATAGCTTTGTTATGGGACGCACTATTCAGCCATATCTTTAGTTGATATGGCAAAATTGGGGTGACAAGATTCCCTTTAAGAAGACTGATACCCAGTGCATGAGTTGAGGTGTGGTGCATTACCAATAACAGCCATGCATTGCCGCATTCAGACCCCCCCACACTTGGCATAACACAGGGGATCTGTAAGGTTCTATGTATATATTCCTGAAACTCAGTTTGTTGGTCAGCCATTTTACTTTCTGTCTTGCTGCAGCTATCTTGCCCTCAGTCAAAATGGAGTTTCCAGCTTGCATGTTCCCGCCCTGATTCTCTCCTTTGCTTCTTAAGCAGCCACAGCTGAGCAATCAGTGCTTCAGAATCTAGCCTGCAGTGAACCTGTGACTTGACTCCTGTAAGCCTTGGACCTTGTACTCCAGCTATTCCTACTGAGGAACTCTGAAGCACTTGTGGACTCTGAACCCTGCTCTTTGAAAGACCCACGTTTGCATGGACTTACGGTAACAGAGAAGATCCTGAATCTGTATTGGAGAGTGATTGCTGAGCTTGGATTACTCTGGCCTGCTGTGTCTCCTGTTTCTGTGTCTGCAAACTGTGTGACTATTTCTGACAACTTGTATGAAGTAATACAGGACTTTTCTATATCAAACCTGTGACTCCTGTGTTTTCATCGCACCCAAGCACAAGACGCTATATGAACTGTACTACATACATTACAAGATTCTGAAGACAAAACGTTAGTGTCTGCTGGGTCTGGAAGGCTGTGTCTGCTGTACTGTGGATATCAGACGTCCGGTTGTACTTTCTGTGATGACAGTGGTTGTGACTTCTCACAACCATTCCAGGTGAGCAATTCCCTTAAGTTTTTTCTTTTTGCAGTGTTACCACAGGTAAACACTATTGTTTTTTTTTTTTTTTTTTCCTTTCTTTTCTCTTTTTTGTCTGCTGTAACTCTGGATATCAGATGTCTGGTTGAAACTTTCTGTGATAATAGTGGTTGTGACTTCTCACAACCATTCCAGGTGAGCAGTTCCCTTAATTTTTTTTTTCTCTCTGCAGTGTTGCCACAGGTGAACACTATTGTTTTTTTTCTCTCCTCTTCTTCCAGTAATCCTGTCTTAAAAGATCTGGAAAATGGAGGCCCGCATAAAGGAACTTTGCGGAGTGACTGATAATATCAATAAATGACCTGCACAAGATATGAACCTTCAGAGCTTGTGATAGGGTCAAGCAGGCGAGGGAGGATCATAAATGGGTTATAAAGGATAGTGGGGTACGGTCTTTCCTCCCTCTTACCTTTTCAACGTGGATCATCAGCCACCCTCCCCCTGTTATGGTATTGTATGGTTGTTCAAAGGGAATGTTTTTTTAAAACATTTTTGCCACAGCTGGTGGGTTTTGGCCCTGAAAGTGTAACATGTTCACTGCCCTATATAGTGACTAGAAATGGGGAATGGAGAGGTTGTTGGTATAAAACAGGTTCCTGAAGGTCATCTAAAATGTTTGGTAATATTTAATAATACAGCTGTGGCCATTTGCTAACCCAACATCAGTGTGTGATGCGTTTATTATAAGATTTCACAGATCATTTTCTGGTTATGGGAAGTTTAACGATGGAAGCAGTGTGGTGAAGAAGTAGATGCGATGCAGCTGGATCAGGCACCATGAATCAGTTTGATCGCCTCTAGTTACCAAACATTGAAAAGGCTGGATCTGCCAGTTTCAGTATATATTTGTCTTCCCATCACAGAACAATTCTGTAAAAAAAAAAAAATTTTAACTCATTTTTTATGCCATCCCTCTGGGTATTACTATTCCCGTTGGCAAAGAGAAAGGTCCTTACATTATCTGGCAGTATCAGCACTGATTGGATGATGTCAGACCCCAACTGACAGCGTCATCATAGTCATCAATTTCTTTATAAATCTCTAGCAGGAATAATAGAGGGATGGTGTAGTGGTCAGCCTGGGCCGTAGTCATGGCTGAGTACTGCTGACCTTGTGTTCCCTGGACTTCCAATACATTAAAAAAATGCTTCTTATTTTGCATGGCACATTCTGTACTCACGGTGCTGACAGAGTCCTCTCCATCTCACTGGTTTCGGTTGAATAAACATACAGTCCAGCGCAAATCTTAACTGAATAACTTTTATTACTTCAGGCCACAGCACATCCAGTTCTGGTACAGCATTTCGTTCACAATTCATGCAGCACATCTCTTCGTCTTTCCCTTCTCTCTTCCCTGAGTCACTTAGCAATTGCACAGGACGGCACGTCTCAGACGGCCTATCAGCATCCTCCGTGTTCAGAGTCACCTCAGTAAAGTGCTCCCCTGCCCATTTCGCCCCGGCCAGGAGAGATCCAGCCCACGAAGTAATCCGCCAGATGAGGAGCGACCTGCCCGGACAATTTAGCTGTGACCTCTCTGCGTTTCTCTGCTTCCTACCTTTATGATGATGCTCTGTCTGTGGGAGCTGCTGCCATACGATCTTCCCTTTAAGCCCTGGATAGCTGGGCACGAGCTTAAATGTTGCGGGGTATCTATCGTAATCTAGGGCACTTAAGCCCCATGTGTGAACTCTGGGCACTCAGGCCCGACTGAATCTATCTAGGAAGCTCCCTTCCTCTACCCACAGTGACCCCTCCTACAGTACATTAAATTTACACTACTAAACTATTGTATTGAACTAGGTACATGAAAATGCTACGTTCTAGTGGCCAGTTACTAATGCTGCACTCTCCCTATACAAAACATATAGTAACACTATTTATACATTATATAGCAGCATACAATACAATAATATGCACATATATACATTTACAATATATACAGTGCCTTGCGAAAGTATTCGGCCCCCTGGAACTTTTCAACCTTTTCCCACATATCATGCTTCAAACATAAAGATACCAAATGTAAATTGTTGGTGAAGGATCAACAAGGGTGACACAATTGTGAAGTTGAACGAAATTTATTGGTTATTTTAAATTTTTGTGGAAATACAAAAACTGAAAAGTGGGCGCGGCCCCTTTACTTTCAGTGCAGCAAACTCACTCCAAAAGTTCATTGTGAATCTCTGAATGATCCAATGTTGTCCTAAATGACTACTGATGATAAATATAATCCACCTGTGTGTAATCAAGTCTCCGTATAAATGCACCTGCTCTGTGATAGTCTCAGGGTTCTGTTTGAAGCACAGAGAGCATCATGAAGACCAAGGAACACAACAGGCAGGTCCGTGATACTGTTGTGGAGAAGTTTAAAGCCGAATTTGGATACAAAATGATTTCCAAAACTTTAAACATCCCAAGGAGCACTGTGCAAGCGATCATATTGAAATGGAAGCAGTATCATACCACTGCAAATCTACCAAGACCCGGCCGTCCCTCTAAATTTTCATCTCAAACAAGGAGAAGACTGATCAGAGATTCAGCAAAGAGGCCCATGATAACTCTGGATGAACTGCAGAGATCTACAGCTGAGGTGGGACAGTCTGTCCATAGGACAACAATCTGTCGTACACTGCACAAATCTGGCCTTTATGGAAGAGTGGCAAGAAGAAAGCCATTTCTCAACGATATCCATAAAAGTGTTGTTTAAAGTTTGCAAGCCACCTGGGAGACACACCAAACATGTGGAAGAAGGTCCTCTGGTCAGATGAAACCAAAATCGAACTTTTTGGCAACAATGCCAAAAGATATGTTTGGCGTAAAGGCAATACAGCTCATCACCCTGAACACACCATCCCCACTGTCAAACATGGTGGTGGCAGCATCATGGTTAGGGCCTGCTTTTCTTCAGCAGGGACAGGTAAGATGGTTAAAATTGATGGGAAGATGGATGGAGCCAAATACAGGACCATTCTGAAGAAAACCTGTTGGAGTCTGCAAAAGACATGAGACTGGGACAGAGATTTGTCTTCCAACAAGACAATGATCCCAAACATAAAGCAAAATCTACAATGGAATGGTTCACAAATAAACATATCCAGGTGTTAGAATGGCCAAGTCAAAGTCCAGACCTGAATCCAATCGAGAATCTGTGGAAAGAGCTGAAAACTGCTGTTCACAAACGATCTCCATCCCACCTCACTGAGCTCAAGCTGTTTGCCAAGGAAGAATGGGCAAGAATTTCAGTCTCTCGATGTACAAAACTGATAGAGACATACCCCAAGCAACTAGCAGCTGTAATCGCAGCAAAAGGTGGCGCAATAAAGTATTACGTTAAAGGGGCTGAATAATATTGCACGCCCCACTTTTCAGTTTTTGTATTTCCACAAAAATTTAAAATAGCCAATAAATTTAGTTCAACTTCACAATTGTGTCCAACTTGTTGTTGATTCTTCACCAAAAATTTACATTTGGTATCTTTACGTTTGAAGCATATGTGGGAAAAGGTTGAAAAGGTTCAGGGGCCGAATACTTTCGCAAGGCATTGTACATTATATACACTTTGAGAGATTTGAGTAGGGGTACAGGACAGTTACCCCCAACTCTACTACATTCCCCCTTCCTTAAAGAATGGTTGTCCCTGACCATGTAACGCTCAGATGGACACTTTAATGCTGTACAACAGATACTCCTCGCAGGGAGAAATACGATAAAAATTAAGTACTATAATCAGATTTAACACATGCACAGTTCAACGGCACACGTCCCTTGCTGCTTTCTCATTAGGTCTCCATGCCCGCGCACGAGCAGAAGAAGACTCTGCAGCCACAGAGTCAGAGGGCTGCCAGGGGGCAGCAGGGCAGTGTGAGAGGCAGGTGACACCCGAAGAGTCGATTGTTCTTGTCTCGGGTCTGCGTGCCATGCCGCAGTACTATCCTCTTGGCATAATGTCACCGCCACTGCATAACAGCCTCGAGGGCAGTCCTCCTTAAAATAAGAGACCCAGTCTCCTTCTGCTAGGGGTCTCCCATGTTTTACCGAGGCAGCGTTTATGTAGATTTTATCATCAGTCCCTGCCTCACGGATAAAATTGTACCCCTTTTCCACGTTTGTGTAAACTAACTGTCCACGGGAGCGGCGCCCGGCCATAGCGCCCTCTCCATGTTGGTGTAATTGGACCCAAATCTCCTTCTCCCGCCGTTTCTTTTCAGCAATTATGTCCGTTATCCACACAGACTGTTGAATTAGAAAATATATCCTATGATGGGCGACCTATATCAAAGCACTTCCTACCAAAGTAGTATTCAAAAAAAGAACCAATGGAAGTGTATAACCTTAAATACAAAACTTTATTATACTAACATATTTATAAAAACAACAATATAAAAGAAGGAGATATAGAAGCAAAGCCACTCACATGACGTAAATATGCGCAAAATATGGTACAATACAGATCCAATGTTAATACATGTGTAAGAAGCCAAACAGCTACAGAATGGTAAAGGCACTAATATATAACAATAATCCAAGAGGGTTAACACCATTCATTAATATACTGAATCCTATGCTACCATGTCAAAAATAAGTCAGAAGGGAAAAAGCTAATAAAAAGCAGAGTGTATGCTCCCTCTGACATATAGTTTATACCGTGTACCGAAAAGAGTATGCTAAATGCACACTAGCACAAAAATATATATGCAAGCCTTGTAAGGCAGATTACCACTAATGCATCTAAAACATATCAAAATGAACACATGTTTAGCAGCAGTGTGCATGTAAAATATGTGCCAATAAGTTCAAATACATGGGGTAAATCCCTGCATCCAAAACCTAATCATGCATATACTAGGGTGCAAAACACTCTCCCAAGTAATCTAAGAAGCCTCACAAATGTGACGCTACAAAGGTTTCACTGGATACAGGGTAAGTTACCCATTATCAAAAAGACATGGTAATAAGATAAATAAATGAATCTATGGTAAGAAGCGCATACAACCTTATGTGGTGTGCAGAAGAAATACCCGACTGCTGCTAAACATGTGTTCATTTTGATATGTTTTAGATGCATTAGTGGTAATCTGCCTTACAAGGCTTGCATATATATTTTTGTGCTAGTGTGCATTTAGCATACTCTTTTCGGTACACGGTATAAACTATATGTCAGAGGGAGCATACACTCTGCTTTTTATTAGCTTTTTCCCTTCTGACTTATTTTTGACATGGTAGCATAGGATTCAGTATATTAATGAATGGTGTTAACCCTCTTGGATTATTGTTATATATTAGTGCCTTTACCATTCTGTAGCTGTTTGGCTTCTTACACATGTATTAACATTGGATCTGTATTGTACCATATTTTTGCGCATATTTACGTCATGTGAGTGGCTTTGCTTCTATATCTCCTTCTTTTATATTGTTGTTTTTATAAATATGTTAGTATAATAAAGTTTTGTATTTAAGGTTATACACTTCCATTGGTTCTTTTTTTGAACCCTGTTGAATTGGAAATCTGGTCCTGAGCTGCCCTGTGAGTCTGGGGAGCGCCAGACTCCGCACCTGCACTCTCCCAAGGGCTGTCCTCCCGTTCCCTATAACTAGGGACCGGTTCTACAAACTTGCTCCATAGGGTAGTGGGCCGCAATACAGGATGGCCCGGCGGTGTGGAAGGCAGCAGCGATGACCAGTCTCTGGTTGGTAAGGGTCGTGGCTCACTCACCGCTTGCCTTGTAGGTCTGGCCGTGTCCGTCCCGCAGTCGTAAGATCCTTCTGCAGTGGCGCCCTCCGGCTCCTGATGATATAGATCCGGCATGGCCTTCACTTCCGCTCCAGGCTCCTCCAGTGTTGTCGCTGTTCCGGTCACCGCTGTTGTTGCATCGTCGGCTCCCAGTGAAGTGTTTTGCCTGATGAAGACTCTCTGTTTCCGGATGTTGTGGGATCTCCGACTCTTCGTCCCATGGCTCCGGTCCAGCATGCTCCTCTGGCAGATGCTCCTCCGGGGCGATCGCTGTCTCCAGTTCCTGGCGGTGGTGTTCCTGCTCACGAAGACGTGGCTCAAACTCCGGCAGCCGCCGGTGGCCTTCTTGGAAAGGTAACAGGTTCTCTTCGTCATCGTCGTCCCCTCGCCATCCGGTTTGGGTTCTTCCTTCCTCCTGCCGCCACTTCCATTATATGTGGCCTATGCCACCGCAGTAGAGTATACAGGAGTGGTGCATCACTGCCGGTGCGTGTCACGTAGTGACGCCGGACAGCTGCACACAGGGTTTCCTTCTGGGCCCCACCCATTCTAGGGTGGGGCACTTCTAGCCGCTCTACCCATTTTCTGGAAACTTGCTGTAGGGGGCAAGTCATTCTTCTTCTGCAACACACCCACCAGGGACGTGCACCATGGTTAGGCCACAGTCTCTGCCAGACAGCATTTCGTGCCAATTCTCCATCAGGACGCCCACAGAGGGTGGGATCAGGGCTGTTGTCCTCCATTTGCGTGCCAATATCCGCCATCTTCAGAGCCGCCATCTTGGCCAGCATGCTGTCAGTCTCAATCAGGGTTTTTGACAAGTCCATAGTTTCAGTCACATCCAGCATTTCAGCATTGTTGTGAATACCCTGGAGGCGACTTCTGAGCTGGGGCTCCCTCCGGTGGTTCAGTCAGAGCCAGCTGAAGGCCATTCAGCATTTATTTCATTACCCTCAGCAACCACCGGAGGGAGCCCCAGCTCAGAAGTCGCCTCCAGAGTATTCACAACAGTACCCCCCCTTGAGGAGGGGTCACCGAACCCTCACCTGTGCAGCCAGGCCGATCAGGATGAGCTCGATGATAGGCATAGATCAGTCTCCCAGCATGGATGTCCGAAGCAAACACCCAAGAATTGTCCTCCTGACCATAACCTCTCCACTTAACCAAATACTGGAGTTTCCGTCTAGCAAAACGAGAATCCAATATTTTCTCAACCACATACTCCAAATTGCCCTCAACCAAAACAGGGTTGGGAGGCGCAGCCATAGGAACCACTGGCTCAACAAACCTCTTCAATAAGGACTTGTGGAACACGTTATGGATCTTAAATGTCCCTGGAAGAAGCAAACGGAAGGAAACCGGATTAATAATTTCCATGATCTTATAAGGTCCAATGAACCTTGGCTTAAATTTTGGAGATGCAACCTTCATAGGGATATTTCTTGAGGACAAGCAAACCAAGTCCCCCACTTTAAAACGAAGACCATCAATCCTATGCCGGTTGGTAAACTGCTGGGCCTTCTCTTGAGAGAGAGACAACCTCTCCACTACCTGGTCCCAAATCTGCTGCATACGCTCCACAATAGAGTCAACCCCCGGACAGACAGAAGCCTCCGCCTGTCCTGAAGAAAATCGAGGGTGAAACCCAGAATTGCAGAAAAATGGAGACATCAAGGTGGCAGAGCTAGCCCTATTATTAAGAGCAAACTCAGCCAAAGGCAAAAAAGAGACCCAGTCATCTTGATCAGCAGACACAAAACATCTCAAATAAGTCTCCAAGGTCTGGTTTGTTCTCTCGGTTTGTCCATTGGTCTGAGGGTGAAAAGCAGAGGAGATTGATAACTGAACACCAAGTTTAGAACAAAATGTCTTCCAAAATCTGGAAACAAACTGGACTCCTCTGTCAGACACAATGTTCTCAGGAATGCCATGTAACCGAACCACATGCTGAAAGAACAAAGGCACCAATTCGGAGGAGGAAGGTAACTTAGGTAATGGCACAAGATGTATCATCTTGGAAAACCTATCACAGATTACCCAGATAACGGTCATTCTCTGAGAGACAGGGAGGTCGGAAATAAAATCCATAGAAATATGGGTCCATGGCCTCTTGGGTACAGGTAATGGCATTAACAAACCACTAGAACGAGAGCAAGGCTTGGAACGAGAGCAAGTCCCACAGGACTGCACAAAGTCCCTGACGTCACGAGACAAAGTAGGCCACCAAAAGGACCGACTCACCAAGTCTCCTACCAAAAATCCCAGGATGACCAGCCAACGCGGAACAATGAATCTCAGACATCACACTCTTCTTCCACTGGTCTGGGACAAACAATTTCCCAACAGGGCAGAGTTCAGGTTTATCCTCCTGACACCCCTCCAGAGCCAGTCTTAAATTGGGCGAGATGGCGGAAAGAACTACACCCTCTTTCAAAATAACAGCAGGATCAGATAACTCAGGAGAATCCGCAAAGAAACTCCTCGAGAGGGCATCCGCCTTAACATTCTTAGTGCCCGGAAGAAAAGAAACCACAAAATTAAAACGTGTGAAAAACAAGGCCCACCCGGCCTGTCTAGGATTAAGTCGCTTGGCTGATTCGAGATAAACCAGGTTCTTATGGTCCGTGAGGACCATCACCTGATGTTTGGCTCCTTGCAGCCAATGTCTCCACTCTTCAAAGGCCCACTTCATGGCCAATAACTCCCGATTACCCACGACATAATTACGTTCAGTTGGAGAAAATTTTCGAGAGAAAAAGGCACATGGGTTACTCTTAGAGGTCTCTGGATCCCTTTGGGACAAAACGGCACCTGCCCCAATCTCAGAGGCATCAACCTCCACCTGAAACGGCAGAGAAACATTAGGCTGCCGTAGAACAGGAGCAGAAATGAATCTCTGCTTAAGTTCCTGAAACGCAGAAACTGCCTCAGGAGGCCAATTCACCACATTGGAACCCTTTTTGGTCAAATCAGTCAATGGTTTAACAATACCGGAGAAATTACCAATAAATTTACGATAAAAATTGGCAAAACCCCAAAATCTCTGAAGAGCCTTCAATGAAGTAGGTTGAACCCAATCACAGATGGCCTGAACCTTGACCGGGTCCATTTCAATAACAGACGGAGACAAAATGAATCCCAGAAATGAGACCTTCTGTACGCCAAAAAGACACTTTGATCCCTTCACATACAGTGCATTCTCTCTCAAAATCTGGAACACAGTCTGAACATGTTTCACATGAGAGTCCCAGTCGTTGGAAAAAATCAAGATATCATCCAAATAAACAATCAGAAATTTATCCACAAAATCCCTGAAAATATCATTCATGAAGGATTGGAAGACGGAAGGGGCATTAGTAAACCCAAAAGGCATCACTAGGTACTCAAAATGCCCCTCTGGGGTATTAAACGCCGTCTTCCATTCATCCACCTGCTTAATGCGAATAAGGTTATACGCCCCCCTGAGGTCAAGCTTGGTAAACCACCTAGCACTTTTCACTCTGGAAAATAGGTCAGAAATCAAGGGTAACGGATATTGATACTTAACAGTGATTTTATTCAGGAGGCGATAATCAATACACGGCCTCAATGAACCATCCTTTTTGGCACAAAGAAAAAACGGACACCCAAGGGTGAAGAGGATGGTCTGATATGACCCTTCTCTAAAGACTCCTTGATATAAGATCGCATAGCATCGTGTTCAGGTACAGATAGATTAAAAAGGGGACCTTTAGGAAATTTACCACCAGACACTAACTCAATAGGGCAATCATAGCTCCTGTGAGGGGGGTAAGGATGCAGACTTACTCTCACTAAACACATCCGAAAAATCAGTCAAAAAGTCAGGGACATCCTGAGACTGGGGAGAGGCAGAAAAAACAGGAGTGTCAGTATGAACACAATGGCAGCCCCAACTGGTCACAGACACAGATTTCCCATCCAAAACAGGATTATGAGTCTGTAACCAAGGGAAATCTAGTACAATAATGTCATGCAGATTATGCAACACCAGAAATTTGCAACTCTCCTGATGATCTAGTTCAACCCTCATTATCACCTGAGTAGAAAACTGGGGTTTATTCTCCGCCAAAGGGGTAGAATCAATGCCCAGTAAAGGAATAGACTTCCGCAGGGGTATCATGGGAAAGCCACAACGTTTGGCAAAGTCAAAATCCATCAGGTTAATAGCTGCTCCTGAATCAACAAAAGCCTGAGCCGAAAATGTGGACAGGGAGCAAATCAGGGTAACAGTCAACAGAAATTTAGTCTGAACACTACCCAAGACAACTGAGCGCGCAAAACGTCTTCCCCGCTTAGGGCAGACGGAAATAGCATGAGAAGCGTCACCACAGTAGAAACATAACCCATTGCGCTTTCGAAACTCATGACGCTGAGCCCCAGAAGTCACTCCATCACACTGCATGAATGCAAAAGGAAAGAACTACCGTAATAATGCACACTTCACCGAATGATAATAAATGTAATGATATCAAATTTTATTGGTTTATACAAAAAGTGAAATAAAACATATATAAAAACAAAGTGACTCCAGTCCTGAGAAAAACGCCTGTACTCATAGCTAGGGTGTAATACACAATTCCTGAAACAATACAAATGCAATAATGAAAAGAAAAATGATAATAAAACAGAAGAATAAAAATACAATGACATGAAGAAAAAAATATTGATCAGTACAACAACATATATAATTTTCAGGCATATAATAATAACCTGCAAAACAAATACATATATCTAGCCCAGTGCAAACTCAAAAATAACAAGGCACCCAACAACACGAGGGATAAGAAATCCAAGTGAAGGGAGGGAGAAATACCCCCCCCTGTAAAGTGAGAGAACCTGTATGGATAAACGCAGTATCTCCTTGTCCTGAGTCTACGCTCGGTTCTCTCATGCCTTTATCATGAGGTCTGTTCTAGGGTAATTATGTTCTTATAACGGCTGCACTTGCCGTTGATATTATTTAGCCTTTGCTATTTGAGCTCTTGAGTTTTTTCTGTTTATCCATACAGGTTCTCTCACTTTACAGGGGGGGTTATTTCTCCCTCCCTTCACTTGGATTTCTTATCCCTCGTGTTGTTGGGTGCCTTATGTTATTTTTGAGTTTGCACTGGGCTAGATATATATATTTGTTTTGCAGGTTATTATTATATGCCTGAAAATTATATATGTTGTTGTACTGATCAATATTTTTTTCTTCATGTCATTGTATTTTTATTCTTCTGTTTTATTATCATTTTTCTTTTCATTATTGCATTTGTATTGTTTCAGGAATTGTGTATTACACCCTAGCTATGAGTACAGGCGTTTTTCTCAGGACTGGAGTCACTTTGTTTTTATATATGTTTTATTTCACTTTTTGTATAAACCAATAAAATTTGATATCATTACATTTATTATCATTCGGTGAAGTGTGCATTATTACGGTAGTTCTTTCCTTTTGCATTCATTGTTGTTTTTCTACCGATTTGCACCTTCCTACTTCATTGATTATTACTTGATGCGCCCATTCCCTCTTATATCCATCACACTGCATGGGCTCAGGAGATGGCTCACAAGGCGACACTATCTCACGCATACCTCTGAGCTCACGCAAACGTCTGTCAATTTGAATAGCCAAAGACATAGAATCTTTGAGACCAGAGGGAACAGGGAATCCCACCATAACGTCTTTTACATTTTCTGACAGACCCTTCCGAAAAAAGGGCTGCCAAAGCATCAACATTCCATTTGGTCAGGACTGCCCACTTTCGAAATTTCTGACAGTACAGCTCAGCGTCTTCACGACCCTGATTTAATGCCAACAAGGTCTTTTCAGCTTGATCAGTGACATTAGGTTCATCGTACAATAACCCCAGAGCCTGAAAAAATACATCAACATCATTCAAAACAGGATCCCCAGGTGTCAGGGAAAAAGCCCAACCCTGAGGGTCGCCACGCAGGAGAGAGATGACAATTTGAACCTGCTGTGCTGCGTTCCCTGAGGACTTAGGCTTTAAGGCAAAAAACAACTTACAGTTATTTTTGAAATTCAGAAATTTAGACCGATCCCCCAAAAATAAATCTGGTATGGGGATCCTAGGTTCCACAATCGGCAACATAGCAAGATAGGTAGCAATACTCTGAACCTCAGTGGCAAGCTGCTCCACACGGCCAGACAACTGTGCAAACTCCATTGAGGAAAAAAAAAATCCTCCTCAGCACCCAGAGAAAAAGAGGGAAAAAAAATGCAACAAACAGAAAAAAAAAAATAATTTCTGACAACTCCCTTTTTTCTTTTTCATTTTACTATTTTTCCCTTCTGTTGAGTACCATATAATTTTCAGTTTGGCCGGTAATACTGTTATGTTTCGGTAGCTGAGGAGAGATTGCAAAAATAGCCAAAAAAGCAATACACCAGAGAGGCTGGAAACTATTCACAGACGGCGATACGCAAGTGATGCCGAGGAGGCGGGGGGGACATAGAAAACGCCGTCCTCCCTCCTGACCTGACCGCCCTGATTGACAGCGCCAAATACGAACTTTACTAAGGTATTTTGATATGAAAACTGGGTATCAAGGTAAGGTAAACACCGATAGCTTTGTTATGGGACGCACTATTCAGCCATATCTTTAGTTGATATGGCAAAATTGGGGTGACAAGATTCCCTTTAAGAAGACTGATACCCAGTGCATGAGTTGAGGTGTGGTGCATTACCAATAACAGCCATGCATTGCCGCATTCAGACCCCCCCACACTTGGCATAACACAGGGGATCTGTAAGGTTCTATGTATATATTCCTGAAACTCAGTTTGTTGGTCAGCCATTTTACTTTCTGTCTTGCTGCAGCTATCTTGCCCTCAGTCAAAATGGAGTTTCCAGCTTGCATGTTCCCGCCCTGATTCTCTCCTTTGCTTCTTAAGCAGCCACAGCTGAGCAATCAGTGCTTCAGAATCTAGCCTGCAGTGAACCTGTGACTTGACTCCTGTAAGCCTTGGACCTTGTACTCCAGCTATTCCTACTGAGGAACTCTGAAGCACTTGTGGACTCTGAACCCTGCTCTTTGAAAGACCCACGTTTGCATGGACTTACGGTAACAGAGAAGATCCTGAATCTGTATTGGAGAGTGATTGCTGAGCTTGGATTACTCTGGCCTGCTGTGTCTCCTGTTTCTGTGTCTGCAAACTGTGTGACTATTTCTGACAACTTGTATGAAGTAATACAGGACTTTTCTATATCAAACCTGTGACTCCTGTGTTTTCATCGCACCCAAGCACAAGACGCTATATGAACTGTACTACATACATTACAAGATTCTGAAGACAAAACGTTAGTGTCTGCTGGGTCTGGAAGGCTGTGTCTGCTGTACTGTGGATATCAGACGTCCGGTTGTACTTTCTGTGATGACAGTGGTTGTGACTTCTCACAACCATTCCAGGTGAGCAATTCCCTTAAGTTTTTTCTTTTTGCAGTGTTACCACAGGTAAACACTATTGTTTTTTTTTTTTTTTTCCTTTCTTTTCTCTTTTTTGTCTGCTGTAACTCTGGATATCAGATGTCTGGTTGAAACTTTCTGTGATAATAGTGGTTGTGACTTCTCACAACCATTCCAGGTGAGCAGTTCCCTTAATTTTTTTTTTCTCTCTGCAGTGTTGCCACAGGTGAACACTATTGTTTTTTTTCTCTCCTCTTCTTCCAGTAATCCTGTCTTAAAAGATCTGGAAAATGGAGGCCCGCATAAAGGAACTTTGCGGAGTGACTGATAATATCCTTGCAGATTTGCAGAATATAAAGACCCGTTTTACAAATCTACAGGACCTCAATAATCACAATTTGCAAGTGGTTGGACAGACTACCCAGGATTTGCGAGCCAGGATTGAGGTCTAGAGGGGCGAATCCAGGCTCCTGCCGTAGCCCGAGTGCTGGGATTCCCAAGTTGCCCCCTTTTCGTTTTGGCGGTGAACGTGAGAAATTCAGGGGATTTATTAATCAATGCAATCTTTTTTTTTCTGCACATGCTTCACAATTTCCCACTGAACGATCTAAGGTGCTTACTATAATTATGTTGCTTACCAACAAGGCTTTAATGTGGGCAAACCCTCTGATTGAGACTGAGGATGATTGTTTGAATCACCTTGATGATTTTATTTCAGCTCAGTGACCAATGGTAAAGCTGGCAGCCATGTGCTTTGCCCAGGTAAGCCTCTGGTAGCTGAATATGCTTGGATTTCAGGAGATGAGCCCTTTTGAGTTACTTACTGGGAAAGTATCTCCAAGAGAAACTGATCCTTTATCTTAAGGTTCTTATCCCACTTTCGCATTATTCTCAGGGCTACCATGGCTGCAGGCTCAGAATCCTACATTAACTGGAGACCAAGGAATTACACTTTTCAGAGAAACAGATGAGTCCAAAAGTTTCAGCTTGCTCTGTTCCTAAAGGAATCATGTCAGTCCCTGAACTACCAGCTGTATACCAGGACTATGTGGATTTATGTGACAAGAAGAACGCTGACCAGCTTCCTCCTCACCGTCCATATGATTGTCCAATTGAATTATTGCCTGGAGCAGAGATACCTTTTGGTAAGATCTACCCCCTGGCGGGGCCCGAGCTAAAGGCTTTAAAGGATTACATAGATGAAAATCTAGCCAAGGGCTTCATACGCCCCTCTTCATCTCCTGCAGGTGCACCCATCTTCTTTGTAAAGAAGAAAGATGGATCTCTGAGACCATGCGTAGACTATAGGGAACTCAATAAGGTTACTATTAGAAACCGTTATCCATTGCCTTTAATCCCTGAGTTGTTGGAGAGAGTGCGACATGCCAAAATTTTTTCTAAACTAGATCTTCGTGGGGCCTATAACTTAGTCCGTATTAGACCTGGGGATGAATGGAAGACTGCATTCAGGTCACGCTATGGACACTTTGAATATCTAGTTATGCCTTTTGGTCTGAGTACCGCCCCAGCCACTTTCCAACACTTGGTGAATGACATCTTCAGGGATCTCCTAGATACATTCGTGGTAATTTATTTGGATGATATTCTAATTTTTTCTAACTCCACAGAGGAACATCATGGACATGTGAGAATGGTCTTGGAACGTCTAAGACAAAATCATCTTTACATCAAACTTGAAAAGTGTGAATTCCATAGGACCGAAATTCAATTTCTGGGGTATGTACTGTCTACACAAGGAATTAGTATGGATGGAAGCAAAACCCAAGCCATCAAGGATTGGCCAAGTCCTAGAAATGTGAAGGAGGTACAGCGCTTCATCGGGTTTGCCAACTTCTATAGACGTTTCATTAGAAATTTCTCTGAGGTAGTGTCACCTATCACTCAACTTACCCGGAAAGAGTCTAGGTTTTCCTGGACTCCCCAAGCCCAGGAAGCATTTTCCCGTCTAAAAGATAAATTTACCACTGCACCTATCCTAGTACATCCCAACCCCGAGCTTGCCTTCATAATAGAGGTGGATGCTTCAGACTGTGCCGTTGGAGCTATACTCTCTCAGAGAACAGGTGAGAAGAATGTCTTGCATCCCTGTGCCTTCTTTTCCCAGCAGTTGTCTTCGGCTGAGAGGAACTACGATGTGGGCAATAGAGAGTTGTTGGCCATTATTGCCGCCTTCAAAGAATGGAGACACCTTCTTCAGGGAGCTGCACAGCAAATAGTCGTCCTGACAGACCATCGTAACCTTGAGTTTATCAGGTCGGCTAAGTGCCTGACTCCTCGCCAGGCTCGCTGGAATCTTTTCTTAAACCAATTTAATTTTATCATCTCTTATAGACCAGGATCGCGCAATGGAAAGGCTGATGCACTCTCTAGGATTTACTCAGCAGAGACACGTCCAATTACTCCTCCTAAGACTATTCTTCCTGACTCTAGATTCCTAGGAGTAATTCATAATCAAGACCTACTTAAGGACATCAAGGAAGCATACCATGCGGATTCCTTTTTGGCACAACCCCCAAGGGACGTAAGTCTTGTCTTTAAGAATGGTGTGTGGATTCAGGGACAACGTCTGTATATTCCTGAAACAGTCAGATTAAGAGTATTGCAACTCATTCACGATTCCAAGATAGCTGGGCATAGAGGAATTCTAAAGACACAGGAATTTCTTTCTCGTTTCTTTTGGTGGCCCACTTGCAGGAAGGATGTTTTGAATTATGTCACTTCATGTGAGGTCTGTGCAAGATGCAAAACACCTCGCTCCTCACCAACTGGTCTGTTACAGCCTCTTCCCACCCCGTCCCGCCCGTGGGGATCCATTTCTATGGACTTCATTGTGGAGTTACCAACCTCTCAGGGGAAGAACACCATTCTAGTGGTGGTTGACCGTCTAACAAAGGCAGCTCATTTTATCCCTTGTGTCGGCTTACCCACTGCAAAACAGACCTCAGATTTGATGATTAAAGATGTGTTTCGCTTACATGGAGTACCGGATGAGGTTATTTCGGATCGAGGGGTGCAATTCACTTCTAGGTTTTGGCAAAATTTCTGTGCAGCATTGGACATTAAAGTAAACCTTTCTTCTGCTTTTCATCCCCAGACTAATGGACAGACTGAACGAACCAATCAAACCCTGGAGCAGTATCTCTGCTGCTTTATCTGCCACCTACCGGATGATTGGGTGGATCTACTTCCATTAGCTGAGTTCTCGTATAACAACTCTCAGAGTGCCTCCACTAAACAGTCTCCTTTTTACTCTAATCTAGGTTATCATCCTAACATTCTACCACGATTTCCCATAGAAACGCCTTTACCAGCAGTGGCTGAAAGAATCACGTCTTTACAGAAGAATATGGATCTTCTAAAGGAAAATCTGGAATCGGCTCAAGAAAGGTACAAGAAAGCAGCAGATAATTTCGTAAACCTGCACCAGCTTTCAAGGTAGGAGACTTGGTCTGGCTGTCAACCAGAAATCTTAAGTTAAGGATTCCATCGTCTAAGTTGGGACATAAGTACATTGGACCCTATAAAATCAGTAAAATTATAAGTGCCGTTGCTTGTCGTCTTCAACTGCCCAGAACTATGAGAATCCACCCTGTCTTTCATGTATCCCTACTAAAGGCTGCGACACCCAATACGTTTCCTGGACGTTCCTCTCCTTGCCCTGACCCAGTGCTAGTCGATGGTCAGGAAGAATTTGTGGTGGAAAGGATTTTAGATTCCAGGTTGTATAGAAATCAGTTACAATATCTGATTAAATGGCAGGGCTACCCAGTGGAGGACAACTCATGGGAACCGGTCAATAACGTTAATGCTCCTCGCTTGCTCCGTCAGTTTCATCAGAGGTACCCACACAAGCCTGGTCTGAGGTCATCCGGAGGTTGTCCTTAAGGGGGGAGTAATGTAAGGTTCTATGTATATATTCCTGAAACTCAGTTTGTTCGTCAGCCATTTTACTTTCTGTCTTGCTGCAGCTATCTTGCCCTCAGTCAAAATGGAGTTTCCAGCTTGCATGTTCCCGCCCTGATTCTCTCCTTTGCTTCTTAAGCAGCCACAGCTGAGCAATCAGTGCTTCAGAATCTAGCCTGCAGTGAACCTGTGACTTGACTCCTGTAAGCCTTGGACCTTGTACTCCAGCTATTCCTACTGAGGAACTCTGAAGCACTTGTGGACTCTGAACCCTGCTCTTTGAAAGACCCCCCGTTTGCATGGACTTACGGTAACAGAGAAGAAGATCCTGAATCTGTATTGGAGAGTGATTGCTGAGCTTGGATTACTCTGGCCTGCTGTGTCTCCTGTTTCTGTGTCTGCAAACTGTGTGACTATTTCTGCCAACTTGTATGAAGTAATACAGGACTTTTCTATATCAAACCTGTGACTCCTGTGTTTTCATCGCACCCAAGCACAAGACGCTATATGAACTGTACTACATACATTACAGGATCTTTTTTATTGGTAAGTTCCTTTAAATAATTTGTGAGGATATTATCAAGTTTCTTGCTAATGTGTGTTTGTTATCTGTTCTAAAAAAACACATTTATTCAGGTTTACTCTTCATATTTAACCAATTATAAGGATTGGAGGGAAGACCAACACTATCACTAACACTAGTGAGTTATGGATATCTGAATTTTTAGAATGAGCTTTTCTTAATTTTTGTGTTTATATCAACATCTTACAGGTTTCTATAAAATGTGGGTGTTCCCAAGGATTTGTTCATGGTTTTTCTGATGGACAGGCAGAACTGTGCAAATATTCAGAGATTTTTAGCAAGGGAATGTACAAATCATTTGAAGAGTATCAGCCAGAGCCATCAGTCCTTGAAGTGAGCTGAGATCAGTACAGCATACCTTGTAGTGATTTGTTTCTCAATGTTAAGCCTCACACTTGTACATATACAGTATAATTGAAGTGAAGAGATATATACGTGAAATACTATACGCCATTTGGATTAGTTATTTTACTCACTCATATAGTGTTATTAATTCCCCAATGGGGCTCACAATCTAAATTCTGTATTGGTAGCTTTGGAATGTGGTGGCTCAGAGGTTAGCACTGTTGTTTTGGTGGGTTCTTGGGTTCAAATTCCAGCAAGGACAACATCTGCAAGGAGTTTGTATGTTCTCCCGTGTTTCCCTGGGTTTCCTCCGGGTTCTCCGGTTTCCTCCCACATTCCAAAGACATACTGATAGGGAATCTAGATTGCGAGCCCCAATGGGGACAACGAAGATAATATACAGTGGGCACAGAAGTATTCAGACCCCTTCAAATTTTTCACTCTTGGTTTCATTGCAGGCATTTGGCAAATTCAAAAAAGTTGATTTTTTTACTCATTAATGTACACTCTGCACCCCATTTTGACTGAAAAAAAAACACAGAAATGTGGACATTTTTGCAAATTTATTAAAAAAGAAAAACTGAAATATAATATGGTCATAAGTATTCAGACCTTTTGCTCAGACACTCATGTTTAAGTAACATGCTGTCCATTTCCTTGTGATCCTCCTTGAGATGGTGGTTCTCCTTCATTGGAGTCCAGCTGTGTTTAATTAAACTGATAGGACTTCATTTGTAAAGGCACACACCTGTCTATATAAGTCCTCACAGCTCACAGTGCATGTCAGACCAAATGAGAATCATGAGGTCAAAGGAACTGGCCAAGGAGCTCAGAGACAGAATTGTGGCAAGGCATAGATCTGGCCAAGGTTACAAAAGAATTTCTGCAGTACTCAAGGTTCCTAAGAGCATAGTGGCCTCCATAATTCTTAAGTGGAAGAAGTTTGGGACCACAAGAAGTCTTCCTAGACCTGGCTGTCCAGCCAAACTGAGCAATCATGGGAGAAGAGCCTTGGTGAGAGAGGTAAGAAAGAACCCCAAGATCAATGTGGCTGAGCTCCACAGATGCAGTAGGGAGATGGAAGAAAGTTCCACAAAGTCAACTATCACTGCAGCCCTCCACCAGTCGGGCCTTTTTGGCAGAGTGGCCCGACGGAAGCCTCTCCTCAGTGCAAGACATATGAAAGCCTGCATAGAGTTTGCTAAAAAACACATGAAAGACTCTCAGACTATGAGAAATAAGATTCTCTGGTCTTATGAGATGAAGATAGAACTTTTTGGTGATAATTCTAAGTGGTATATGTGGAGAAAACCAGGCACTGCTCATCACCTGCCCAATACAATCCCAACAGTGAAACATGGTGGTGGCAGCATCATGCTATGGGGGTGTTTTCAGCTGCAGGGACAGGACGACTGGTTGCAATTAAAGGAAACATGATTGCGGCCAAAGAGAGATATTTTGGATGAAAACCTCTTCCAGAGTGCTCTGGACCTCAAACGTGGTCGAAGGTTCACCTTCCAACAAGACAATGACCCTAAGCACACAGCTAAAATAACAAAGTAGTGACTTCAGAACAACTCTGACCATTCTTGACTCGCCCTGCCAGAGCCCTGACCTAAACCCAATTGAGCATCTCTATAGAGACCTGAAAATGGCTGTCCACCAACGTTCATCATCCAACCTGAAGGAACTGGAGAGGATCTGCAAGGAAGAATGGCAGAGGATCCCCAAATCCAGGTGGGAAAAACTTGTTACATCATTCCCAAGAAGACTCATGGCTGTACTAGATCAAAAGGGTGCTTCTACTTAATACTGAGCAAAGGGTCTGAATACTTATGACCATATGATATTTCAGTTTTCCTTTTTTAATAAATTTGCAAAAAATTCTACATTTCAGTTTTTTTTTCAGTCAAGGTGGGGTGCAGAGTGTACATTAATGAGAAAAAAAGAACTTTTTTGAATTTACCAAATGGCTGCAAAGAAACAAAGAGTGAAAAATTTAAAGGGGTATGAATACTTTCCGTACCCACTTTCCACATGTGCACCGATTGATCTCTTTGTACAGGTCGTTACAAGGGATTTCATGAATATCCCTTGGAGTGTGGTGAGAGATAATTTGAATAGGGAGGAACGTGAGAGATTGGACGTACTGCGACACTTCCTGATGTGGTGCTGAAGCCAGCCGATAAAGGGGGTAACATTGTAATTTGGCCAAAATCTCTTTATGAAAAAGAGGCTTTTAAGCAACTTAATAACAAAATTTGCTACAAGCGTCTTACATTTAACCCCCTTACATCATTTATGGGACAGCTAGCCAAAATCCTTAAAACAGCTGTCCATAATGGTGTCATTACCAAGGAGCTGGCTTCGGCACTACAAACACAGGAACCCACAATTTCCACAATGTATCTTCTACCTAAGATACACAAAAATGTGGAGGTGCCCCCAGGCCATCCAATCATCTCTGGCTCTGGTAATTATTTAGAGCAAGGTGAACTGTTGGATTGACTCTAAACTACAACCACTAGTTGAGAGTCTTCCTTCCTTTCTTGTAGACATTGGCGAATTTCTGAGAAGAGTGGATGGTCTCCACATTGGTCGCAATACTATGATTGGTAATAGGTGATGTGGAATCCCTGTATACCAACATTAAACATGAAGATGGACTATTGGCTACCAAATATTTTCTAAGTTTGTCCAATCTGCCTGAGGAGATCATCCACTTGATTCTAGAACTTTTGGAGTTTTCTCTTACCCATAACTTTTTTATCTTTAAGGGGTCCTTCTACCTGCAGCTCCAGGGTACAGCTATGGCTGCTTCCTTTGCTCCTGCATACGCTAACCTGTTCCTGGGGCTGTGGAGAGAGGGACCTCTCCCTGCCGGATCAGGGTTCATCGATGGACCGTATCCCCTTTTGGGTATGGTACATCGATGATATATTCCTGATCTGGCAGGGCAGCTCCACACTTTTGTGTGAGTTTTTTGCTGGCATCAATTCTAATAATAAAAACATTCACATCACCTATAAATGTGATGCTGAGAGGATTGATTTCCTTGATGTTACGGTATGGAGAGACTCTGATGACACCTTACAGACCGGTGTCTTCAGAAAGGAAACCTCTACTAACATGCTACTGCACGCCTCCTCTGCGCATCCAAAGTCATTGATTAATTCCATTCCTGTTGGCCAATTCTTGCGCATTCGCAGAATTTGTTCCAGTGACTGTGACTTCGAGAGGCAGGCACAGGACCTGTCAGACTGATTTTGTGAAAGGGGGTATAGCAGACGGGCAATTAAAAGGGCCTACAACTGAGCAAAACACTCTACTCGCCAGTCATTGCTATATAATAAAGAAAAGAAAAAATCATTCCAAAATATAAGATTCATCACGGGATATCATTCTCAATTTGCACGAATGAGAGACTGTCTCCAAAGGGCTTGGCCCATCCTTCAGACTGACTCGATATTGAATCAAATTCTCCCCAATAGGCCAAGTATTACTATTAGGCAGCCTAAAAATCTCAAGGATTATCTTGTACATAGCCACTACCAAGGTGAAACTAAATCTAGTTTCCTTGATGGTGGCTGTCCTAGGCGTGGTTGTTATCCTTGTGGTCGGTGCGGTCACCTGCCCCAACATTGATCGCAGTACCACCTTCTTCATTTCGGCTGAACCGAGGACATATGATATCAGGGAATATATTTCATGTGCCTCCCGATATGTGGTCTATTTTGCCACATGTCCATGCAAATTGATCTATTTTGGGATGACGACCCGTCAATTGAAGGTGCGTACTCGTAAGCATGTGTTGGGGATCCAGGCGGCGGCCGACCATGATGATCCAACTACGCTTAGGACTTTACTGCGACATTTCAAATTGCACCACGGATGTGATAGTTCCCTACTTAGAATTAGAGGTATTGACATGATTAATCCGGGCATCCGTGGTGGCAATTTGAGTCAAAGGCTATCTCAACGTGAAACTAAATGGATTTGGGCTTTAGACACAGTCCATCCTAAAGGATTGAACGAAACCATTAGTTTTGCTCCATTCTTATATGTTATGATCTGCTACAAGCACTAAGGAAAGAAGGGAATTCTGTCCCTACAATAGAACTAAGCTGGATCCCTACGATGTAACGGGGAACCTGATCCTGCGACCAGACCCGCTAAAGTCCTCAGCTAGTCTGAACGAAGACCTATAGTTGCGAGGGAGGAATCCCTACAAGATCTAGGGACTGGGAGAAAAGGTGGACACCTCCTAACAGAAATTGTAGCAGGGAAAATAAAACAGAAAACAAATTACTTAGAGATCCTGAGATCAGGCAAAACTGACTGAGTAAGGCACCTAAGCACCCGGCTAGCTTAAGAGTAGATAATACAATGAAGTCCAGCAAAGCCAGAAGGGCGGAGCCAGACTAAATAGGGAAAAAAGGTCATGTGACCAGCAAATTGAAAAAACCTAACAAGAGGGTTCTAACAGTACCCTCCCTTCTAAGAGGATCCTCCGGATCCCCTAGGACTTAGGCTTATCCGGAAACCTCTTGTGAAACGCTCTGACAAGTCTAGACGCAGAAACATAATCCGCCCTCACCCATGAGTTATCCTCGGGTCCATAACCCTTCCAAGCGACGAGGTACTGCAAACTCCCTCTATACCGTCTAGAATTTAGGATGCGAGAAATCTCATATTGCCCGTCCTCCACCACCAGGGGAACAGTGGCCGAGACGTCTCCATCTGAGACCTCAGCTTTTTTCAAGAGAGAAACATGAAACACCGGATTAATCTTCCAGGAGGTAGGAAGCTCCAACTTAACAGCAGATTGGTTAATAACCTGAAGCACCTTAAAGGGCCCTACAAACTTGGGACCCAATTTCTTAGACGGAATCCTCAAGCGCAGATTCTTAGAGGACAACCAAACCATGTCACCAATAGCAAACAAAACCTCTTGTCGTTTTCTATCAAAATACACTTTGGATCTTTTGTTAGCCTCCTGAAGATTACCACGCACCTCAGTCCAAACTCTCCAAAACACCAGAAAAATTCTCCTCTTCAGGTACAGCCGATCCCAACTTGGAAAATGACCCAAACGACGGATGTCTCCCAGTACAAAAAAAAAAGGCGAACAACCAGCAGAAGCGGATGTATGGTTGTTAAGAGCAAACTCAGCAAGTGGCAGAAACTCAGACCACCCCTCTTGATTATCAGTCACAAAACAACGCAAGAACTGCTCAACATCCTGGTTTTTCCTTTCTGTCTGGCCATTAGACTCAGGATGATATCCGGATGAAAACGACAAATGAACTCCCAACCTGTCACAAAAGGCGCACCAAAAACGAGCCACAAACTGAGGTCCCCTATCGGAAACAATGTCAGTAGGAACGCCATGTAGTCTGACAATTTCCTTGACAAAGGCCTTAGCGAGAGTCTTAGCGCAAGACAGTTTGATGAAAGGAACCAAGTGACACATCTTGCTAAAACGGTCCACGACCACCCAGATGACAGTGAAACCCTCAGAGGGGGAAGGTCAGTAATAAAGTCCATAGCCAAATGTGTCCTAGGTGCAAAGCAACCCCGCAGAAGGAGTATGAGAAGACTTAGATCTAGCACACACCGTGCATTGACGCACCCACTTAATGACTTCCTTCTGCCATCCAGGCCACCAAAAGCTGCGACCCACAAGTCTCTTGGTCTCAGAGATTCCAGGATGACCTGCCAACCGAGAGTCATGACATTCAACAAACAAATCTCTCCTCAGGGTACCAGGCACAAACAACCTCCCATGCGGCGTGTTAGATGGGGCATTCTCCTGGGCTTTAAGAATCTCATCTTCCAACACAGAGTCCAAAACAGCAATAACAACCCCCTCTTGCAAAATGTTTTCCTCCTCCTCAGTACCCACCATAGGAGAAAAGCTGCGAGACAAAGCATCAGCTTTAACATTTTTAGTACCTGGGATGTAAGTAACGGTAAAATTAAACCGCGAGAAAAACAGTGCCCACCTAGCCTGACGGGCATTCAAGCGTTTGGCAGCATCAAGGTAGACCAGATTTTTATGATCGGTGAAGACTTGAACGGGAAATTCCGCTCCCTCCAAAAAATGACGCCAGTGTTCAAATGCGAGTTTAATTGCCAACAATTCCCGATTACCGATATCATAATTTAGTTCAGACTCAGAAAATTTCTTTGAAAAAAAAGCACAGGGATGTACTCCATCCGTCTTTTCCTGAGACAACACCGCGCCGACCCCCACAGAAGAAGCATCAACCTCAACCAAAAATGGTTTAGTCACATCAGGCTGCGTAAGGATGGGAGCAGAGCTGAACCTCTCCTTTAGCAACACAAAAGCCTCAATGGCCTAAGTAGTCCACTGAACCGCATCAGCACCTTTCCTGGTGAGATCGGTCAGAGGTTTGGCAATCACAGAAAATTTTTTTAATGAATTTTCTATAATAATTGGCGAACCCCAAAAACCTCTGTATTGATTTCACACCAATAGGTCTAGGCCAATCCTGCACAGCTTGCACTTTCACCGGGTCCATCTCAAAACCTTCACTGGAGACAATGTAGCCCAAAAAACTAAGTCTCTGTACAGCGAACTCACATTTTTCTAGCTTGGCAAAAAGTGAATTATCACTCAGTAACTGTAATACTTCACGCACACTCCTCCAATGAGACTCCAAATCCGGTGAATAAATCAAAATGTCATCCAAATACACAACCACACTTCTGCCGATCAAAGGTCTAAGGATGTCATTAATAAGATTCTGAAAAAATGCCGGAGCACTGAAAAGCCCAAAAGGCATAACCAGATTCTCAAAATGACCCAGTGGAGTGTTAAACGCAGTCTTCCATTCATCCCCTCCTTCATGCGCAACAAATTGTATGCCCCTCGAAGATCAATTTTCGAGAACCACTTGGCCCCCACTAACTGGTTAAACAAATCAGGAATCAATGGCAGTGGGTAAGGATTGCGTACAGTGATTTTATTAATCTCACGAAAGTCTAGACAAGGCCGTAAACCGCCGTCCTTTTTTTTAACAAAAAAAAATCCAACCGCCACAGGAGACTTGGAAGGCCTAATGTGACCGGCGGCCAAGCTTGTCTGTATGTATTCCTCCAAAGCATTTCTCTCAGGAATGGTGAGATTAAATAAACGGCTTTTAGGAAGAGTTGCTCCAGGGACAAATTCAATTGCACAATCATAATCTCTATGAGGAGGCAATACCTGCGATTCCTTATCAGAAAAAACTTTCCAAAAATCCTGAATAGGTACAGGTAACTCCCCCTTAACTACAGCAGCAATACGCCCGTTACAACACTTGTCATAACAATTAGGACTCCAGGACTTAATTTCATTGGTAGACCAATCCAGTACCGGATTGTGCAATTTTAACCAAGGTAACCCCAAAATCACCGGTGAGGGCAAATTATTCAAAACTACCAAATCCAAATTCTCTTGATGAACACCATTAATAGTAAGAGGAAATTCACAGATATGGTGAGTAACATTTTTCAAGGGAGAACCATCCACAGCAACCACATTAATAGGGGAAGACAGAAGTTTGGGTTCCAACTTTAGTTTTTCCAAAAATTTCCCATCAATCACATTGAGAGTTGAACCACAATCCACAAATACCAGAAACTCCATTAATTCCTCCTCAACAGCAGTGGTAGCAGAAAGAAAGACACCTTTATTGTTTAGACAAGCTATACGGGCGAAACTGACCTCATTTCTTTTTTTTTCTTTATTCATACGAAGCACACAGTTCTTAATGAAATGGTCAGATTTGCCACAATAGAAACACAAACCTTCAGCAAATCTACAGTCTTTTTCCCGAGAGTGAGGTGTCATTGCTCCAATTTCCATCGGCTCTCCAATGTCAGTACAGTCCCTCTCCAGACTTGGAGCTGGAAGGCAGATTTACTCTCATTAACCCTTGCACGCAGTCTCCTATCCACCCGTATGGCTAATTGCATAGCCTCTTGCAAGTTACCAGGTATAGGATAAGCAATCAGCAAATCTTTAACCCTTTCACTTAACCCTGCAAGAAATAAACTTTTCAAAGCTGAATCGTTCCACCCCACCTGAGTGGACCACCTTCGGAAGTGAGTACAATATTTTTCCACATTACCTGATCCCTGTCTCAAACGTCTCAATTCTGTCTCAGCTGTTGAAACACGATCAGGATCGTCATACAATAACCCCAAAGCAGAAAAAAAACTATCCACTGCTCTAAAGCATGGATCACTAGGCTGCAGAGAAAAGGCCCAGTCCTGAGGTTCTTTGCGCAAAAGTGACATTATGAACCCTATGCGCTGTGATTCATCACCAGAGGATCTGGGTCTCAAACGGAAATACAACAAGCAAGCATTTTCAAAAGAAAAAAAATCTTGTTGTTCACCAAAGAATAAATCAGGCAAACGTACCTTTGGCTCCACGAAATGTGCTCCAGAACAACTACTCACGTGTTGCTGGATCTCAGCCACCTCCAAAGAAAGTCCCTGCAGGCGTTGAGCCAAATCCTGAACCGACACCATGATGGAAACAGAAAATCTTTCCTTAGAGATTTTTTTTTTTTTTTTTGGGCTGGACTTACTGTTATGATCTGCTACAAGCACTAAGGAAAGAAGGGAATTCTGTCCCTACAATAGAACTAAGCTGGATCCCTACGATGTAACGGGGAACCTGATCCTGCGACCAGACCCGCTAAAGTCCTCAGCTAGTCTGAACGAAGACCTATAGTTGCGAGGGAGGAATCCCTACAAGATCTAGGGACTGGGAGAAAGGTGGACACCTCCTAACAGAAATTGTAGCAGGGAAAATAAAACAGAAAACAAATTACTTAGAGATCCTAAGATCAGGCAAAACTGACTAAGGCACCTAAGCACCCGGCTAGCTTAAGAGTAGATAATACAATGAAGTCCAGCAAAGCAGAAGGGCGGAGCCAGACTAAATAGGGAAAAAAGGTCATGTGACCAGAAACTGAAAAAACCTAACAAGAGGGTTCTAACATTATAATTATATTGTGGCTATGTCTGATCTACTGTGTTATTGCACGTGTGGTTTTTAATTATCTTGTTTTTAATTTATTCTCATTTTATATTTTTATTTAGTTAACATCCACCTACAGGCTGATAACTATGATGTATGTGCACGTTGGATATGAATATATCGAAATGTATTATATGACAACTAACATCCTGGAACTTCAAAAGCTATTCTCATGTTATGGCTACTTATATTAATTGTCATTACTGTACATATATTTTTGTATTTTTGGATGTCAATTGTACTTCTTTGTTGATGTATATTTATGCAGTAACATTTATTTAATGATTCTGATATGTGGCCACTGTCATTATAGCTGTGTTATGGAACCCTATATGGTCACTCTGTTGTTTTTCTTTTTTTGCCTTTGTTTTGTTTATTATAATTTCTTTAATTCTTATTTTGTATCCTTATTTTCATTTTTTATATTTATTTTGTGTTTTTTGTGCATTGCATCTATGTTTATTTGTATTGATGTGATCACATACTATCACTTGTGCCCTATGATATGTTTGAACTGCTCTTTATACTTATTTATTGTGGCCACTCTGATATTGCCACCATAGTAATGCTATGAGTTCTATCGGTACACCCCTGTTCCTCTTTTATTGTGTACGCCATGACATTGATTCTTATATTACACCCACCGCTGGTACGCGCCTGTGCCGTCGCTCCATACACACCTGGCGTCTCTGGTTGCTGCGGTGAATGATCACGGTCCAGTGACGTCACCGGGCACGTGATGCTGATGCCGCCCGGTTTTGGTTTCTCCGGCTACAGGCGTGTCACTAGAGGTGGTATGGGTGCTGGGTTATGACGTACATGTGACGCGGGTTAGCTTCCTACCGACTCCATGACAATGGGGCACGTTCGTCACTAGTGGGCAGTACCAATGTTAGCTTGCTTTCACTTATTATCACACGTGAGCCGTTTTCGTTCATATCATTGGTGGATGGGGCCTTTTTAATTCCCTCACTTCCCTCTTCCCATCACCCCTTGAGAAAGGTAATTACGTCGAAACGCGCGTCGGGGTGGACGCACTGGGTGGGTCGTCCCTGATCTGAACAGGTAATTATATAGTATGCTATTTTAGCATCTACAACATCTTTGAATATTGAAAGTCTGTTCCTTGAGACTTTTTTACTGGCCAGTTGGATGGTGCAATATACAATATAAATTTGAGTCTGCACTTGCAGCTAATTGCTTTGAATGATTAATTATATTCAGCTCTCTCCCATATATCCCTCCCATGTGTGTCCTTTTCTTTTCCAACATGTGCTAATTGGCATGGATTTTTGTCCTTCAGTGCTCCCCTGTATCTTACATATTTAATAAAGTTTTTCGTACTTTATATTTTGTTGTTTGGGATCTATTTGATTGTTTTGTTTCTTTTGTGTCCGTACCCACTGTATGTAAAGAGCTGTGGATTAATGGCGCTATATAAGGAAAGCATAATATATACAGAGAGAACATAGAAAATCCTTGAAGATGTTGTTATTTGTGGGATTTAAACCCATAATCCCATTGCTGCAAAGCAACAGTGCAAACCACTGAGCCACCGTGCTACCCACTGAGCCACCGTGCCATCCATTTCTATGCCAAATGGTGATTTTGCTAAGGAGGAACATGAGAGGACAATCTGTTAATATGTCCTTCTAATGCTAATGAATACATGTAAATATACAGTACAGACCAAAAGTTTGGACACACCTTCTCATTTAAAGATTTTTCTGTTATTTTCATGACTATGAAAATTGTAAATTCACACTGAAGGCATCAAAACTATGAATGAACACATGTGGAATTATATACTTAACAAAAAAGTGTGTAACAACTGAAATTATGTCTTATATTCTAGGTTCTTCAAAGTAGTCACCTTTTGCTTTGATGACTGCTTTGCACACTCTTGGCATTCTCTTGATGAGCTTCAAGAGGTAGTCACCGGAAATGGTTTTCACTTCACAGGTGTGCCCTGTCAGGTTTAATAAGTGGGATTTCTGGCCTTATAAATGGGGTTGAGACCATCAGTTGTGTTGTGCAGAAGTCTGGTGGATACACAGCTGATAGTCCTACTGAATAGACTGTTAGAATTTGTATTATGGCAAGAAAAAAGCAGCTAAGTACAGAAAAACGAGTGGCCATCATTACTTTAAGAAATGAAGGTCAGTCAGTCCGAAATATTGGGAAAACTTTGAAAGTGTCCCCAAGTGCAGTTGCAAAAACCATCAAGCGCTACAAAGAAACTGGCTCACATGAGGACCACCCCAGGAAAGGAAGACCAAGAGTCACCTCTGCTTCTGAGGATAAGTTTATCCGAGTCACCAGCCTCAGAAATCGCAGGTTTACAGCAGCTCAGATTAGAGACCAGGTCAATGCCACACAGAGTTCTAGCAGCAGACATCTCTACAACAGCTGTTAAGAGGAGACTTTGTGCAGCAGGCCTTCATGGTAAAATAGCTTGTTTGGGCTAAAGAACACAAGGAATGGACATTAAACCAGTGGAAATCTGTGCTTTGGTCTGATGAGTCCAGATCTTTGGTTCCAACCACCGTGTCTTTGTGCGACGCAGAAAAGGTGAACGGATGGACTCTACATGCCTGGTTCCCACCGTGAAGCATGAAGGAGGAGGTGTGATGGTGTGGGGGTGCTTTGCTGGTGACACTGTTGGGGATTTATTCAAAATTGAAGGCATACTGAACCAGCATGGCTACCACAGCATCTTGCACCGGCATGCTATTCCATCCGGTTTGTGTTTAGTTGGACCATCATTTATTTTTCAACAGGACAATGACCCCAAACACACCTCCAGGCTGTGTAAGGGCTATTTGACCAAGAAGGAGAGTGATGGGGTGCTACGCCAGATGACCTGGCCTCCACAGTCACCAGACCTGAACCCAATCGAGATGGTTTGGGGTGAGCTGGACCGCAGAGTGAAGGCAAAAGGGCCAACAAGTGCTAAGCATCTCTGGGAACTCCTTCAAGATTGTTGGAAGACCATTTCCGGTGACTGCTTTTTTCTTGCCATAATACAAATTCTAACAGTCTATTCAGTAGGACTATCAGCTGTGTATCCACCAGACTTCTGCACAACACAACTGATGGTCTCAACCCCATTTATAAGGCCAGAAATCCCACTTATTAAACCTGACAGGGCACACCTGTGAAGTGAAAACCATTTCCGGTGACTACCTCTTGAAGCTCATCAAGAGAATGCCAAGAGTGTGCAAAGCAGTCATCAAAGCAAAAGGTGGCTACTTTGAAGAACCTAGAATATAAGACATAATTTCAGTTGTTACACACTTTTTTGTTAAGTATATAATTCCACATGTGTTAATTCATAGTTTTGATGCCTTCAGTGTGAATGTACAATTTTCATAGTCATGAAAATACAGAAAAATCTTTAAATGAGAAGATGTGTCCAAACTTTTGGTCTGTACTGTATATGGATATGGGCTGAACAAGTCGCTGAAAGCCCAGCATTAGGCTGCTTTCACACATCAGGTTTTTTTTACGTCAGGCGCGATCCGGCGTGTTTTTAAAAAACCGCATCCGGTACTGGATGCGTTTTTTTGGCATTGACTTTCATTAGTGCCGGATCGCGCCTGATGTCATTGCGTTGCATCCGTTTTTGTCCGGATTTGGCGGAAATGTACATTCCGGCGGCTGGACGAGACGCTGACTGCAACATTTTTTTTTTTTCTGGAGCCGCCTGATAGTGCCTGAAGCGGCGCATCAGGCGGCCGGAAACAATACAAGTCTATGGAACCGGACCAGTCTTTTGTGAAATCCGTCAAAAGACTGATTCTCTCTCTCTCTCTTTCTCTCCTCGGTCTGGACATTCGTACCTGCATTTTCCACATAGAAAATTTCTTTTTCCGGGTTGAAATACGGATTTTTGTGTTACTCACCGTAAAATCCTTTTCTCCGAGACGCCCATTGGGGGACACAGGACTGTGGGTGTATGCTACTGCCGCTAGGAGGCTGACACTAAGTAAACATAAAAAAAGGTTAGCTCCTCCTCCGCCGTATACACCTCAGCACTGGCCGCAGGCAAACCCAGTTTAGTGCAAAAACCAGTAGGAGGCTAAAAAATAAATCAGAGTTAACACAGATACAGTATATCCAGAAGAAAAAACTGCTGATACAGACTTACGGAGAATAGAGTTAACTCAAAACAAAGCCAGCCGGCTCTTAGGGAGGGTGCTGTGTCCCCCAATGAGCGTCTCGGAGAAAAGGATTTTACGGTGAGTAACACAAAAATCCGTATTTCTCCTTCGTCTCATTGGGGGACACAGGACTGTGGGACGTCCCAAAGCAGTCCCTTGGGTGGGAAACCGACTCCACAGTGTAATTTATAATCAAGCATTGCTTATAGGTGCGCAACCGCGCCCTGAAGAATCCTTCTACCCAGACTGGCATCCGCAGAAGCCTGGGTATGGACATTATAATGCTTGGAAAAGGTATGCAGACTGGACCAGGTTGCTGCCTTACAAACCTGTTCCACCGAAGCCTGATGCCGAAGGGCCCAGGAGGCACCCACCGCTCTGGTGGAGTGAGCCTTGATCCCTGCAGGAACCACCGCGCCTCTGATGCGGTAGGCCTCCTGAATGGCTAACCGAATCCACCTAGCCAAGGTTGATCTAGAGGCAGCGAGTCCCTTCCTGCGACCTTCAGGGAGGACAAACAGCGTGTCCGTCTGTCGAAAGGACGCCGTCCGAGATACATATCTCCTGAGTGCTCTCACCAGATCCAGCGTATGGAGAGTCTTCTCCACTCGGTGCGTCGGAGCTGGGCAAAATGAGGGCAAAACAATGTCCTCATTGATATGAAATGAGGACACGACTTTAGGCAAAAAAGGTGGTGTTGGTCTGAGCACTACCTTATCCTGATGGAAAAGTAAGTACGGAGCTCGACAAGACAGTGCAGCCAGCTCCGAAACCCGCCTTATGGATGTTATGGCTACCAAAAACACCACTTTCCAGGAAAGAAATGACAGAGAAACCTCCTGCAAAGGTTCAAAAGGAGACTCTTGCAGGACTCCCAGGACTAGATTGAGGTCCCAAACCTCTAAGGGAGCCTTGTAGGGAGGAACTATATGGACAACCCCCTGAATAAAGGTCCTAACCTGAAAATTAGACGCGATCTTTCGCTGAAAAAGAACCGACAAGGCTGATATCTGTCGTCTAAGAGTACTAGGCGCTAGACCTGAATCTAGGCCCGCTTGGAGAAAAGATAGAATGTTTGGAATTGAAAGAGAAGCGGGGAACAACCATGTTCCCTGCACCAATCAAAAAAGACCTTCCAAGTACCGTGGTAGATGCGAGCCGAAACGGGCTTTCGGGCGCTAGCCATCGTCGCGGCGACCTTTTTAGAGAATCCAGCCCTGGTCAGGATCCAAGATTCAACGGCCAGGCCGTCAAACACAGGACCGCTGAGTTCTGGTGGTAAACTGGGCCCTGGGAGAGAAGGTCCACGCGCTCTGGCAGTCGCCAAGGTGCGTCGGCGAGCAATTGTACCAGCTCCGCGTACCATGAGCGACGCGGCCAATCCGGAGCGATTAATATCGCTGGAACCCCTTCTAACCTGGTCTTTCTGATCACCCTTGGGAGAAGATCTATTGGTGGAAACAAGTATGGAAGATGAAACTGATTCCATGGTAGGACCAGGGCGTCTACTGCAAATGCCTGCGGATCCCGGTACCGGGAGACGAAGTTGGGCACCTTGGCATTTATCTTGGAAGCCATCAGGTCCACATCTGGGGTTCCCCAGCGTCGGCATATCTGCTGAAAAATCTCGGGATGTAGTGACCATTCCCCTGACGCTATGCCGTGACGGCTGAGAAAATCCGCTGCCCAGTTTTCCTCGCCCGGAATGTGGACCGCTGAAATCACAGAGTGATTTACCTCTGCCCAGGTCAGAATCTGTTTTACCTCGTGCATGGCCGCCCTGCTGCGGGTACCTCCCTGATGGTTTATGTATGCCACCGCCGTGGCATTGTCCGATTGTATTCTGACTGGGTGGCCCGCCAGATGCTGGTGAAACTGCCTCAGAGCCAGCCGAATAGCTCGGATCTCTAAAATATTGATCGGGAGGGTCGTTTCCTGCTGAGACCAAGTTCCCTGGGCTGTGTGGTGATGAAACACTGCTCCCCATCCGAGCAGGCTGGCGTCCGTTGTGACAACCAACCAGAAATTTGGAGGAAACAAACGACCCTGTTGAAGAGTGGTGCTCTTCGTCCACCACATAAGAGTGTAATGTATGTGATACAGTTCATATAGCGTCTTGTGCTTGGGTGCGATGAAAATACTTGAGACACAGGTTGAAAAAGAAAGTCTTGTATTGCTTCATACAAATTGGCAAAAATAAACACACAGGTTGCAAACACAGAAGCAGGAGACACAGCAGGCCAAAGTAATCTAAGTTCATCAATAACTCTCCACAACAGATTCAGATCTTCTTCTATGTTACCGCAAGTCCATGCAACCGTGAGGCTTTCAAGAGCAGAGTTCAGAGTCCACAAGAGCTCCAGAGTTTCTCAGTAGAAATGGCTGGAGTACAAAGTCCAAGGCTTCAGGAGTCAGAACACAGGTTCACTGCAGGCCAGATTCTGAAGCACTGATTGCTCAGGTGTGGCTGTTTAAGAAGCAAACGGAGAGAATCAGGGCGGGAACATACAAGCTGGAAAAACTCCATTTTAACTGAGGGCAAGATAGCTGCAGCAAAACAGAAAGCAAAATGGCCGACGAACAAACTGAGTTTCAGAAACAGATATACAGAACCTTACATTACTCCCCCCTTAGGGGCAACCTCCGGATGACCTCAGACCAGGCTTATGTGGGTACCTCTGATGAAACTGACGGAGCAAGCGAGGAGCATTAACGTTATTGACTGGCTCCCATGAGTTGTCCTCCACTGGGTAGCCCTGCCATTTGATCAGATATTGTAACTGATTTCTATACAACCTGGAATCTAAAATCCTTTCCACCACAAATTCTTCCTGACCATCGACTAGCACTGGGTCAGGGCAAGGAGAAGAACGTCCAGGAAACGTATTGGGTGTCGCAGCCTTTAGTAGGATACATGAAAGACAGGGTGGATTCTCATAGTTCTGGGCAATTGAAGACGACAAGCAACGGCACTTATAATCTTACTGATTTTATAGGGTCCAATGTACTTATGTCCCAACTTAGATGATGGAATCCTTAACTTAAGATTTCTGGTTGACAGCCAGACCAGGTCTCCTACCTTAAAAACTGGTGCAGGTTTACGAAATTTATCTGCTGCCTTTTTGTACCTTTCCTGAGCCGATTCCAGATTCTCCTTTAGAAGATCCATATTCTTCTGTAAAGTTGTGACTCTTTCAGCCACTGCTGGCAAAGGCGTCTCTATGGGAAATCGTGGTAGAATATTAGGATGATAACCTAAATTAGAGAAAAAAGGAGACTGTTTAGTGGAGGCACTCTGAGAGTTGTTGTAAGAGAACTCAGCCAATGGAAGTAGATCCACCCAATCATCCTGTAGGTGGCAGATAAAACAGCGGAGATACTGCTCCAGGGTTTGATTGGTTCGTTCGGTTTGTCCATTAGTCTGGGGATGAAAAGCAGAAGAAAGGTTTACTTTAATGTCCAATGCTGCACAGAAATTTTGCCAAAACCTAGAAGTGAATTGCACCCCTCGATCCGAAATAACCTCATCCGGTACTCCATGTAAACGAAACACATCTTTAATCATCAAATCTGATGTCTGTTTTGCAGTGGGTAAGCCGACACAAGGAATAAAATGAGCTGCCTTTGTTAAACGATCAACCACCACTAGAATAGTGTTCTTCCCTTGAGAGGTTGGTAATTCGACAATGAAGTCCATAGAAATGGATCCCCACGGGCGGGACGGGGTGGGAAGAGGCTGTAACAGACCAGTTGGTGAAGAGCGAGGTGTCTTGCATCTTGCACAAACCTCACACGAAGTGACATAATCCAAAACATCCTTCCTACAAGTGGGCCACCAAAAGAAACGAGAAAGAAATTCCTGTGTCTTTAGAATTCCTCTATGCCCGGCTATTTTGGAATCATGAATGAGTTGCAATACTCTCAATCTGACTGTTTCAGGTATATACAGACGTTGTCCCAGAATCCACACACCATTCTTAAAGACAAGACTTACGTCCCTTGGGGGTTGAGCCAAAAAAGAATCCGCATGGTATGCTTCCTTGATGTCTTTAATTAGGTCTTGATGATGAATCACTCCTAGGAATCTAGAGTCAGGAAGAATAGTCTTAGGAGGAGTAATTGGACGTGTCTCTGCTGAGTAAATCCTAGAGAGTGCATCAGCCTTTCCATTGCGCGATCCTGGTCTATAAGAAATAATAAAATTAAATTGGTTTAAGAAAAGATTCCAGCGAGCCTGGCGAGGAGTCAGGCACTTAGCCGACCTGATAAACTCAAGATTACGATGATCTGTCAGAACGACTATTTGCTGTGCAGCTCCTTGAAGAAGGTGTCTCCATTCTTTGAAGGCGGCAATAATGGCCAACAACTCTCTATTGCCCACATCGTAGTTCTTCTCAGCCGAAGACAACTGCTGGGAAAAGAAGGCACAGGGATGCAAGACATTCTTCTCACCTGTTCTCTGAGAGAGTATAGCTCCCACGGCACAGTCTGAAGCATCCACCTCTATTATGAAGGCAAGCTCTGGGTTGGGATGTACTAGGATAGGTGCAGTGGTAAATTTATCTTTTAGACGGGAGAATGCTTCCTGGGCTTGGGGAGTCCAGGAGAACTTAGACTCTTTCCGGGTAAGTTGGGTGATAGGTGACACTACCTCAGAGAAATTTCTAATGAAACGTCTATAGAAGTTTGCAAACCCGATGAAGCGCTGTACCTCCTTCACATTTCTAGGACTTGGCCAATCATTGATGGCTTGGGTTTTACTTCCATCCATACTAATTCCTTGTGTAGACAGTACATACCCCAGAAATTGAATTTCGGTCTTATGGAATTCACACTTTTCAAGCTTGATGTAAAGATGATTTTGTCTTAGACGTTCCAAGACCATTCTCACATGTCCATGATGTTCCTCTGTGGAGTTAGAAAAAATTAAAATATCATCCAAATAAATTACCACGAATGTATCTAGGAGATCCCTGAAGATGTCATTCACCAAGTGTTGGAAAGTGGCTGGGGCGGTACTCAGACCAAAGGCATAACCAGATATTCAAAGTGTCCATAGCGTGACCTGAATGCAGTCTTCCATTCATCCCCAGGTCTAATACGGACTAAGTTATAGGCCCCACGAAGATCTACTTTAGAAAAAATTTTAGCATGTCGCACTCTCTCCAATAACTCAGGGATTAAAGGCAATGGATAACGGTTTCTAATAGTAACCTTATTAAGTTCCCTATAGTCTACGCATGGTCTCAGGGATCCATCTTTCTTCTTTACAAAGAATATGGGTGCCCCTGCAGGAGATGAAGAGGGGCGTATGAAGCCCTTGGCTAGATTTTCGTCTATGTACTCTTTTAAAGCCTTCAGCTCGGGCCCCGCCAGGGGGTAGATCTTACCAAAAGGTATCTCTGCTCCAGGCAATAATTCAATTGGACAATCATATGGACGGTGAGGAGGAAGCTGGTCAGCGTTCTTCTTGTCACATAAATCCACATAGTCCTGGTATACAGCTGGTAATTCAGGGACTGACATGGTTCCTTTAGGAACAGAGCAAGCTGAAATTTTTTGACTCATCTGTTTCTCTGGGAAGTGTAATTCCTTGGTCTCCCAGTTAATGGTAGGATTCTGAGCCTGCAGCCATGGTAGCCCTAGAATAATGGGAAAGTGGGGAGAAGAGATAAGCATAAAGGACAGTTTCTCTTGATGATCTTTACCCATAAGAACCTTTAAAGGCTCTGTTTCCTGATCCACTGGTCCAGAGGTCAGCAGGGAGCCATCCACAGTTTCCATCTGTACGGGAGCAGCCTTCTTCACTGAACGTATTCCCTGTTTTAGAGCAAAGGAGACATCCATAAAATTTCCACTTGCACCTGAGTCGATCATGGCAGAGCTAGACACCCAGGCTGAGTCAACCCAGAGTTTGATGGAAAGAAAACAGTGAGAATTGTTTTTCTTACAACTCAGCTGGGACACCGCTGAGGAAACTTGAAAGATGGCAGCATTTACACAGTCAACGTCCTCAGAGGTAACGGAGTTTAAGTCCGAGAAATCAAGATCTGTTGCGGCAGCTATCTCTGGAGCCTGAGGCTCGGACCTGACAGATCCCCTCTCGCAACACTCACAATGAATGAGTGCTGCAGTAGTCTTGCGAGAACGGCTGGGACAGTTAATAATAAAGTGCCCTGACTTACCACAGTAAAAACATAGATTCTCCTTAAAACGATGTTCCTTGCGTGCATCACTAACCCGTCGTAATAAAGAGTCTACCTGCATGGGTTCAGGTTCAGGTTCCCGTGTAATCCTATTCAAAGGTTCCTTAGCTGGAGAGGAAGGTAGGAAAAGGTTAGTACGATTGCTTTCGAACCATCTCTCTTGCCTGCGTTCAGTTAAACGAGTATCAATACGGATGCAGTAGTTAATAAAGTCACCTAACGCAGTGGGAGGGTCGGCACGAGCAAGTTCATCCTTAATTAGTGGGGATAACCCCTTTCGAAAAATAGATTTTTTGGCGGAATTGTCCCAGGTGGTATCAAGGGCCCATCTCCTGAAATCCAAGGCATATTCAGCTACTGAGTGCTTACCTTGGCGCAAAGCTAACATGGCTGCTTCAGCTGTTGCACCTCGATTGGGGTCATCAAACACCTGCCCCATGGCTGAAATAAAGTCATCAAGGTGATTCAAACAATTATCCTCAGTCTCAATCAGAGGGTTTGCCCATATCAAAGCCTTGTTGGTAAGCAACATAATTATAGTAAGCACCTTAGATCGTTCAGTAGGAAATTGTGAAGCATGTGCAGAAAAAAAAAGATTACATTGATTAACAAATCCCCTGAATTTTTCACGTTCACCACCAAAACGAAAAGGGGGCAACTTGGGAATCCCAGAACTCGGGGCCATGGCAGGAGCCTGGACTTGCCCCTCCAGAACCTCAATCCTGGCTCGCAAATCCTGAGTAGTCTGTCCAACCACTTGCAAATTGTGATTATTTAGGTCCTGAAGATTTGTAAGACGGGTCTTTATATTCTGCAAATCTGCAAGGATATTATCAGTCACTCCACAAAGTTCCTTTATGCGGGCCTCCATTTTCCAGATCTTTTAAGACAGGATACTGGAAGAAGAGGAGAGAAAAAAAAAACAATAGTGTTCACCTGTGGCAACACTGAAGAAAGAAAAAACTTTAAGGGAACTGCTCACCTGGAATGGTTGTGAGAAGTCACAACCACTATCATCACAGAAAGCTTTCAACCAGACATCTGATATCCAGAGTTTCAGCAGACAAAAGAGAAAAGAAAAAAAAAACAATAGTGTTTACCTGTGATAACTCTGCAGAAAAAAAACTTAAGGGAATTGCTCACCTGGAATGGTTGTGAGAAGTCACAACCACTGTTATCACAGAAAGTACAACCGGACATCCGATATCCACAGTACAGCAGACAAGCCTTTCCAGACCCAGCAGACACTAACGTTTGGCTTCAGAATCTTGTAATGTATGTGATACAGTTCATATAGCGTCTTGTGCTTGGGTGCGATGAAAATACTTGAGACACAGGTTGAAAAAGAAAGTCTTGTATTGCTTCATACAAATTGGCAAAAATAAACACACAGGTTGCAAACACAGAAGCAGGAGACACAGCAGGCCAAAGTAATCTAAGTTCATCAATAACTCTCCACAACAGATTCAGATCTTCTTCTATGTTACCGCAAGTCCATGCAACCGTGAGGCTTTCAAGAGCAGAGTTCAGAGTCCACAAGAGCTCCAGAGTTTCTCAGTAGAAATGGCTGGAGTACAAAGTCCAAGGCTTCAGGAGTCAGAACACAGGTTCACTGCAGGCCAGATTCTGAAGCACTGATTGCTCAGGTGTGGCTGTTTAAGAAGCAAACGGAGAGAATCAGGGCGGGAACATACAAGCTGGAAAAACTCCATTTTAACTGAGGGCAAGATAGCTGCAGCAAAACAGAAAGCAAAATGGCCGACGAACAAACTGAGTTTCAGAAACAGATATACAGAACCTTACAAAGAGTCTGTCTGACCTGCAGGGACAGACGGCACCGAAGATTGAGGGAGTAAGGGCTCCCGTCCCATACTGCCAAGAGTGCATGTTGAAGGGGGCGAAGATGAAATTGGGCAAATGGAATAGCCTCGATTGCTGCCACCATCCTTCCTAGGACCCTCATGCAAAACCGGATGGTGTGAGGAATCGGTTGGCGAAGGATCCGTACCTCTTGACGGAGAACTAAGGCCTTGTCTTGAGGAAGAATTATCAACCCCTGAGCGGTGTCGAAATTCATCCCTAAAAAGGTGATCTTCCGAGATGGTACGGGAGATGATTTCTTCATATTCACCAGCCACCCCAGACGAGCAAGGGTGTCTAACGTAATGCTGACACTTTCCTCGCAGATTTGAAAAGATGGACCCTTGATGAGGAGGTCGTCTAAGTAAGGCAAGATGACTATCCCCCTGGAGTGCAGAATGGACACAACAGCGGCCATGACCTTTGTAAACACCCTGGGGGCTGTGGCTAGCCCGAATGGCAAGGCTGCGAACTGAAGATGAAGTTTGCCGATGGCAAACCGAAGAAACCTCTAATGAGGAGGAAATATGGGGATGTGAAGATAGGCATCCTGAATGTCTATTCATGCTAGAAATTCCCCTTTTTCCATGGCTGCAATGACAGAACGGAGAGACTCCATTCGGAAATGTCGAATTTTGACAAACCGGTTCAGTCGCTTTAGATCCAGAATGGGCCTTACGGTACCGTCCTTTTTGGGTACAATGAACAGGTTGGAATAAAACCCCTGACCTTTTTCGATCTCCGGTACAGGTACGACAACCCCGCTGTGCCGAAGAGACTCGACCGCCCTGAATAAGGCGCGAACCCGAGATTCCTCCTTGGGAAGGCGCGAGGGAAAAAAACGATTTGAGGGAAGGCTGGTAAATTCTATTTTGTACCCCGAGGAGACTAACTCCCTGACCCACTCGTCGTGAGTAATCGATAGCCAAATGGGGCGAAACCAGAGTAAGCGGCCGCCTACTCTGGATAAATTGACCGGATTCTGCCTCCAGTCATTTGTCCGAATATCTTTGGGGTTTGGACCCTCTAGATCTTGGTTGTTGAGATCGCCCTCTTCCCAGAGGGTTGGTCCTGTAGGAGACCTGACGATCTCTGGCCTGATTAGGCCGACCTGAACCGCTGGAGGTAGCTGGCGCGGCCCAACCTGGGTTACGAAAGGCCCTAAAGCGAGGCTGAAGCTGTCGACGAAAAGGCTGCTTAATCTTTTGCTGAGGAAGGAAACTGCTCTTCCCTCCCGTCGCATCAGATATGAGCTGATCCAGCCTTTCGCCAAATAACCGACCACTCTGATATGGTAAGGATGTAAGCGATGTCTTTGAGATTGAGTCCGCTCGCCAGGTTCTCAGCCACAAAGATCTTCTGATGGCAATTGCATTAGCAGCAGCTAGGGCTGTGCAATTTGCCGCATCCATGGACGCATTAATTAAGAAGTCTCCTGCAAGCGCTATCTGATTAGAAATCTCGGTTACTTCAGACGGTACCTCTATCCCATGAAGAGCTCTATTTAGAGACTCCGACCAGGATATCATGGCCTTAGCAACCCAAGTCGCTGCAAAAGAAGGAGAGAGAGCAGAACCCGATGCTTCAAACACCGAGCGGGCCAAACTCTCAATCAGACGATCCGTTGGTTCCTTGATCGAGGAACCGTTAGGAAGAGAAAGGAGCGTCTTAGACGCTAAACGCGACACAGGAGGATCAACCGCAGGAGATTCCGCCCACTTCTTAAGAAGCTCAGGAGCAAAAGGATATCTAGTATTGAGAGCCTTTTGTCCTGCGAAGCGCTTGTCCGGTTTCTCCCGGTGGCGCTGCGCTAGTTCCTCAAACTCAGGATGAGCCCCAAAAACCTTATGAGCTTGCCTGGCTCTTTTGAAGGACACCTTATGACCGGAGGTCAAGGTGGACTCATCGTCTACCCCCAAGGTTTGATTGATAGCTTCAATCAGACTGTCAATTGTGTCCTGACAATTCGGTGCCTCTAAATTAAGGGACCCTTCTGAATCAGAATCCGAATACTGATCACTTGCCAGAGGTGAGGGAGAGTGGGAGACGGAACTGAAAGATGCTGAGGCCCCGGACGGCAAAGGCGATGCAGTGTGGGTTCGCTTCCCCTGCGTCTGCCTGGTGAGAGCGCGGCCCCTGCAGGCCGGAGGTTCCTGAGACGTCGCCAAGACGGGTGAACCACTGTCCCTGCTCCTATCGGGAGCTTGAAGGGACTCAATTGCTCTTGTTAATGATGCCACAGATTGAGTCAGGGACAGAGCCCATTCAGGGGGACCTGACGCACTGGGTTCCGCAATAGGAGCGGGTTCCTGAGCCCGTTCGGAGTCACAGGCTTCGCAGACCCGAGTAATCTGGGCGTGCGGAAAAGGGGACCTACAGGCAATGCATGCGGTATACAGCACCGTATGAGCCTTAGTTCTTCTGGACATGCTGAGTCTATCACAGAATCCGCAATGAACTGGATGTGCGACGGTCAGTGGAACGGAGTGCAGAGGGGCGCAAAAGTACTTAGTGAAGCGGAACAACCAGGCTGGAGGTAGAAGCACTTACCCCAGTCCTGTACCCCCTGCGTCCTTAAACCGCGTAGCAGTGGCGTAGACAAAAAAAAGCCCGGGCTCCAAATTTTTCAAAAAAGAGCGCTCCCCTGTTAGGAAGGCGAGCTCATGTAGCCGAGCCTCAGGGGGAGGGTCGAGAGGCGCGGCTAGCCGTCAGAGACCCGCTTCCGGCTGCGGCCTAGTCTCCGGCAAAGCCGGGGCTAAATTTGCAGCCGCGGCCTAGCAACCGGGCCGAAGCGGCGGCCTAAATTTCCGGCGGTGGCCGCCGAAAGTCGGAGGGCGGCCCGCCGGAAGGTGACGCTGCCGGGGCGGATCCCGCGACCGCGGCCTACCTTCCGGCCGACGCCGGACGCTATATTTTGGCGCCGCGGCCTAGTCTCCGGCAAAAGCCGGGGACTAAATTTGCAGCCGCGGCCTAGCACCGGCCGAAGCCGCGGCCTAGATTTCCGGCGGAGGCCGCCCTAAAATCGGAGGGCGGGCCCGCCGGAAGGTGACGCTGCCGGGGGAGGATCCCCGCGACCGCGGCCTACCTTCCGGCCGACGCCGGACGCTATATTTCGGGCCGCGGCCTAGTCCCCGGCAAAGCCGGGGACTAAATTTTTGCCCGAGGCCTAACGCCGCCGAGGCCAGGGGCTGAATTTCTGGCGGCGTCCACCCAGGAGTCGGGGGGCGGGCATCGGGAGCTGACGCCCCTGGGGGGGGGGAAACTCGAGCCGGGAGCCTGTACCTGGCTGGAAGCACAGTCTGATCACAGACGCCTGCGAAACTTGCGGTGCTCCGGCCGCTCACCGTTCCACGCGTGTGGCGTTACTCGCCAGGATCCACCGGCTCCAGTATCTTCCTGGCCCACTCCAGTTGCTCCTCAAAAGGTGAGAAAAAGTCTGCACGCCAATCTCCGCTGGATGCATTTAGAGGGGGGCTTCGTAGTAAAAAGGTGGGACGGTGCAGGAACCCTAACTCCATCACCCCTACAGGGGATGAGGAGAGGGACCGTCCGCCTCCTTGCAGTACCGCAGTCTAGCATTGGTGGCGCAGTGGGGGCCGCACGGACTAACTCCTGCCTCTGTACAACCTAGGGTTTCAATACCTTAGGGTGGTCAGGGCTGAGTCCGGCATTCGTGTCCCACGTCGCGGGAGAGGATACGTGGAGGCTTCACTCCACGTGCTCGCCCGTTGATGGTTTGGGGAGATCGGACCCCTTCAAAAGAGTCCGTCGCCCCTATCTCATCTTCGTGGGAAAAAAAAAAAAATGGTCTGGAAAAAGAACCAGACGTGTGCCTCCATCAGACACTAAGCAAGAACTGGGTTTGCCTGCGGCCAGTGCTGAGGTGTATATGGCGGAGGAGGAGCTAACCTTTTTTTATGTTTACTTAGTGTCAGCCTCCTAGCGGCAGTAGCATACACCCACAGTCCTGTGTCCCCCAATGAGACGAAGGAGAAAAGGTCAGGTCGGATCCGTTCCATCAGTTTTTTCATTTCAGCGCCGGATCCGTCCCTTCAGTTATTCGACGGATTATGCCTGACACAAAAAAACTGATGTGTGAAAGTAGCCTTATTCTGCTTTTTATGCACAGCCTAGCAGTCTCACTGTCAGAGAGACACACGTGTGCAATGTGTGAAGAACGAGAATGAGAGGTGATATGTGACACATGCGAAATCAAGGAATCTGTGAAAAGTGCACCTCTGGAAATAAAGAGATGATAATTTGGTCTGTCTGTTCTCTTCCAGCTTGGCAGAATTATCATAGGCGAGCAGCTTCCTTTATAACCTACTGCTTCAGTTTAAAAAGAGATCACGAATGAAGCATAAAGCCGGGTCATGTAAATTATCCCTTATCTTCACTTGTCATTTCTAATATACTTCAATCTTCCCTTCTTGTCTCCCCGATATAGTGCCAGTCTGATACCCACATGCATACTTATAATATTATCACCCTATTATGGACACTCCACATTACAGCTCGGGATGAGAGCTGGACTATTCAGTGATGAATCGTGGCTGGCAGTGTTGTCCTATGGTTTATAATATAAATGCCCCCGTCACCCTATCCACTGAAATCTAAGGCTAAGTTCACACGTTGCGGAATTGCCGCGGAAATTTCCGCGGCAATCCCGCACTTCTCCCGGCGGAAATACGCACTTTTTTTGTATGCGTATTCCCGCCAGAAACTAGCGTTTTGCAAGCGTAATTAGCTTGCAGAATGCTAGCGTTTTCCTAGCGATCTGTAGCATCGCTTGGAAAACCGATTGACAGGTTGGTCACACGAGTCAAACATAGTGTTTGACACGTGTGACCAACTTTTTACTATTGATGCCGCCTATGTCGCATCAATAGTAAAAAGATCTAATGTAAAAATAATAAAAAAAATAATAAATAATGATATTCTCACCTTCCGGCGGCCCCCGCAGCCTTCCCGCCTTCAGCAACGCTCCCGGCAACTCCCACGGATGCATTGCGACAAATCACACCGATGACGTAGCATCACGCGAGACCGCTACGCCATCTGGGTGATTCTCGCAAAGGACTCTTGGGACCGGGAGTTGCCGGGAGCGTCGCTGAAGGCGGGAAGGCTGCGGGGGCCGCCGGAAGGTGAGAATATCATTATTTATTATTTTAATTATTGTTTTACCAGGGATATGGTACCCAGGGCCTGGAGGAGAGTCTCCTCTCCTCCCTCCAGACCCTGGGTACCACCGCACATGAACCGCTTACATTCCGCAAAATTAATGAACATGTTGCTATTTTTTCCGCGAAGCGTTTTTTTCGCGGAAAAAAACGCAACATGTGGCCAAAACATGCGGAATCAATTAACATGTATAGGATGCTTAATGCTTGCGTTTTTTTCACGTTTTTACCACGGAAAATCGCGGAAAAAACGCGAAAAAAACGCAAATATTCCTGAACGTGTGCACTTAGCCTAAAAGTCAGCAGAAAATATAAATTACTGAATCATCCTCTTTTGTACATTTCTAAGAAAAAATATTATCAATTTATATGTTTATATAAAATATTTATATGTATATTACATATAATAAAGTTATATGGAGGAGGAGACATCGGCGTCTGAAAGGTGCAGGCAATGTCCAGGGTGGAATACTGGTGTTACTGGGACTTCCGGTGCCACAAAGACAAGGAGAATGTGTGTGTGTGCAGCGTGGACTGGACACCTTGGCCCAGAGAAATCTGGGCCACATGAGCTACATAGATAATAGACCACCAATTGGTGGTAAATGGTATAGGTATATTAAGGTAACGTCTATTTACACGGATTGGGGTAGCCCCCTCATAGAATATAATGTAGCCCCCACCACCATCATTGCCTCCTCAGCACCACCATCATCGCCTCCTCACCACTATCATCATTGCCTTCCCCTTCCATCTTGCTCCCATCCATCATTGCCTCCCATCATCAGTCTCCCAACACCATCATCATTGCCTCCTCACCACCATCATTGCCGCCTCACCACCACCATTGCCTCCTCCCACCAGCATCGCCTCCTCACCACCATTATCATTGCCTCCTCACCACCATCATCATTGCCTCCTCACCACCATCATTGTCTTCCCCACCATCATCATCATTGCCTCATCACCACCATCATTGTCTCCCCCACCACCATCGCCTTCCCCCACCACCATCGCCTCCCCATCATCATCATTATTGTCTCCTCACCACCATCATCATTGTCTCCTCACCATCATTGTCTCCCCACCACCACCATCGCCTCCCCATCATCATTGCCTCCTCACCACCATCATTGTCTCTCCATCATCATCATTGCCTCCCCATCATCATCATTGCCTCCTCACCACCATCATTTCCTCCCCATCATCATCATTGCCTCCCCATCATCATCATTGTCTTCCCCAACCACCACCATTGCCTCCCCATCATCATTGCCTTCTCACCACCATCATTGCCTCCCCATCATCATCACCCCCCCATCATTATCATTTCCTCCTCACCATCATCACTGCCTCCTCGTCACCATCATTTCCTCCCCATCATCATCATTTTCTCACCATCATCATCATTGGCTCCCCATCATCATCATTGCCTCCTCACCACTATCATTGTCTCCCCATCATCATCATTGCCTCCCCATCATCATCATTGCTTCCTCACCATTATCATCATTGCCTCCCCATTAAAATCATCATCATTGCCTTCTCACCACCATCATTGCCTCCCCATTATCAGCATTGCCTCTTCACCATCATCATTGCCTCCCCATCATCATCACACATACAGCACCACACACAGACAGCACCGCACCACTCTCTCACATAAACACATACACACACAAAGCACCCCACTACATACACACACGCAGGCAGACAAACACACACACTCACCTATCCGCACCATGCCCAGCAGCTTCCTCTCTGAAATAGCCGCGCTGTGTCAGACAGGAAGTGCTGGGCTGGCAAGCAGGAAGGAGGACAGTGTCGGATCCCTGCAGCTCCGCTCCCATCCCAAGCTGCAGGGATTGCAATTAGGGTTCGCCCCCTTTAGGGGCCCACCTCCCGGGCCCCAATTCAGCAGCGCCAGCGGGCAGTGTTAGCCGCAGCATGTGGCTAACGCTGCCCGCTATTAAAGAGAAATAGTATTCACTCCTCTCCACGCCCATGGGGGCGTGGTGAAGCGTGAATATTCATTTCTCTTTAGCAGCGGGGACGATGTCTCGCCTTCCCCACACCATCGGCCCCCCTGATCATGCCATCACTGGTGTCTCGCTATACCGATCATCATGTCTGAGGCCCCTGAGCATGTGTGGCCCAGCACGCAGCCATACGCCACATGTATCATGCCTGCCCACCATCCTCCTGTTCTCCTCCATCACGTGATTGCCTCCCCATCAAATCACTTCCTTGCCTGTCGCTACACACCACAATTTACTCCCATCATCTATCAGAGCTCGCCATCATTGATCATGGTTTCCTATACACGTTGCATGTGCCTTCGATCTATCATCCTGCCGTTTGACCACCATCTTGTTCTATCCTCCGTCTTATCACCGTCCCATTCTTAGTTTTTCCTCACCATCTGTCACTCGCTCCTTTCTGTCACCATCATTGTCTACTCACATTCAATCTTTTCTACCATCTTGCCTCATTGGCTCCCCTCACAATCATGTGCGTACCTCAACCACTATCATTGTCTACCCATCATAAAAATAAATTTCTGCCTTGCACAAGTCATCTTGGTTCCTCATTTATCAATGACCTCATTAAGACATTACATGCTTGCCTTCTCCCAGGCATAGTTGTTCACATTATCAAGATCCTCTCATCATCTATAATTGCTACCTTCGTATTGATCATCACAGATACAGCACCACACAGAGACTGCACAACAGACACTCTAATCACATAAACTAATACAAACACTAAAGCACCCACACTACTGACTCTGAAATGAGGATGGAATCAACACTGCAACTCCCTTCCCACCATGCCCGACAATGTCTGTCTCTCCTTGATTGTAGCCGCGTGTGTCTGATTCCGCTACAGAAGTTTCTGGGTGGCAAAGCATGGAAGGGGGACTTAGGTCGGATCCCTAGTTAGTTCCGCTCCATTGCATTCCCACAGTGCTGCTGTTGATTTGCAAAATATTAGGGGTGGTCGCCGCCGTTTTTAAGTGAGGCCGCACTCCCGGGCTCCAATTCAGACATGCTGTCCTAGAGGGCAGTTGTTACCCAGATTTGGAAGGACCCTATTAAAGGTGAAATTTAGTTTCCTCCTTCTCCTCAGACCATGGCAAACTGGTGAAGCTGTGAATATCTAATTTGTCTCTTAGCATGCGGGTCTCTTTTTTGCCTTTGGCTGAGTTTGCTCTTAATAGTATGAGCAAACGTTGGGGCCCAAACTACCTAAATAGAAAAGGATAGGAAGGGCACTTACTGCAATCCCAAAAAACCCTGAAAAGCACCAACTAATTAGAGCAAACTCAGCCAAAGGCAAAAAAAGAGACCCAGTCATCCTGATCAGCAGACACAAAGCATCTTAGATAAGTCTCCAATGTCTGGTTTGTTCTCTCAGTTTGACCATTGGTCTGAGGATGAAACGCCGAGGAGAAAGACAATTGAACACCAAGTTTAGAACAAAAGGTCCTCCAAAATCTGGAAACAAACTGGACTCCTCTGTCAGACACAATGTTCTCAGGAATGCCGTGTAAACGAACCACGTGCTGAAGGAACAAAGGCACCAATTCAACTAATTTCAAAAACACCTGAGATCACACGACCTCTACCACCTAAATTAGTTCTCTGGTGTAACAAAATCAAAACAGCAGCCACTGAAAAAACTGGAAAAAGCAAATGTACAAACATCAGAGGCTGAACTAAACTGAGAGGGCAAAAGCCCCCGGAGGGGACCCTGAAGGCCCCCACAGAAGTGCAGGACAAAATGCAAAAATCAAGCACAAAAACAAAAAGAAGAAAATGTCTTATCTGTTAGCAGGAGATGCAGACACGACACAGCAGGCTACAAAGGAAACAGGAATCAAGGATTGAGACCAGAACAATTGATCACCGGCAATCCTGATGGGAAGGCGACTCCCTTATATAAGACCAGTCAGTAACACCTGATTCCCAATCCTCACAATCTTCACTGGACAGTCCAGTACCGCTTGTAACCACCAGAGGGAGCGTCTGCTCAGAACTCATTTCAAGTCCATTCACAACAAATAATAATACCAACAAAATAAAACATTTTCCAATCAGGACCTAAAAAGGTGGAACATTGGATATGATTTGACAAAAGACAATCACTCTAAGCCTTTAAAGAGAACCTGTCAGCAGGACACATATTGCCATATTGCCCATGTAATACTGAGTAAAATGATGCCTGTGGGAAGAAATCCATTTTGTGGATTTTGTGTAATCAGGGTTTGAAGTTTGCTTAAGGTCTTCAACTCTGCCATGGCCACTCCGCTGCTCCTGGTGTCTTTATAGTTCTCTTTTGTTTAAACTTTACACCGGCGCCGTCCTAGCCAAGGGTGGCACTCGTGCACATGAACTTCCTGGCAGTCTCCAGGAAAATGGCGCCAGTGGCGGCACAAGCGCATATTTAGATCTCGGCTCAAAGATGAGAATACTGCCAGCGGTCAATCTGCGCATGTGGTGCCACTGGCGCCATCTTCCTGAAGACTGCCAGTATATCAATGAGCACAAGCGCCGCCCGCGGCTAGGATGGTGCCAGCACGAAATTTAAACCAGGAGGACGACAAAGACAACAGGAGCAGCGGAGGGGGCCTTGGCAGACTCTCACCCAGATGCATCAAGCTATGACTATAAGAAAACTTCAAACCCTGATTACACAAATCCACAAGATGGATTTCGTCATCACAGGTATAGTTTTAATCAGAATATCAGCGTCAATATAGCCATGTCTACTTCACTTAGCAAAATCCTGCTGACAGGTTCCGTTTAAGTAACTTTCAAATTTCCATTAACTTTCAAACCTTGTCTTTGAAAGAAAACATTCTTGTAAACATCCGGAGGCTGAAAACCTGCACTTACCTAATCCTTCTTACACAACAAATGGTTTAGTTGGAAAATGTTTAGACACGTTAATGACTTGTGAGCAAAACACATCTTTCACTCCGTGCAAACAGCAGTCCAGCCTTCTGTCCCATACACAATCCCACCATAAGCCTTAGATGGAAGGTTACAACACTGTATACTGTACCATTCTATAGGTGCACACTGGACCTAGGGAACCATGGAAAAAATGTACATTTTTTTGTAGTGGCCCTATCTTTACAGTAGAAAAAAAGATATGTCGACACATTCCACCCTTTGAAGACTCCTTTAGTTGAATGGAGCCTTCCTGACATATACATTTAAAAGGAGTTTTCTCACCAAATACATTAATGTCCTATTCACAGTATGAGAAAAAAAATGTATGACCACTGAGGGTACGGCTATTTTGACCTCACGACCCCAAGAACATGGGTTCCAAAGTCATCTGTGTAAAAGGAGAGGTGATGATGAAAAGCATGTGCTCCACCAGTTTGACCACACAAGGTAATTGGGATGTCTGTTCTCGAAAATGATGTTGGTCCTAGTGAAGCCCAGTGATCAAACACTTATTAATTGATCTTCAGATAGGTGATACCGTGATACCGTGATAAATCCATTTATTGAGAAGCCCCTAGTAATAAATAGCTCTCACCATGCACTCAGCATTTATCCTGAAATTACTCCTACATTCCAGGTTAATTGCTGCCTACATTAATATTTTTCTGATTATTCAGTGTATTCATGTACAGTCTATTGCTGTCTGTTGGCTTCTTCCTCTTTTCCATTCAAATTCATTAAGCATAAATGTCTACAATATTCTGAGTCTATTCTATAAGCCATATTTTTGTTAAACAGTAGACTTGATTTTGTCAATTTGATCTCTATTGTATTTTCTACACTTAATTTAAAAGGTATTACGGTAGTAATCTCCACCGCCTCTATTTTTTTAGAGGGTTTTGGGATGTTTTAGATTTTTTGTAAAACTGCTTGCCAGTAGATTCTATTTTACAGCATTTGTACTTGTGGACATTAATTGGGTTGTCCATGAAAATAAGTGGGATAAGTAATAACTTATTGATCTTGAAGGTCTAACCATTGGAGCCGGCAGCGATCGGCAGAATGGAAAACTTTATTCCCCGCTTGAATGGACTTGCAGTTCAGATGTTCAACCATTGGTTTATTTATTCTCTATGGGCTGCCAGAAAGAGCCAAGCGCAGAACTCGGCAGCCCCATAGGGAATTAACTATGTGGTAGTCAATAAAAGCGCACTATTCTGCTGATCGGTGCGGGGCACAGTGGTTGGACCCCAACTTATCAATAAGTAGTCACCTATTGCTTGCAAAGCTGAAAACTTGTTTTTACCAGAGAACTCCTTTAAGGGTCCATTTTTGTTATAAGTACTTACAGTATATAGGTGATGATTCCCACTGACCACATGTCCACTTCAGGTCCATAGGCACAACCCCTGAGAATTTCCGGAGCTGTAAAAAAATGAGAAAAAAAAAACATGAAAACTAAATTATTTGAAATATTTTATATCTGATTATTGTAACAAGAAACCATATTCCATTGTGTTGGCATAAAGAAAGCTTCTAGTTTACTGCTTAAATATGTAAGTAATGGAATATAATATTACATTGTAAAAAAAATCTGCTTCCTCTCAATAAGAAACAAACTTATTGAACATATTAACATAAAAAAGAAAACCCTTGAAGGTTTAATGACAAATTTATGAAAAGCAACATGTAGAATGCAGCAGCACAAATGGAAGTCATAGCTAGTATTGTAGTACTCATTTAGGTATATATACAGTATATAAAAAAATAAATCACTGCATTTAAGCTAAGAACGTTACTAGGAAAGCTTTTTAACCCTTAACGCCAAGGTCTGTTTTCACCTTCCTGACCAGGACAACATTTTCAAACCTAAAGTGTCACTTTATGTGACCACAACTGTGAAACGCTTGAGCGGATCCCAGTTTTTCTGAGATTGTTTTTTCGTGACATATTGCACTTCTTGTTAACTTTATGTTTAGTTATGAAAAAATAGCTGGAAATTTGATGAAAATTTTGAAAAATTCTCAATTTTTAAACTTTGGATTTTTATATCGCTAAAGCAGATAGTAACACCACTAAAATAATTAACATTTTCCACATGTCTACTTTTAATAAGCATAAATTTTTAAACATATTTTTTGGGGAATAGAAATGCAGAAGGGTTAAAAGTTTAGCAGAAATCTAATTTTTCCAACAAAATGTCCAAAACCTATTTTATTAGGAACCACTTCACGTTTGAAGTGACTTTTGGTGGCCTAGATCAGGGTTCCCCAACTCCAGTCCTCAAGGCCCACCCTGACCTGACCTGAAGTGAAACCTGAAGTGAAAGTGGGAAGCAATCAATTAAGCTTCACACACTAATCACTTCCCTCTCCTGTCGCCGGGAGAGGAGCTCATTCATTCAGGAGCTTACAACTGAGCAGGCAGCATTAGCTGCCACTAAAGGTTAAACCACTTAACCCTTTGTGAAGGATTACAGTGTGGGACATGACTGTGCATTGGATAAGTAAGAATAATGTTGCTTTTTTATTTTATTTTTATTACAGGCGAACAAGGGAATCCAGGATGACCTGAGCAATAAAATATGGTCAAAAACTGTGTCTTTATTTCATTAAAAGGATTAATAATTAATGTGTATGTGTTTTTTTTCCTTTCATACAATAGGATTAATAATTGATAGTTGTCAAATTGACAACTCTCAATTATTAACCTGGCTCAAAGTCACCTTTCAATAGCAAGGTGGCTTTAACCCATTATTAACCCATTTGCCACTGCTACAGGGCAATGGGAATAGACGAGCAAAGCGCCAGAAAGGGCGAAACTAATTATAGATTTGCCTTTTCTGGGGTGGCTGGGGGCAGATGTTAGTAGCCAGGGGGAACTAAATAAATGCACCCTCCCTGGGCTATTATTATCTGCCCCCACTCGCTGGCTTTGTCTGTCTGGTTTAGAAAATAGGGCGGGAGCCCACACATTTTTTTCAACAAATTTACACTTTAATTAACCCCTACATGTGTGAAATTTTGCACATAGCCACTCATGTAATTGTTAGTGAAAACCATATATCAAACTACATGAAATGACATGGTTAACTGTATGTAAACCATGTGTCATTTCATGTCGGGTCTGTAATTTCTCAAAAGCCGGCAATTAAATTAGCGGCTATTATACTATGTAGAAGTGTATGACCTATATATATATAAAAAATATATATATAATATGTCACAATGACATGTATATATGTATATATATATTTCATGTGTGTATATGTATTCTTTCCATTCTTTATTAAAGCTGTCAGTTTGATTTTACAGTATAGCCGGGGATGAATTAGCGGCTATTATACTATGTAGAAGTGTATGACCTTTATAAATATATATATATATATATATAATTATTTGCTTTTTGTGTACATTTTTTTTTACAATGTGATTTTTACATGACTTTTTACATAGAGATAACTGCTCTATGTAAAACGTCATGTTAAAATCGCATTGCATACAGATGGAAAACTGATGGAAAACGGATGGAGCGATTAAAAATCGCATACAAATCGCATGACATTTGAATATATTCAGACCGTTTTTTCCATCCAGAAAACGGACCGTTTTTTTTTTTCCACAAATGGGTATGAGCTCATACCCATTTGTGGAAAAAACAAACGGTCTGTTTTCAGGATGGAAAAAACGGTCTGAATATATGCAATTGTCATGCGATTGTCATGCGATTTGTTTGCGATTTTTAATCGCACCATCCGTTTTCCATCAGTTTACCATCTGTATGCAATGCGATTTTAACATGACGTTTTACATAGAGCAGTTATCTCTATGTAAAAATTCATGTAAAAATTACATTGAAAAAAAAAATGTACACAAAAAGCAAATAATTATATATATCTATAAATATAGATATATTTATAGATATAAATAGGTCATACACTTCTACATAGTATAATAGCCGCTAATTCATCCCCGGCAATAAAGTAAAATCACACTGACAGCTTTAATAAAGAATGGAAAGAATACAAATACACACATAAAATACATATATATATACAGTACAGACCAAAAGTTTGGACACACCTTCTCATTCAATGATTTTTCTGTATTTTCATGACTATGAAAATTGTAGAATCACACTGAAGGCATCAAAACTATGAATTAACATATGTGGAATTATACATTACACTTTACAAAAAAGTGTGAAACAACTGAAAATATGTCTTATATTCTAGGTTCTTCAAAGTAGCCACCTTTTGCTTAGATTACTGCTTTGCACGCAGAAAAGGTGAACGTATGGACTCTACATGCCTGGTTCCCACCGTGAAGCATGGAGGAGGAGGTGTGATGGTGTGGGGGTGCTTTGCTGGTGATACTGTTGGAGATTTATTCAAAATTGAAGGCATACTGAACCAGCATGGCTACCACAGCATCATGCAGCAGCATGCTATTCCATCCGGTTTGCGTTTAGTTAGACCATCATTTATTTTTCAACAGGACAATGAACCCAAACTCACCTCCAGGCTGTGTAAGGGCTATTTGACCAAGAAGGAGAGTGTTAGGGTGCTACACCAGATGACCTGGCCTCCAGTCACCAGACCTGAACCCAATCGAGATGGTTTGGGGTGAGCTGGACCGCTCACCGCTTCAATTTTGAATAAATCCCCAACAGTGTCACCAGCAAAGACCCCCACACCATCACACCACCTCCTCCATGCTTCACGGTGGGAACCAGGCATGTAGAGTCCATCCGTTCACCTTTTCTGCGTGCAAAGCAGTTATCAAAGCAAAAGGTGGCTACTTTGAAGAACCTAGAATATAAGACATATTTTCAGTTGTTTCACACTTTTTTGTAAAGTGTAATGTATAATTCCACATGTGTTAATTCATAGTTTTGATGCCTTCAGTGTGATTCTACAATTTTCATAGTCATGAAAATACAGAAAAATCTTTGAATGAGGTGTGTCCAAACTTTTGGTCTGTACTGTATATATATATTATGTCACAATGACATGTATATATATATATATGTATTTTATGTGTGTACATGTATTCTTTCCATTCTTTATTAAAGCTGTCAGTGTGATTTTACAGTATAGCCGGGGATGAATTAGCGGCTATTATACTATGTAGAAGTGTATGACCTATAATATATATATATAATATATATATATATAAAAATATATTTGCTTTTTGTGTACATTTTTTTTGACAATGTGATTTTTACAAGAAATTTTACATAGAGATAACTGCTCTAAGTAAAACGTCATGTTAAAATCGCATTGCATACGGATGGAAAACTGATGAAAACGGATGGTGCGATTAAAAATCGCATACAAATCGCATGACAATTGCATATATTCGGACCGTTTTTTCCATCCTGAAAACGGACCGTTTTTTTTTCACAAATGGGTATGAGCCCTAAAGGTGTAAATTCGTTGTAAAAAAAAACGCATTTTTTTCTACGAATTTACACCTTTAATTAACCCCTACATGTGTGAAATTTTGCACACATACACTCATGTAATTCTTAGTGAAAACCATATATCAAACTACATGAAATGACATGGTTAACTCTATGTAAATAAACCATGTGTCACTTCATGTCGGGTCTGTAATTTCACAAAAGCCGGCAATTGAATTAGCGGCTATTATACTATGTAGAAGTGTATGTATTATAAATATATATATATATGTGTCACAAATTCAATGACATGTATATATATATATATATGAGGTGTAAAATTGTTGAAAAAAATTGCGTGGGCTCCCGCCCTATTTTCTCAGCCACACAGACAAAGCCAGCGAGTGGGGGCAGATAATAATCAGCCCAGAGAGGGACCATTATTTTTGGCCCCCCCCATGGCTACTAACGTCTGCCCCCAGACACCCCAGAAAAGGCAAATCTATAATTAGATTCGCCCTTTCTGGCTCTTTGCCCGACTATTCCCATTGCCCTGTAGCGGTGGCGAATGGGTTAATAAGGGGTTAAAGCCACCTTGCTATTGAAAGGTGACTTTAAGCCAGGTTAATAATTGAGAGCTGTCAATTAGACAACTATCAATTATTAATCCTATTGTATGAAATAAAAATAAAACACACACACTTTAATTAAAAATCATTTTAATGAAATAAACACACAGTTTTTGACCATATTTTATTTTACTGCCATTTCTTGCGAAGCCCTTGTTCACCTGTAATAAAGATAAAATAATAAAGCAACATTATTCTTACCTATCCGATGTTCAGTCAGGTCCCCCATGTAATCCTTCTGAAACGGTTAATGTTTACTGCAGGGACCGCAGCTAATGCTGACAGCCTCGCAGTAAACCCCCGACTGAATCATCTCCTCTCCTGGCTGACAGGAGAGGAAGTGGTTAGCATAATTGATTGCTTCCCACTTTCACTTCAGGTCAGCCAGGGACACCGCACAGCATCAGTGATGTCAGAGGGAATCCTGGCTGACCTGAAGTGAACTGATTAACAAAAATAGGGGATCCCCTCGAAAAAAAAATGGCGTGGGGTCCCCCCTATTTTCGTTAACCAGCCTGATGAAGCAGACTACTGAGGCCTGGTTTTTCAGGCTGTTAAGGAGCCAATATCCATGGACCTTGCAAGCCTGATAATACCAGGCCACAGCAGTCTGCTTATCTTGGCTGGTTAACAAAAATAGGAGATCCCCTCGAAAAAAATGGCGTGGGGTCCCCCCTATTTTTGTTAACCAGCCAGATGAAGCAGACTGCAGAGGCCTGGTTTTTCAGGCTGGTAAGGATCCAAGATCCATGAACCTTGCAAGCCTGATAATACCAGGCCACAGCAGTCTGCTTAGCTTGGCTGGTTAACAAAAATAAGGGATCCCCTCAAAAAAAAATGGCATGGGGGTCCCGCTATTTTTGTTAACCAGCCAAGTAAAAAGCAGACTGCTGCGGCCTGGTATTTAAAGACTGCCAAGGCCCATGGATTTTGGCCCTCAACAGCCTAAAAATACCAGGCTGCAGCAGCCCCACAATTGGCGCATCCAAAGATGCGCCAATTGTGGCACTTTACCCGGCTCTTCCCACTTGCCCTGTAGCGGTGGCAAGCGGGGTAATAAGGGGTTAATGTCACATTTGATTGAACGGTGACAGTAAGCCCGGTTAATAATGGAGAGGCGTCAATAAGACACCGATCCATTATTAATCATAAAGTTTGTACATTTTTAAAAAAATACACAGCCAGAAAAAAATCTTTTAATGAAATAAAACAACAGTTTTCATTATTTTTATTTCACGCTCATCCTGCGACGCCATCGATCTCCTGTAAAAAAACAAAAATAAACAAACCAACACAAATACTCCCTGTCCGACGCAGTCCAAAATCACGAGTGTCCCACGACGAGTCCAGCTCTGCTACATCTGCATGCCAGGCTGAGCCTGACATCCAGATACAGCAGAGCTGCTTACCATAGCTGCTTCCCCGGAGGTGACGTCATCCGGACTGCTGTACTCTCGCGACAGCTGGCCGAGATTACCCAGTACCCGGCAGCACGTGCAGTTATCGCGAGAAGCTGCATGTGACCGCCAGGGAGAGGGTAATGGCGGCCATCAAGGAGTCCAGGACGTCACCACCGGGGATCTTCTGCCAGGTAAGTGCTGCTGACAAATGACAGACCCGACCGACACTGACAGTGACACTTTCGGGAAGTTCCTGTGTCACGTACTTTCTTCTGTGACACAGGAACTCCCCATAGACTTTACTGCTAACGTCCGATTCCGGTATCCGATATGCAAAAAATATCGGATCTCAGAATCAGAATTCCGATACAGCGAATATCGGCTGATACCCGATATTTGCAGTATCGGAATGCGGTTGATACCTTTTAATGGCTAACTGAAAAGATGGTAACAAATTGCAAGCTTTCGAGACTACTCAGGTCTCTTCATTAGGCAAAGACTAATACAACATCTGAAGAATCACATATTGATACACAACACAGCACAGAAATAATGCAATAGATAAGGCAAGTGACGTAAATTGGATTTATGGCCTTTTACATCAATTAAGGAATTTGCTCCTAAGAGCCCGGTGAAGCATCACAAAACATTACCAGACCCCAATCAGAGGGCAATAAAACTTTTACACTCCTTATCTATGAACTGGTCCAATATTTATTGCCACAACTGTTCATCCCTCTCCCATAATGACAGTTCTGCTTTACGTCACTTGTCTTATCTATTGCATTATTTCTGTGCTGTGCTGTGCTGTGTATAAATATGTGATTCTTCAGATGTTGTATTAGTCTTTGCCTGATGAAAAGACCTGAGTAGTCTCGAAAGCTTGCAATTTGTTACCATCTTTTCAGTTAGCCATTAAAAGGTATCAACCACTGAGGACTCTCAATTCTAAATATTTTTCTGTCAAGAGATTGTAATTTGGATGTGTCTATAAATCAGATAAAATGATAATTTCCAATGACCCTTTTAACATATTATATTATATATTGTAATAAATTAAAAATAACTGTCGGAAAAGTAAGAGATCAATATTATCCAATCCTGATGCCCTCGGAAGGCTTCAAAGGCTTCTGATAACACTAAGGGGATAAGTGATTAAAAACAAATTAAGATCAAAGACATAGCGGGAGACTAAGGCAACATTAGATATGTATGCAGTTAGCATTGTACAGTTAGTAACGGAACTAATACATTCAAGGAGTTAATTATGGTTCCAGAAATGTTCTTATATCTGCTATTTATTGCGTTACCCTGTGACCTCTTTCTGTACAGAATGTATGACTTAACATTTGTAATGCTACTTAAAAGTTGAGCCGCGCGATATTCATCAGATACAATTGGCTAATCAGATTTAATCTAAAAAAGGATGAATCACCAAAGTGCAGACTGACCATTACCTATATATTTCAGGAGTACTAGTCCACCTACACAACTCTGACAACCATGTAGGGTTTTATAAAAGTGTAACAAGTAGGGAAGGGACCTCTAATCAAAATGCTATGAAACAAGAAGTGCTGCAAAATGAAATAAAATGTAACACTGATCACAACACCTATGTAGAGCAGGTACGGCAACAAGAACATGGAAGCTCTTTATATTCAGTAGGGCACAAATCAGGTATATCTATATAATTGCTTGTAAATTAGCAAATTTTGAAAAGATTTTTCCTCAAAGAGTACTGTTAATCAGAGAAAGGTAGTCTCTATGGACCACTTTTCACTACAATCTTAAACCTATAAAAAAAAACACAGTCCCACTTAGGCCTCTTTCACACGTCCGTTTATTTCTGGTACCAGAAAAACTGGTACCGGAGATATCCGTGTCCGTGTGTGTACTACGTGTGGCATACGTGTGGCAACCGTGTGTAGCATCAGTACCACACGGACGGCCTCCGGGGAAGGAGCACTAATGCAAGTGCTGTTCCCTGGCAGCAGGTGCTGAACACGGCTTTCATCCTTTCCCCCATGCTCTGCCGCCGATCAGCGCGAGCAGTGGAGAATGAATGAATGAGATGCTGCGACCGCAGGCTCAGTGACTAGTGGTGACGTCACTGAGTCTGTGTTCGCTGTCGGCATGAACTCCTGTGACCTCAGGACCGTGATGAGGTCACGGCTGTTCAAGCTCTGTCACAGTGACCTCATCACTTGCATTTTATCACAGTCCTGAGGTCACAGGAGTTCATGCCGGCAGCGAGCACAGACTCAGTGACATCACCGCTAGTCACTGAGCCTGCAGCCACGACTCATTCATTCACCAGTAGTTTACAGCCGGGGCGGTCGCATTTAGCACCGCTCCAGCGGTAAACTGAATATTCCCCAGATATGGATTACGACGTGGGACAGAACGCCGGACAGGTATGGTATATTGTTACGTTATTATTTTATTTTTATTATAGATCGAGGGCGTCACTTGGATTAGCAGTACAATAAAGATGGCAAAACTGTGTGGTGTTTGATTTCATTAAAATACTTTATTCTGGCTATGTGTTTATTTAACCCCTTACCAACTATAAAATTAGTAATGGATAGGTGTCTTATTGACACCTCTCCAATACTAACCTGTGGGCTTGATGTCACATTACAACAGAAATGTGACATTAACCCCACAAACATTAACCTCACTTGCCACCGCTACAGGGCAAGTGGGAAGAGCCGGGCAAAGCTCCAGAATTGGTGCATCTAATAGATGAGCCTTTTCTGGGCAGCTGCGGGCTGCTGTTTTTAGGCTGGGGGGGCCCATATCCATGGCCCCTTACCAGCCTGAGTGTTGTGAACGTTCTGGAAACGACTTCTGAGCAGAGGCTCCCTCTGGTGGTTGCTGACGGTATTGAAGTTGTATTGAATGACAAGGCTTCCGCACCTGGAAGCGAGGACTGGCAATCAGGGAGACTGACTGGGCTGATAGAAGTGAGCTGCCTTCCCATGATCCTTGCCGGTGATCAATTGTTGTTTCCTGGTTCATTTGGACGTCAGCTGGTGTCTTGCCTTCGTCTGCTACTTTCAGTTATTTGCTGCTTGTTTCTATCGTGTTTGCTATTTCCAATTTTTTGTCTGCACTTTTGTGGGAGGTTAGCCGGGTTCCCCTCCAGGGGCTTGTGCTACTCTCTGTTTTTCAGTAGCCACTCTTCATTGTTCAATTGCTCTTTCCCTGCTATTTGAGTGGCTGTGGGTTAGCTGCTTGTTCACACCAGAAATCTGATTTAGCGGGTGGCGAGATCGTGTGATCTCAGCATTTTTTAAATCAGAAGTGTTGGAAGTTTTTCTAGGGTTTTGCTGGGTTGCAGATAGTATTCTGTCCTGTCCTATCTAGGCAGTGTTTGGTCTCAGCATTTGCTCACTCTATTTTCTGCCTGGTTTGTATTTCGTCTTGTCTAACCGCCATTATATGTGTGGGGGCTAACTATTCCTTTGGGGCTCTACTCCCGGGCAGTTAGCTTTCCTGTTTCTATCTTTAGGTGTAGCTAATCTCTCTGGCTGTGTCAAGGCATCTAGGTCACCGTAGGTAAGTCCCACGGCTGCTTCTAGTTGTGCGGTTAGTTTAGGGATCTGCAACCCATTAGTTCCCAACCTCTCTGGGTGTTCGGCTGCCTTGGCTGTTTTTTGCTCCTGTCCTCCTCAGCTACCAAATCATAACAGAATCACCGGCCTTACTGAAAATTCTATGTTACTCAACAGAAGGGAAAAATAGTAAAGGAAAAAAAAAAGTTGTCAATTTTTTATATATTTTTTCCTCTTTTTCTCTGGGGGCTGAGGAGAGTTTTTTTTTTCTTCTCTCCAATAGAAGTCAAGCATTTGTCCGATTGTGTGGAGCAGCTTGCTGCTGAAGTTCGGAGTATTGCAATATGTCTCACTCGGATGCCTGCTGTAGAACCTAGGATTCCTAACCAGATTTGTTTTTCGGGGATTGGTCTAAATTTTTGAATTTTAAAAATAACTGTAAGTTGTTTTTTGCCTTGAAACCTATGTCCTCGGGTATGCAGTGCAGCAGGTTCAAGTTGTCTTCTCCCTGTTGTGCTGCGACCCTCAGGATTGGGCCTTTTCCCTGACACCTGGGGATCCTGTTTTGACTGATGTTGATGTGTTTTTTCAGGCTCTGGGGTTGTTGTATGATGAACCTAATGTTACTGATCAAGCTGAGAAAACCTTGTTGGCATTGAATCAGGGTCAGGAAGCTGCAGAGCTATTTTGTCAGAAATTCCGAAAGTGGGCAGTCCTTACTAAATGGAATGACAATGCCCTGGCAGCTTTTTCGGAAGGGTCTGGCAGAGACTGTAAAGGACGTTATGGTGGGATTTCCTGTTCCCTCTGGTCTCAATGACTCTATGTCATTAGCTATTCAAATTGACAGACGTTTACGTGAGCGTAGAAATATGCGAGAGGTGGTGATGCCTTGCGAGCCAGCCCTGAGCCCATGCAGTGTGATGGAGTGGTTTCTGGGGCTCAGTGTCGAGAGTTTCGAAAGCGTAATAAGTTGTGCTTCTATTGTGGAGACGCTTCTCATACTATTTCCGTCTGCCCTAAGCGGGGAAGACGTTTTACGCGCTCTGTTGTTTTGGGTAATGTTCAGACTAAATTTCTTTTGACTGTTACCTTGATTTGCTCCTGTCCACATTTCCGGCTTAGGCTTTTGTTGATTCAAAGGAAGCTCTAAACCTGATGGATTTTTATTTTGCCAAACGTTGTGGTTTTCCCATGGTACTCCTGCGGAGATCTATTCCTTTGCTGGGTATTGATTCTATCCCTTTGGTGGAGAATAAACCCCAGTTTTCGATCCAGGTGATAATGCAGGTTGACCCGGACCACCAAGAGAATTGCAATTTTTGGTGTTACATAATTTACATGACATTATTGTACTGGGTTTTCCTTGGTTACAGACTCATAATCCTGTTTTGGATTGCAAGTCTGTGTCTGTGGTCAGTTGGGGTTGTCAATGTGTGACACTCCTGTTTTTTCTACCTCTCCCCAGTCTCAAGATGTCCCTGACTATTTGGCTGATTTTGCTGATGTGTTTAGTGAGAGTAAGTCTGCATCCTTACCTCCTCATAGGAGTTATGATTGCGCGATTGAGTTGGTACCCGGTTGTAAATTTCCCAAGGGTCGGCTCTTCAATTTATCGGTACCCGAGCATGATGCTATGCGATCTTATATCAAAGAATCTTTGGAGAAGGGTCATATCAGACCATCCTTTTCACCCTTGGGCACCGGCTTTTTCTTTGTGGCCAAAAAGGATGGTTCATTGAGGCCATGTATTGACTATCGTCTCCTTAATAAGATCACTGTTAAATATCAGCATCTGTTACCCCTGATTTCTGATATATTTTCCAGAGTGAAAGGTGCCAGTTGGTTTACTAAGCTTGAACTTAGGGGGGCGTATAATCTTATTCGCATCAAGCATGGAGATGAATGGAAGACGGCGTTTAATACCCCTGAGGGGCATTTTGAGTACCTAGTGATGCCTTTTGGGCTCACTAATGCCCCTTCCGTCTTTCAGTCTTTCATGAACGCTATTTTCCGGGATTTGGTGGATAAGTTTCTGATCGTTTATTTGGACGATATTTTGATATTTTTTAATGACTGGGATTCTCACGTGGAACATGTGTCACGCAGTCTCTGCGTACAGGAGGTCAGGGGCCTAAGCTGACCCTAAGCTGGGGCCCTAACTAATCCCTCTACCTGGAGGTACTGTTAAAGGTACAGAGGTCCAGGCCGCCAGCGTAACCCCTATCTCCTGAGGATCCCTGAACCTCAGTAATCTAGTCCTGAGAAGGACCCCGATCACAACAACAGGGGACAGGATAATATAAACCAACACACAGTACTAGACGAACGAGACAGTACAAGGGGAAAACCAAAAAACCACCTTGCATACAAAAACTCGCACCACAACAACAGAGGGAACACCAACGGGTAAGGAGATAAATAATAAAGCGAGGAAGGGAAAAAACCACACAAAGTACACTTCACTCCAAACTCCAAAATACCACAAGCCGCTCTGTTTGTCTGCAAGGAATGCTTTCACCGACAACTTCCCTAACAGACTGGCAGGTATTTGAAGGAGTCCCACTTCTGCAGCATTGACTGCAGCTGGGCGAGGCTGGGCCTCATCTAGCACAGAGAGAGAGAATTAACTCCCTCACTGCCGAAAAATACAAAGCACCAAAAACTCAGCTGCGAAAAGTCAGGCTGTGTAATCGGGACGATCTTCGTGGCGACACACCCGTGACAACATGTTCGGATGGTATTCCGGATTTTGAGAGAGAATGCTTTGTATGTTAAGGGATCGAAATGTCTCTTTGGCGTACAGAAGGTTTCGTTTTTGGGATTCATTTTGTCTTCGTCTGCTATTGAAATGGACCCGGTCAAGGTTCAGGCCATTTGTGATTGGGTTCAGCCCACTTCATTGAAGGCTCTTCAGAGATTTTTGGGTTTTTCTAATTTCTACTGTAAATTTATAAGTAATTTCTCTGGTATTGTGAAACCACTGACTGATTTGACCAAAAAGGTTTCTGATGTGGTGAATTGGTCTCCTGAGGCAGTTTCTGCGTTTCATGAGCTCAAGCAGAGATTCACTTCGGCTCCTGTTCCACGGCAACCTGATGTTTCTCTACCATTTCAGGTGGAGATAGATGCTTCTGAGTTTGGTGCAGGAGCCGTTTTGTCCCAAAGGGATCTTGTAACCTCTAAGATTAACCCTTGTGCCTTCTTCTCCCGAAAGTTTTCCCCAGCTGAACGTAATTATGATGTGGGGAATCTGGAATTATTGGCTATGAAGTGGGCGTTTGAAGAGTGGAGACATTGGTTAGAGGGAGCCAAACATCAAGTTGTGGTCCTCACTGACCACAAAAACTTAATCTATCTCGAATCAGCCAAGCGATTGAATCCCAGACAGGCCAGGTGGGCCTTGTTTTTCACGTGTTTTATCTTTGTGGTCTCCTTCCTCCCGGGTACTAAGAATGTTAAGACAGATGCCCTCTCTAGGAGTTTCCTTGCGGATTCTATTGATGTGACTGAGCCTACGGCCATTCTGAAGGAGGGTGTCGTTCTTTCCGCTATCTCACCCGATTTGAGACTGGCCCTGGAACAATTTCAGGGGGATAAACCTGAACGTTGCCCTGCGGGAAAATTGTATGTCCCAGACCAATGGAGAGAAAAAGTTATGTCTGAAGTCCATTGCACTGCGTTGGCTGGTCATCCCGGTATTTTTGGTACTAGAGATTTAGTGAGTCCGTCCTTTTGGTGGCCTACTTTCAGGGTGGATAAAAATCATGATTTTTTAAAAAAAAATCAAAAAAATCGGATTTTTTTGATTTAAATCGGATTTTTTTGATTTAAATCGGATTTTTTTGATTTAAATCGGATTTTTTAATCAAGTTGTACACAAGCAAAACTTTGTCTTTTTGCAAATCAAATTATTTTACACAAATAAAAATATTAAAACAATTGATGATTATGAAACCTAATAATTTTTATTTGCACTATTAAACAATCAGAATTGAACTACAGAGAGTAAGTACTTTTTAACAATAGCCTATCTCTAACGTTTGAAGTAAGCAAACATCTTCAGTGAATACATCAGTCCTTTAAGCCTACTGTTTTTTTAGGACTTTTAATAGGAAAACTAGTTGTCCTGCTTTAGCAGTTCCTAAGCGGTTTCGGACTGTTGTGTGCACAAAACCAAATGAAGAAAACAATCTCTCTACTCCTGCCGATGAAGCCGATGCAGTCAGTAGCTGAGTAGCTACATTTATTATCTTCGCTGGAAGAACAAGTGATTGCGACTTCCACCAGTCCAGTGGTTTTAGTTCATTAACGACGTTATCTGCAAACATGTATTTTTGAAATGGTGCAGATTCACACTTCAATTTCAGCACAGTTGCCACAATGTCATGGTTAGTATTGGCGAGCCACTCCATTGCAGAGTTGATTTCCGCCTCAGATAGTTTTTTCCCTCTGTAGATGGGATGCAAGATATTGGCTAAATAGTGTTCTTCTTTTAATGCTTGGTCCTTGCGGTGGTGTATTGCAACCTTTACATTGTTTGAGAGGTTCAAACGATCTAGCGAACCTTCTAAATCTTTCCAAACTTCTGTGGCTATGGTTGCAGTATCTTTCTGCATTTTATCCAACGCAATAGATATTGGCTTTAACCTTTCCAAAAGGTCCTCGGCATTTCTCTTCACACCAAGATTTAATACTTTGCTTCGTATATTAGCATCAATTTTATCCTGATGTGTTTCGCAAATGGACACTAATTTTGACCAGTTGTTAATAAACAGTTCCAAGCATTCAGCCAAGGTATTCCATCTAACATCTTGTGGTAGAACCAACTTCAGTCCTCCCATTTCCTTGTAGGTTGCATGTGCAAAATGATTATTGCGGAAATATTTAACAATTTCTACAACATGTTCCTTGACACCCGAAATATGCAGGTCTTTTGCCAAAAGATGCAACAAATGGGCAGAACAACCGTATGTAATGACATTTGTGTCATCCTCATGTGCCAGTTCCGCTCGCATTTTTGCCACATTGCTTGCGTTATCAGTAACTAAGCTCCTTACTTTACATCCAAACTGTTCTTGGCATTGGTGAATTGAGTTCTTAGCAATTTCAAGTAAATATTCAGCAGTATGTGAATTTCCAGATGTGTCGATTGTGTCTGTAAGGTAAGTTTCACCATCTTCTGTTGTGACACAAGTGCAAATTATGGGGTCGTTGTGGATGTTGCTCCAACCATCCAAGCTCATGTTAACAACTTTGTCTTTCAAATATTTTGTACAAGCCGCTCTTCTTTGTCGTATACAGCCTGAAGATGTTTTCCTGAGATATCAAATCTACTTGGTGGTTTGTAGCCTGGTCTTATTCCTTCGATCATTTGTACAAACAATGGGTGTTCAACTAGTCGGAAAGAAGAATTGGTTGCAAATATGAATTTAGCAATTAATTCATCAAAATGTTCTTTCTGGCTCGTCGTAGTCTTTAAGAGGAATTTTTCTACACTTTGCACGCAAAGTTTTTTGTTGGGCTGCTTTGTTGAAGTTGTACCCAGATATTGATTGTCACGTGCAGCACAAGCCATATTTGACCCTGAAAGCACAGTAATTAAAAATATAATTCGACTGCGTATTTGAAGAAATATAACGAAAATATTTTGAAACAAACTTTTTGAACAATGTAATGGTCCTCGTCCTATAAGGGCTGTCTCAAAAGTTATGCTACTCAAGTTTCCGGTGAAGTTGCTGTAATACTAGTAATATCAGAGCAACTGAAAAAAATTATGTCACAAAAGTTTTAAAAATGTTTTTTTAAAAAAATGGTCAATTTGGCAGACTTTAAAAGTGAATTGTAGCCTACAATAAAAAAAAAAATAGGCGTACACACACTCTTTTATTTTTACTTAACGTTAATCTTCTGTGAAATATTGCCTTAACATAAATTTAAATTCTATACTCCAGAACTAGTGCTAGAAATTTTTCTTTTCATAGACTTTAACCATCCCAGTAAAACGTCTGTTAAAATAGGTTGTAATTGCCAGACTTACCACTAGTGCTAGGGTCCTGGTGCATAAGAAGCTGTGGGGGTTCATTGACATTAGTTGTATCACTATCAACATCTTCATTTCCCTTCTGGTTGCAGTTTTCATAATGTGATTTCAAACGGCAAACAAGTCCTTGGATATCCTTTTGACAGTATTTGCACTTTGCTCTCCCACCTTTCTTTCCAAGCTCTGCTGGCATCTCAACAAAATGAACCCAAATAGGGTCTCTCTTACGACCTGCCATGGCTCACGCAGATCACTTCTGAAGTTTGATTGTTACTACAGCCAAGTACTGCTGACTGACTATCCAACAAGTTTGGGCATGTCAACTGAATGGAAAAAGAAACTGAAACCAAGCTACAGAAAGTGAAACCAAGCTAGAAGTGTGGAGTTAATTGAACAATGATTGAAAGTTTTAGATTTTAATCGTGATTTATATTAAAAAAATCTTTTAATTTAAATCAGTGATTTAAATCATGATTAAAATCACGATTTAAATCGATCTGATTTAAATAGAAAAAAATCATTTGATTTAAATCAGGATTTATCGGCGTGATTTAAATCAATCCACCCTGCCTACTTTATCTCGTGACCTCAGGAACTTTGTGCAGTCCTGTGGGACTTGTTCTCGGTCCAAACCTTGCTCTCGCTCTAGTGGATTGTTAATGCCATTGCCTGTGCCCAAGAGGCCATGGACCCATATCTCTATGGATTTTATTTCCGACCTCCCTGTCTCTCAGAGAATGACCGTTATCTGGGTGATCTGTGATAGGTTTTCCAAGATGATCCATCTTGTGCCACTGCCGAAGTTGCCATCCTCTTCCGAGTTGGTGCCCTTGTTTCTTCAGCAGGTGGTTCGGTTACACGGCATTCCAGAGAACATTGTGTCTGACAGAGGAGTCCAATTTGTTTCCAGATTTTGGAGGACATTTTGTTCTAAACTGGGAGTTCAGCTGTCTTTCTCCTCTGCGTTTCACCCTCAGACCAATGGGCAGACGGAGAGAACAAACCAGACCTTGGAGACTTATTTGAGATGTTTTGTGTCTGCTGATCAGGATGACTGGGTCTCTTTTTTTGCCTTTGGCTGAATTTGCTCTGAATACTAGGGCTAGTTCTGCCACCTTGATGTCTCCTTTTTTCTGCAATTTCGGGTTTCATCCTTGGTTTTCTTCGGGGCAGGTGGAGGCTTCTGTCTGTCCGGGTGTTGACTCTATGGTGGAGAGAATGCAGCAGATTTGGGATCAAGTAGTGAATAAATTGTCTCTCTCTCAGGAGAGGGCCCAGCGGTTTGCCAACCGGCAAAGGACTGATGGTCCTTGGTTTAAAGTGGATGACTTGGTTTGGTTGTCCTCAAAGAATATCTCTATGAAGGTTGCATCTCCAAAGTTTAAGCCAAGGTTCATTGGACCTTATAGGATCTTGGAAGTCCTTAATCCAGTTTCTTTTCGTTTGGCTCTTCCAGGGATGTTTAAGATTCATAACGTCTTCCACAAATCTTTATTGAAGAGGTTTGTCGAGCCAGTGGTTCCTATGGCTGCGCCTCCTGAGCCTGTTTTGGTTGAGGGCAATCTGGAGTATGAAGTGGAGAAGATATTGGATTCTCGTTTGTCTAGATGGAGACTCCAGTACTTGGTTAAGTTGAAAGGTTATGGTCAGGAGGACAATTCTTGGGTGTTTGCTTCTGACATTCATGCGGAGAGACTGGTTCGTGCCTAGCATCGAGCTCATCCTGATTGGCCTGGTGGCGCAGGTGAGGGTTCGGTGACCCCTCCTCAAGGGGGGGGTACTGTTGTGAACCTTCTGGAGACGACTTCTGAGCGGAGGCTCCCTCTGGTGGTTGCTGACGGTATTGAAGCTGTATTGAATGACAAGGCTTCCGCACCTGGAAGCGAAGACTGGAAATCAGGAGAGACTGACTGGGCTGATAGAAGTGAGCTGCCTTCCCATGATCCTTGCCAGTGATCAATTGTTGTTTCCTGGTTCATTTGGAAGTCAGTTGGTGTCTTGCCTTCGTCTGCTACTTTCAGATAAGTTATTTGATGCTTGTTTCTATCGTGTTTGCTATTTCCAATGTTTGTCTGCACTTTTGTGGGAGGTTAGCCGGGTTCCCCTCCAGGGGCCTGTGCTACTCTCTGTTTTTCAGTAGCCACTGTTTATTGTTTAATTGCTCTTTCCCTGCTATTTGAGTGGCTGCGGGTTAGCCGCTTGTTCACACCAGAGATATGATTTATTGGGTGGCGAGATCGTGTGATCTCAGCATTTTTTAAATCAGAAGTGTTGGAAGTTTTTCTAGGGTTTTGCTGGGTTGCAGATAGTATTCTGTCCTATCCTGTCCTATCTAGGCAGTGTTTGGCCTCAGCGTTTGCTCACTATATTTTCTGCCTGCGTTTGTATTTCGTCTTGTCTAACCGCCATTATATGTGTGGGGGCTACCTATTCCTTGGGGCTCTACTCCGGGGCAGTTAGCTTTCCTGTTTCTATCTTTAGGTGTAGCTTATCTCTCCGGCTGTGTCGAGGCGTCTATGTCACCGTAAGTACGTCCCACGGCTGCTTCTAGTTGTGTGGTTAGTTTAGGGATCTGCAACCCATTAGTTCCCAACCTCTCTGGGTGTTCGGCTGCCTTGGCTGTTTTTTGATCCTGTCCTCCTCAGCTACCAAATCATAACACCTGAGTATAGCCCGCACCTGTGAGTTTTGCCAGGTTAGTTCAAAAACATAGGGGGAACTCACATCGGGTTTCTCATTCATTCATTCTCCTCTGCTCGCGCTGATCGCCGGCCGAGCAGGGAAGAATGGATGAAAGCCGCGTTCAGCACCTGCCCCGGGGAAAA
>JARQOD010000001.1:876004965-876053567 GCA_033576555.1 Oophaga sylvatica
GTCCCCTCCAGCCTCCCTCCCCTGCTTTCTAGCCCCCCTTTTTCCCCCTCCCAGCTTCTGCACCCCCTCTCACCGGGCGTCTGCAGCAGCAGAAGGTAGGTACTGTAGAAATAACTGCTTACCAGATTGGGATCAATTGTTCCCAGCTGTTGTAAGTCCATTTGTAGAGTCCATAAGCCCACAGCACTGGTATACTGCACCTGCATCAGATATCTCCGGTGCAAGAGCTGGCATTGCTGGGTCTTTCTGAAGTGGACTTCCTCTTTGCCCAGGTGCTTCAGTAATTTGCTCTATGTCCTGCTCGGCCAAGGCACGTATCAGCAGTTCCTTGGATTTGTCAGTCATCTCTATTCTCTCTTCTCACATAGTCGATCAAAGCCTCTTTGCTCTGCTTCTTGTACTGGCTGCCATATCAATGAACAGCCCTTGCCAAATAAAAGATGAGAAGAAAAACGGGAAGGGAACTGTTTGCAAGTATGTCCAAATAAGCACTGAGTTGAACCTTGTAGAACTGGGCACTCCTCGCAAGGGTACCAATTCTTTAGTACAGGGAGTAGTTGCTTACACCATGCACTAATGCTCTAATAAAATAAATTCTATCCCACCGCTCTGCTACCAATTGTCACGTATTGTCACGTATAAACCAACACACACCGGTCTGGGGTTGCGCCTGCAAGGGTGTAAGGAAAGGACCGCCACCATTTTGTATAGGGCCTATACCAGCCTCCATTTTGTCGGTTCACAGAGCCACAGACAATTAACTACACAGGCCTATTAGCATATCCAGTACGACCGTTTTGATGTCCACTAGAATCAAAGGGGCTTTAGCATGCTAATTAGTTTAGGCCAGTGTCTGAATAAGATGGTCAGTCGTATGTAAATAGCTCAAGCTCAAGCCATTGTTTCCTGCTCCATATGAATTGCAGGCCAGTTAATATGCGTGCTTCAAAGCAAAGGGAAGGGCCTAGCAGTTTAAGAGCTGTAGCCAGGTACAGGCTGTGCTCATTCCATTTTACACACAGAAGCCAAGAAGATGGTCTAGGAAGCACAAGGGACAGATCTGATTTGCCTTGCCAAATGGAGCAGCAGCACATGCTTTGGGGACTGTCCAGCAACTGAAGACTGTTACCTGGGAAGGCCGAGCTCCCGCCTCCCCATGACCATACAACCCGGTAATATTGATCTATAGCTTATACCTTTAAGCCTTGTACATTATCATTGTATTTTTACTCTGACTGCAATTCCATTGTAATTACGTTGTATAGCTTTACTGTATATTTCTGTAATTATCTAGTCGCCCTTAAGGCAATTAAACCATAAAATTAATCTTGGGCTGATGCTTTTACTCTGATCACGAATCTTAGAATACCCAGTGGGTAACAGGACAACCTCCCCGGCGGCCATTTGCTCTAGGTGCAGTTCCCTTACTGACCTGAGAGACGAAGGGGGCGCCGGAGAGCTGTACCTGTGGAGTTACGTCCCATTGGTGACGTGGGAGGAAAGGGGTCGTCCTTCACATTTGGTAGCGGCGGTGGATCAGAAGCTGTGATACCCGGGCTACAGTGTGGCGGTCGGCTTAGTTCCTGACAATTGGTGGCAGCGGTGGGATCAGAGTAATATTTTGCGTGGGACCCCTACTCCCAGACACTAGAGACTACCAGCAGTACTTTCACTGCTGGGTCTTAAGGTCAGCCCAGCACTAGACGGTCAGAGTGTAAATATAATAAGTTGTGTGCAAGGTCAGGGTTGCAGCTGTGACAGTAACCAAAGGTTCCCAAAATGGCGGAAGGCACCAGGAGTAGGGCAAAGGGGGAGGCCAATGCTATGGTCTATGAGGAGTTCGACACCGATGAGGGGGAGCTCAGCCAGGGCTCCCCAAGGAGCCCGACCCCCGTGCTCAGTCTCACAGTGGACTGTCTACCCCCTGCCCGTCCCAGTGTGTACAGATCGGAGGCCCTCTTCCAAGCTGCTATGGCACAGCTCGAGGCTGGTAATGACGCCGCCTATGACAGACTCCTGGTGGCGGCAGAGAAAGCAGCAGAGCGTGAGCAAGCAGCAGCAGAGCGTGAGCATACAGAACGCCGTGAAGCTGCGGAGCGCCGGCACCGACTGGAGATGGCTCAGCACGGGCCCCCGCTGGACGCACCAGGCCCACCGGAGACAAGGGCTTCCAAGGTCCGGGCGGAGGACTTTCCCTTGCTTGAAAAGGATGGAGACCTGGATTCCTTTCTGCTGGCTTTTGAGAGGACCTGCCTCCAACATCATCTGGCCCCGGATCAGTGGGCAAGGTACCTGACCCCCCGTTTGAGGGGTAAGTCCCTGGAAGTTTTGGGGACTTACCTGCCGGGGAGGAGCAGGACTACAACAGCATCAAGCAGGCCCTAATCCAGCACTACAACCTCACCCCGGAGTCGTACCGCAGGAAGTTCAGGAGCCTGCAGCGGGGTTCAAAGGACACCTGGACCGACCACATGCGGGCCCTGCTGAGAGCTGCGGAGCACTGGACCTCGGGTCTAGAGCTCACTACCCGCCAGGAGGTCCAGGAACTGTTTGTCACGGAGCAGTTCTTGTGGAACTGCCCAGAGGACCTCCAGCAGTTCCTCCGTGACCGGAAACCAAAGGGGGCTTCTGCTACAGCCGCCCTGGCAGACGAGTATGCCAACAACAGGGCGCCGGAGCCAAAGAAGCCTGCCAGCAGCACCTGGAGAGGGGGTAAGCCCAATCCTGCCCCAGCCCCATATCCAGCCCCCAGAGTGCAAGGGGTGTACCCCCCGGCTGCCCTCTCCAGGCCAGGAACAGAACCCAGACGTTGTCATAATTGCAATCAGCCAGGACACTTTAAGGCTGCGTGTCCCCAGCGCCAGAAGGCCCCATCCCTGTCCCAGAAATCGACCACTGTTTTGTGTGTGGGAGGGGGTGGTGGGAGGTCCCTAGACAATTACCAACCCGTCACCATCGGCCGCTCAGCGGTCATGGGATGTCACGCTGTATAGCAGATATATATATGTGATGTCAGTAATCTATATCAAAAGGGCAACATATTATATAACATGCGCATAGATATATGATAACATAGATTTACCTGACAGAATGTCCAGTGGGTCAAAACGGAATCCGTTATACGCTGTCTCCGGCTAGAGGGTGACCGGGGTCTAAGCTGACCCTAAACTGGGGTCCTAACTAATCCCTCAACCTGGAGGTACTGTTAAAGGTACAGAGGTCCAGGCCACCAGCGTAAACCCTGTCTCCTATCAATCCCTGCCAACTGTATTCTAGTCCTAAGAAGGACCCTGAATACCACCAAAGGGAATGAACAGGTAACGGTTAATGAACAGAAAGACATACAAGAAAGACAAGAAATAAAGTAAATAAAGTCTTACATACAACACTCACACACAGTAGGAACACCTAAGGTCTCAGAGATAAACTATAAGCTATAAGAGTAAAAACAACTAAGGAGCTCTTAGCTTAAGTATTCTCAGAACCGCTTCAGTCTGCTAAACTACATGAATGCTTTCACCGGCGTCTAACACCCAGACTGGCAGGAATATAAAGGAAACTAATTAGAACATAATCAAAAGCAGCCGGGCGAGGCTGGACCTAGTCTTAGCAAAGAGCTAGGTAAAATTAACTCTCTCATTACCAAAACACAAAGAAACAGCAGCTCAGCTGTGAGAAGTCAGAATGTGCAATCGCGACGATCTTCGTGGCGATGCACCCATGACAGTACCCCCCCTTCTACGAGGGGCCTCCGGACCCTCATGACCAGGTCTGTCCGGGTAAGTTGTGTGAAAGGTCCGAACCAATCGATCTGCGTTAGCATCAGACGCAGGGACCCACGTCCTCTCCTCAGGACCATACCCCCTCCAAAGAACTAAGTACTGAGGGGATCGGCGACTGAGACGTGAGTCAATGATTTTCGACCCATGAAATTCCACGTTATCATTGACTACCACTGAAGGAGGAAGTAGAGGTGACGATATGACTGGTGCCACATACTTTTTAAGTAATGACTTGTGAAACACATTATGATTTTTAAACGTAGGAGGGAGGTCCAGACGAAATGCCACAGGATTAATTCTGGAACTGATCCTGTACGGCCCAATGAATCTGGGACCCAACCTCCAGGAGGGAACTTTAAGTTTTATATTTCTGGTAGACAACCACACCAGATCGTTCACCTTCAGATCTCGACCAGAAACTCTCCCCCTATCAGCCATCCGTTTGTAATGGTTCTCCGTAACCTTCAGTCTTAACCGATCTGGAACTATCAGTCTCCCTGGAAGTCCCACAGGGGCGTCCCCCTGAGCCCTCAATACCTCCCCCTCAAGCTCAGGGCAAACAGCTGACACTACAACTCCCTCCTGAGGAATAGGAACCGGATCATCCATCCTCCCGGTCCCTGGGAAAGTACGAGATAAGGCATCAGGAAGCAACTTTATTGAGCAGTCATATGCGCGATGAGGAGGTAACTCTTTACCCCCCTCCTCTGAGAACATCTCCCCAAAGTCCTCCAGAAAAGGAGGCAAAGTCCTAGGCACAACCGCACCGATGACCGTGCTCATGCAGTTATTCTTGCAAAATTCACCCCACTGGCTTATCTTTCTGGATTGCCAATCAGTCACTGGGTTATGTTTAGCCAACCAAGGAAGTCCCAACACAATAGGAGTAGGTAGACCCTCCAACACATAACAAGACAATTGCTCTTTATGTATTGCCCCTACTCGAAGATCTATGTTATGAACAGCTTGTACCAAGCTACCTTGACCAAGAGGTCTAGAATCAATAGAGAGTATAGGGACCGGTTTGGCCAATACACTCAGTTGCATACCATGCACCTGGGCAAACCGAGCGTCCACCAGATTAGCCCCAGACCCACTATCAAGAAAAACAGAAATCCTCTCAGTTCTAGTACCAATCACCACCTCCGCAGGTACGAGAAACTGAGAGGGATTTGGGGACGAAATACACACACCCAGGTTAACTCCTTGGCTCAAAGAGGTCCGGGATGGACACCCCCCAACAAAATGTCCCTCTCTCCCGCAAAAGAAACACCTTCTAGTCTTGCGGTGCACCGCCGATTCCCTCCTACAAAATGATGTCCCTCCCAACTGCATGGGTTCCTCAGAACAGACCAGGGGAACCTCAGTAAAAGGGACTTTAGTAGTAGGTGGAGTCATCACGGGGGGCGGAGTTACCTCGCGTCTTCCCCGAAGTCGTCTATCAATGCGAATAGCGAGGGCCATAGCAGCCTCCAGTGATGGAGGAGAATCATACTGAGCCAACACATCTTTTAATTTGTCAGACAACCCTTGACAAAACTGGCTCCTAAGAGCTGGGTCATTCCACTGAGTATCTGTTGCCCATCTACGGAACTCAGAAGAATATTCCTCCGCTGGACGATTTCCTTGCCGTATTTTACGTAACCTTGTTTCAGCAAGGGAGACTCGATCCGGATCATCATATACCAGACCCAGGGCAGTAAAAAATCGATCCACTGACTGGAGATCTGGGGAGCCTGGAGGAATAGAGAACGCCCAAGATTGAGGGTCCCCTTGTAAGAGCGATATAACAATTCCCACCCTCTGCTCTTCACTCCCAGATGACCGAGGCCGCAGCCGAAAGTACAATTTACATGCCTCCCGAAAGTAAAAAATTTGTCCCGCCCACCAGTGAACCTATCCGGGAGAGCAACCTTAGGTTCAGATCTGGTTTGCTCCGGGGGGACAAAACCTTGGACTTAATGTCTGCAAATTCCATGGACAACCCCTGCAACTGCCGGGCCAGCTGGGCTACTGGATCCATGACAGCTGGGGAGAATCTTTAGTTTGGGCCGGTGAAAATGTCACGCTGTATAGCAGATATATATATGTGATGTCAGTAATCTATATCAAAAGGGCAACATATTATATAACATGCGCATAGATATATGATAACATAGATTTACCTGACAGAATGTCCAGTGGGTCAAAACGGAATCCGTTATACGCTGTCTCCGGCTAGAGGGTGACCGGGGTCTAAGCTGACCCTAAACTGGGGTCATAACTAATCCCTCAACCTGGAGGTACTGTTAAAGGTACAGAGGTCCAGGCCACCAGCGTAAACCCTGTCTCCTATCAATCCCTGCCAACTGTATTCTAGTCCTAAGAAGGACCCTGAATACCACCAAAGGGAATGAACAGGTAACGGTTAATGAACAGAAAGACATACAAGAAAGACAAGAAATAAAGTAAATAAAGTCTTACATACAACACTCACACACAGTAGGAACACCTAAGGTCTCAGAGATAAACTATAAGCTATAAGAGTAAAAACAACTAAGGAGCTCTTAGCTTAAGTATTCTCAGAACCGCTTCAGTCTGCTAAACTACATGAATGCTTTCACCGGCGTCTAACACCCAGACTGGCAGGAATATAAAGGAAACTAATTAGAACATAATCAAAAGCAGCCGGGCGAGGCTGGACCTAGTCTTAGCAAAGAGCTAGGTAAAATTAACTCTCTCATTACCAAAACACAAAGAAACAGCAGCTCAGCTGTGAGAAGTCAGAATGTGCAATCGCGACGATCTTCGTGGCGATGCACCCATGACATGGGACTGCGGGACACAGGCGCTGAACGAACCCTGGTACGCCCTGAGGTCGTGTCCCCTCAAGACTTGGTACCTGGGAAAACCCTTTCCGTCTCCGGAATTGGAGGCGTTGAACCGGCGCTGCCCGTTGCCAAGGTGTATTTGGACTGGGGCGCCGGGAGGGGGATGCGGGAGGTGGGAGTAACGCCGAATATTCCTGCAAATGTGTTGCTTGGGACCGATTTGGGGCGGCTAGTGTCCCAGTATGTGGCCACTGAACCCCAAAGTTCGGCTCCCCAAGAATGTCATGACTCTACTGTGAATGCTAATGTTAATGTATTGAATGTGCCTCCAACAGTGGAGGAGGGAGTGAAACCTTATGGTAAGCCATGCACTGACACTACACACACAGGGCTCACAGTGAGGACAGGTGAGGAGGCTGCACGGGAGAGCTCAGAGGTGGGGGGAGGGGCTGCTATGGGCAGTATAGGGCCCCTAAGTGAACCCAGCCTGCTGAGTCTAGGGCCCCTGCAGGAAGAGGAACAGGCCATGGGGAGGGGGCGTCCCGGGAGAGGAGCCACAAGGGAAGACCCCAGGGCAGGAGTTCCCCACATCCGGGATGTCAGGAAGTCAGGGAAGTCTGCCTGACCCGGCGACTTGGTCAGGGGACGAGGGAAAGCAGGCGCTACCCGTGGTCTCAGCGGTCGTGGCCGCTGTTACCAGGAGTGGGAGCGCTGAAGCCCAAGGAGCCTCGCGGAGGTCCGACGGTTTCCCCCTCTCCGACCAAGTGGCTGCGAGTCAGACAGTAGCCAGGAGACAGATCCCGGGGAACTGACAGAGGACATGGCAGTTTCATCAATTCTTGCCACATCAAGTCAGGGATTTCAGGCAGCGTTGGAAGCTGACCCTAGCCTGAAGACTCTCAAGGAACAGGCGGCACAGCCTCCCCTGGAGTCCGACCGCGAGCGAGTGGTCTGGGACCAGGGACGGCTGTATCGGGTAACGGTCCAGCAGGGATCACCGGAGACGTGACCCAGGGACCGACAGTTAGTGGTGCCCCATCCGTTCAGGGCGGAATTGTTGCGGATCGCACACGAGATTCCAATGGCCGGACACTTAGGGATCACTAAAACCAGGGCCAGGCTAGCTCAGCATTTCTACTGGCCTGGAATGAGGACCGAGGTGATAGCCTACTGCCATTCGTGTGACACCTGTCAGAGGGTGGGGAAGGCGGGGCCGCGCCCCAAAGCCCCACTGGTAACTCTGCCCATCATCGAAGAGCCTTTCTCGAGGGTGGCTGTGGATCTCATTGGACCTCTGTCCACTCCCAGCCGCTCCGGGAAATGCTTCATACTAACGGTAGTGGACTATGCCACCCGGTACCCGGAGGCGGTAGCTTTGTCGTCCATTCGGGCCGACAAAGTGGCCACTGCCTTACTGGAGATTTTCTCCAGATGGGGTTTCCCAAGGAAATGCTCACCGACCGAGGGACCCAGTTCATGTCGCAGCTGATGGAGTCTCTCTGTAAGCAGGTACAGGTGCAACATCTGGTGGCCAGCCCGTATCACCCACAGACCAATGGCTTGTGTGAGCGGTTCAATGGCACCTTAAAGCAGATGCTGAAGATGTTGGTCGACTCCCACGGGAGAGACTGGGAGCGGTATCTCCCACACCTGCTGTTTGCCTACCGGGAGGTCCCACAGGCCTCAACGAGGTTCTCCCCCTTTGAGCTCCTGTACGGGCGACGTGTACGGGGGCCCCTTGCTCTGGTGAAGGAAGCATGGGAAGGGGATTTAGCCACCCCTGGAGTGTCGGTCATTGAGTATGTCGTGCGCTTCCGGGACCGAATGATGGCCTTGACGCGGCTGGTGCATGACAATATGGCCCAAGCTCAGGCTGACCAGAAGCGATGGTACGACCAGAATGCTTGTGAGCGGACCTACCAGGTGGGTCAAAAGGTGTGGGTACTGGTTCCCGTACCCCAAAACAAGCTTCAGGCGGCCTGGGAGGGTCCATACCTCATGCACGAGCAGCTCAACGCCGTCACCTACCTGGTCACCCTGGACCACGCCCGTGGAAGGAGAAAGGCCTTCCATGTGAACATGATGAAGGCCCACCATGAGCGGGAGGCTTATGCCCAACCAGTGTGCAACCTTTCAGAGGACCGAGAGTCAGAAATCCTCGTGGATCTGCCACCCTAGCCAAAGAGAGGGTGCGGTAGGGCGCATGGGGGAACACAGGAATGTGATACCCCCTAGCGCCCTCAAAAGCAGGGAGGTATAAGGAAAGGGACCGCCACCATTTTGTATAGGGCCTATACCAGCCTCCATTTTGTCGGTTCACAGAGCCACAGACTATTAACTACACAGGGCCTATTAGCATATCCAGTACGACCGGTTTTGATGTCCACTAGGAATCAAAGGGGCTTTAGCATGCTAATTAGTTTAGGCCAGTGTCTGAATAAGATGGTCAGTCGTATGGTAAATAGCTCAAGCTCAAGCCATTGTTTCCTGCTCCATATGAATTGCAGGCCAGTTAATATGCGTGCTTCAAAGCAAAGGGGAAGGACCTAGCAGGTTTAAGAGCTGTAGCCAGGTACAGGCTGTGCTCATTCCATTTTACACACAGAAGCCAAGAAGATGGTCTAGGAAGCACAAGGGACAGATCTGATTTGCCTTGCCAAATGGAGCAGCAGCACATGCTTTGGGGACTGTCCAGCAACTGAAGACTGTTACCTGGGGAAGGCCGAGCTCCCGCCTCCCCATGACCATACAACCCGGTAATATTGATCTATAGCTTATACCTTTAAGCCTTGTACATTATCGTTGTATTTTTACTCTGACTGCAATTCCATTGTAATTACGTTGTATAGCTTTACTGTATATTTCTGTAATTATCTAGTGCGCCCTTAAGGCAATTAAACCATAAAATTAATCTTGGGCTGATGCTTTTACTCTGATCACGAATCTTAGAATACCCAGTGGGTAACAGGACAACCTCCCCGGCGGCCATTTGCTCTAGGTGCAGTTCCCTTACTGACCTGAGAGACAAAGGGGGCGCCGGAGAGCTGTACCTGTGGAGTTACGTCCCATTGGTGACGTGGGAGGAAAGGGGTCGTCCTTCACATTTGGTAGCGGCGGTGGGATCAGAAGCTGTGATACCCGGGCTACAGTGTGGCGGTCGGCTTAGTTCCTCACAAAGGGTTAATCTATCTCCTCTCACTCAATCCAGCATTCAACCTCTATCCTAAGCTGCAATGGGAGCATAAATCACACCCCGACACAGACCACACTCCCCGCTCATACACACTGCCACCATTCACCGAAGACACGGGCGATGAGTCCCGGAAATATTACTGCTACTATGTGCCCAATCACCAGGAGCACACACTCTAAGGCTATGGATTCTTTAGAGCAACAAGGTTCAGACTTATTAAAGTTTAAAGCTTTAATATAAAAGGTACAGTGCTTACAATAAAAGGATATAACAATAGAAATAACAAGGGACTTACAAATATGCAAAACAGTATAAAATAACAAGAAGAAAAACTTACAGAAATATCGAACTTTGCATTCTGGTACTCTGTCCCCGAGGGAGGGGGGAATATGAGATGATCACATCAGCTTGGCTGCCCTCATATATGACACGGTTCTTTTGTGTGGAAGTCTAATTTATAGATATGACTTGGAGATCCAATTTCTAGACCAGCCTCTCATTATAATATTCTAATTGCTGGTTTGTGAGTGGACCATGCCATGCTACCAATGAATTCATTATTTTCTCTCTGAACCTCTGGTGTAAACTTTCTCATAGATAGCTAGCATTGACATCTAACTTCAAAAGAGCCAGAAGGTGTGAAATGCTCCAATTCTATGTGCTCTCAGGAAGGCACCCTGGAGAGATTGGAGACTAGGAGATTGCCAGTCAGGCTAACATGAGGTCATGACCTGTGTGGTCATATATACATATTTCACTACAGATGTGGATAAGGAGCCATGCATACAAGGATGGGAATAAGGAGTCATGCAGACAAGGATGGGAATAAGGAGCCATGCATACAAGGATGGGGCTGAGGGAACATGTGCAACAGGTTAGGGATGAGGGGACAATGCATTCCCGGCTTATACTCGAGTCAATAGGTTTTCCCAGTTTTTCTTGGCAAAATTAGGTGCCTCGGTTTATACTTGAATCGGATTATACATGAGTATATACGGGTATATTAAATTTAAGGTTTGTCTTGTTCCATCCCGCTGTTTGACGTTCTTCAATGAAGCCCAATTTAATTATATGTATAATATCGGGGAGGATTTTGTTTAGTCTGTTTGGTGGGCGGCACCATATTAACACCCCGGCAGCAGGCTCGCTGTCTGGGTGTTATGTTTGACACCAATCTCTCCTTCACCTCCCATATTCAATCTCTTGCCCGCTCTTGCCGCCTACACCTAAAGAACATCTCTAGAATCTACCCTTTTCTCACCATGGAAACAACAAAAACCCTCACTGTAGCATTGATCCACTCCCGCCTGGACTACTGCAACGCTCTATTACTTTGCCTCCCCATTTCTCGACTATCCCCTCTCCAGTCCATCCTTAATGCAGAAGCCAGGGTCATCCATCTGGCTAATCGGTACTCAGACGCGTCCGCTCTTCGCCAGTCCTTACATTGGCTGCCCATTCATTATAGGATCAAATTCAAAGTATTTGTTCTCACCCACAAAGCTTTCCACAGTGCAGCACCCCCCTACATCTCCTCCCTCATTTCCATCTATCGGCCTAACCGACTGCTGCGCTCTGCAAACGACTTTCGACTAAACTCTGCACTAATCCGTACCTCCCACTTCCGACTCCAAGACTTCTCCCGCACTGCGCCAATCCTCTGGAATGCTCTACCCCAAGAAATTAGGACTATCCACAATTTGCATGGTTTCAGGCGCTCCCTCAAAACACATTTGTTCAGAGCGGCCTATCACGTTCACTAATCAAAGTCATTCTATGCGTGTGTGTGTGTAGCCCATTCACTATCTCCATCCATCCCTCACTCCCTCAAGATGGCTGGACCATCATTGTAAATACACCATTGTATACATATGCACCTGTACTTTGTATCTCCCCCACCTCATTGTAGATTGTAAGCTCTCACGAGCAGGGTCATCTTATCATGATTTAATTATTGTATTGTTTACGTTGTTACTTATAACTTGTGTTTTGAAACTGTTATACTGTAAAGCGCTGCGGAATATGTTGGCACTATATAAATAAAGATTATTATTATTATTATTATTAATGTCTGTATTTTTAAGACATATGGGCCTATAATTTGTGACAGTTACTGGGTCTTCTTTCGGTTTGGCAATAAGGGTTATAGTTGCTTGAAGCATTTCAGGAGAAATTTCTCCTATTCTTGGTGCCTTATTAAAAATTAATAGCTAAGTGTGGGTTTAGTAACGAGGTAAATGATTTAAAATATTCATTAATAAAGCCATCCGGACTTTGGGATTTTTTAATTTTTAATTTCCTAATTGTGTCTGTTACTTCATCTTCTGTAAATTGTGAGTTTAGGTGGTCTAGGAGGGGTCGACTAATAGTAGGTAATTCAGTTTCGGATATGAAGTCACTGATTATTTTTTTGGAAGGTTGGGATATGCAAGAGACAAATTTGAGGTTATAAAAATTGAAGTAGTTGTTCCGAAATGAGTCTATGCTATCTTTTGGATGAGTGTAAGAAAAGCCATCTAACGTTTTAAGTTTGTTTATTCTATTTTTTACTCTTGTCGATTTAATTCTTTGTGCCATAAGTCTAGATGGTTTGTTGAAAGAATTGTAAAAATTGTTTTTCATAGCTTTGCAAATTTGTCATATTCTAAGAATAGAAAAGCCCTAAGTTGAGATCTAATTTTAAGAATGTCTTGGTGTATATCTGGGGAAGGTATGGTAAGGCTTTACTGAAGTTGTTCTCTCTCTTTCAGGATCAGTTGGAGTTTATTTTTCTCGATTTTGTTTTTTATAATTTGAGGAAATTTGTATTAGTAGGCCTCTCAGGACCGCCTTATGTGCGTTCCAAATTGTGAAGGAGCACATGTTTTCATTACCGTTTTCTGTAAAATAATTTTGCATAGCCTGTTCGATGTTTTTTGTTGAATTGTAGGGAATGCAATAGGAATGAGTTACATTTCCAAAGAAAATTGGTATACAGAGGAATTCCTAGCGATATTTCACATACGATCAGAGAAGGATCAGAAAAAGACTTGGGGTTAATGGTGACATCTTTAAATCTGAAAATTGAATTGTCTGTAAGGATTAAATTAATGCGTGAAAACGTCTTGTGGACTTCTGAAACAAAGATATAGATTATGTATTGATGCATCTAAATACATCTAAGAATTCTAGTCTGTTAAGCCAATTTTTCAAAGTTGGGGTCAGATGTCTATTTGGGGTGGAGGAGTATAGGGTGCCACCCGGAACCATGTTGAAATTTCCCAAAAACAAAAAATCTCCTTGCTTAACTTCTTGAGTATTTTTTGCTAAAATCATCCCAGAAGCGAATCTGGGCTTTATTGGGTCAAAAACATTTACAAGAGTGCAAAGACAGTTCTTGAAATAGCAGATTGACATAAGATACCTCCTTCCTGTGTCTTTATGTTCCAAAATTAACTTAAAAGGAATAGAGTTTTTTTTTATAACAGAAAGGACACCAGTTCTCTTTATTTTTTATAAACGGATCTAAAAACGTGGTGATAATTTTTACATTTGACGTTGGGATGGTTTTCGTTTGTTAATTTTGTCTCTTGCAAGCATATCACTTCTGCGCCACTGTTTTTTATTTCATAGAATCATAGAATCATAGAATGGTAGAGTTGGAAGGGACCTCCTGGGTCATCTGGTCCAACCCCCTGCTCAAAGCAGGATTTACTAAATCATCCCAGACAGATGTCTGTCCAGCCTCTGTTTGAAGACTTCCATTGAAGGAGAACTCACCACCTCTCGTGGCAGCCTGTTCCACTCATTGATCACTCTAACTGTCAAAAAGTTTTTTCTAATATCTAATCTGTGTCTCCTCCCATTCAGTTTCATCCCATTGCTTCTAATCTTTACTTGTGCAAATGAGAATAAAGATAATCCTTCTACAATGTGACAGCCCTTGAGATTTTGTAGACAGCTATTAAGTCTCCTCTCAGTCTTCTTTTTTGCAAGCTAAACATCCCCAAATCCTGTAACCGTTCCTCATAGGACATGGTTTGCAGACCGGACACCATTCTGGTGGCTCTTCTCTGAACTTGCTCCAGTTTTTTTATGTCTTTTTTAAAATGTGGTGCCCAAAACTGGACACAGTATTCCAGATGAGGTCTGACCAAAGAGGAGTAGAGGGCAATAATGACTTCACGTGATCTAGACTGTATGCTTCTGTTAATACATCCCAGAATTGTATTTGCCTTTTTTGCTGCTGCATCACACTGTTCACTCATGTTCAGTCTGTGATCTATTAGTATACCCAAGTCTTTTTCACATTTGCTGTTGCTTAGCCCTATTCCTCCCATTCTGTATACGCTTTTTTCATTTTTATTTCCCAGATGTAGTACTTTGCATTTTTCCCTGTTAAAAACCATTCTGTTAGTTGCTGCCCACTGCTCCAGTTTATTTATATCTTTTTGAATCCTCTCTCTCTCTTCTCTAGTATTAGATATCCCTTTTCTAACTTTGTGTCATCGGCAAATTTAATCAGTTTACCCTCAATTCCTTCATCTAAATCATTGATAAAGATGTTGAACAATACAGGGCCCAAGACCTCTGTGGTACCCCACTTGATACATTCTTCCAACTGGATGTACAGCCGTTTACTACCACTCTTTGGGTCCTATCACTAAGCCAGTTATGAATCCACCTAACAGTTGCCTTGTCCATTCCATACTTAGTCATTTTTTCAATAAGGATTGTGTGAGATACTTTGTCAAATGCTTTGCTGAAGTCAAGATATAATATATCTACAGCATTTCCCTGATCCACCCAGTCAGTGATTCTGTCATAGAAGGAAATTAAATTAGTCTGACATGACTTATTAGTAACAAACCCAGGCTGACTCTGGTTAAGCACTTCATTCTTGTCCAGGTACTTACATACATGTTGTTTAATAATTTGTTCAAAGATCTTTCCTGGTGTAGATGTCAGACTCACTGGCCTATAGTTCCTGGATCCACCTTCTTCCCCTTTTTGAAGATAGGAACAACATTTGCTCTTCTCCAGTCTTCTGGCACTTCTCCTGTTCTCCAAGAATTTTCAAAGATTATGGAGAGTGGTTCAAAAATTTCTTTTGCTATCTCCTTCAGTACTCTGGGGAGTAATTCATCTGGACCTGGAGACTTGAATTCATTTAGTTAGCTAAGTGTTTCCTCACTATTTTTCTGTTTATAGATATCCTGGATTCTACTATTCCATTAATAGTACAGTGAAGATCAGTTGATGTTACATTTCCTTTCTGAGAGAAAACAGATGCGAATTAGGAATTTAAAAGTTTGGCTTTCTCTACATCCTTTCTTACCATTTCATAATTTTCATCCTGTAAAAAGTATGACAGGATTGTCCCACGACGGGAGATTGCTGTGGGACAATCTATAACGAATGGAAGCGGAGGCAGAGATGGTGAAGTTCACATTCATTTTTTATTTTTAAAGTGGAACCTCGGGACCACGGTCCGGGGTGCTCCGAAGGGGGCGTAACTAGTGAGCCCCGGGTACCCGTAGTAAGGACCCTCGAACAGGACCAGAATGGAATACCAGGAGGACACAGGTTGTTATGTCCCATTAATGAGACATTTTACAGACTGTCCTGTGTATTTTACATGCTGTATTGCAGTCTCTCATATTGTTTACTGTTGCTATGTGTCCCTGTGTTTGCATAGCTGAAATCCTCCCTTTACATCAAGTTTGTCCCTTCTGTCTCTCTGTCTCCCTCTTCTGGTGTGATGTCATTTCCTTCTTCTTTCTCCTGTGTTTCATTCTCCATCTTGATTTTATCAGAATCACATGTGTTTTCAGTCCGTCTGAAGAAAGTCTTTTTTACCTGCTGCTGTTTGTGTGCATTCAACAAGAATTCTTAAAGAAATCAAAGTCTCTTCTGGATTCTTCATAACATGTGTGCCGGCAGCTGAGTTAAGCTATCTGCGACCGTCGCCAATTGTAAGTAAGGTAAAGAGATCCGGCATCTCACAGAGCCATATTTACAGCCACAGGCCCGGGGACAGAATAGTAAAAAAGACTCTTCAGATTCATCTGTAAAACCCACAGCTTCTATAAAGCTACAGAACTTCCTGCAGAGCATCCGCTCTCAACATATAAGAGTCTATACAGCTCCCCTTCTCCCTGTGCAGCAGGATGGCTGAAGGAATGACTACATGGTCTCTGCCAGACCCATTGTCAGAGGAAGAGTGCATAGACCCTGATCCACCATTTAGTGAGAAGGCTAGACGTGTCACAAAGCCAACACAGTGCTATCCCTGCTCCTGCAATCCTTCCTGACCACACAGATGCTCCCCTGAAACATCAGGGTTTTGATACTGAAGACCCTCTTAAGCGTACTAGAGACTATGTACAAAGCCAACACAGTGCTATCCCTGCTCCTGCAATCCTTCCTGACCACACAGATGCTTCCCTGAAACATCAGGGTTTTGATACTGAAGACCCTCTTAAGCGTACTAGAGACTATGTACAAAGCCAACACAGCGCTATCCCTGCTCCTGCAATCCTTCCTGACCACACTGATGCTCCCCTGAGGCAACAGGACACAGAGCGTTTATCCCCATCCTGCACCCAAGGTCAATACAATTACAATACGCTGCCAATCTTGTATCCTGATCCACCTCTGTGCACCGAAATGTACCAGAAACCTGCAAATCACCAAATCTTATACTCAGAATCCTACATACAGGCCAATATGCAGGCCAGTCACCACACTCCGGTCAATCACACAATTCCAGTCCCATGTGTGGCAGAAACTAAGCTCATTAAGCCAGTTAATGGACTGAACGCCTACGCTGCCCCATATATACCTGCATTCCCAGGTCAAATCACAGACTGTATGAATAAAGCTATCCAGCCAGCATCGGTCCTTCCAAAATCGGAGAATGCTGATATGACTGGCCTCGCAAGGTACATGATTCGGCGCGATCTAACTAAGACCGGTCTTACAGAGTTTGACGATAAACCTGAGAACTACAGGGGTTGGAAGTGTACCTTTGAAACCACGATCAGTGATCTCGGCATCACCGCCGCTGAAGAGCTAGACCTGCTAATCAGGTGGCTTAGGCCACAATCCACGGATCGGGTCAAGAGACTTAAATCTGTCCACATCAGTAATCCCATTGCTGGTCTCACTGCTGCATGGAAGAGGCTAGAAAGAAGCTATGGCAGTCCTGAGGTCATAGAAAGGGCCCTGTTCAAACGACTAGAGGATTTTCCAAAGGTATCTAATAAAGACAGTACAAGGTTCCAAGAGCTCAGCGACCTCCTGTTAGAGCTTCAGCTGGCCAAAGCAGACCCATACCTTCCTGGCCTCAGCTACCTGGACACTGCTCATGGGGTAACCCCAATAGTTTCCAAGCTGCCGTCCAATATCCAAAATAAGTGGGCCATGCTTGGATCAAAATACAAAAGGGAAAACCAAGTCTCCTTCCCTCCATTTTCCTACTTCTGCGAGTTCATCGAAAATATTGCAGACTGTAAGACTGATCCAAGTTTTTTCTATGGAGAACACAGCGACCCTGTTTCATCTACTAAACACGACAGTCCACGTCTTAACTACAGGAGCCACCAAGCTCCAATGTCCATCAAGAAGACTGATGTTCTTCCAGCACCTTCAGTATCACAAGATAAGAGCGACAAAGGTGAGAAGGTTGAGAATCCTAATCGCCAGTGTCCAATTCACAAACTGCCACATCCCCTGAAGAAGTGCATCGGCTTCAGGAAGAAGCCCCTTCAAGAACGAAAGGAGCTCTTGAAGAAGTTTGGAGTATGCTTCAGGTGCTGCTCCTCTACCGAACATCTTGCTAAGGACTGTGTCATCCCCATCAAGTGTCTAGAGTGCGACAGCGAAGACCACGTACAGGTGCTCCATCCATCACAGCCTGACTCTGCGTCTTCACCTTCTCCCACCACAAGCCATGGCGGGGAGAGTACAGACCAAGTGACAAGCCATGTTGCAGTATCTTCCTCATGCACCGATGTCTGTGGAGAAGGTCTTCGAGACAAGTCCTGTGCGAAGATTTGCCTGTCATGGGTGTATCCCAAGGGCCATCCAGAGAAGGCAGTCAAGGTGTACGTTAGCCTGGATGACCAGAGCAACAAATCATTAGCCAGGTCGGAACTCTTTGACTTGTTTGACTTAAAAGGAGACGTCTATCCCTACACCTTGGGCACCTGCAGCGGCGTTTTACAAACCTCTGGAAGAAGGGCCAGTGGCCTCATAATAACTTCTCTTGAGAAAGGCGCCACGGAGATACCACTACCCACGCTTGTAGAGTGTAACCAAATACCATTCAATAGAGAAGAAATCCCAACACCAGAAGTCGCTCTTCAGCATCCTCATCTCAGAATGATAGCCAAAGAGATGCCACCCCTGGACGATAAGGCAGACATCCTAATTCTCCTCGGCAGAGACATTATACGATTGCACAAGATGCGTCAACAAATCCACGGACTACTCAATGAACCATATGCCCAGCGCCTCGAGCTGGGCTGGGTCATCATTGGCAACGTCTGTAGTGACCAGACAAAGAATCAGAACGACATCTCCTCTTACAAAACCGTTATCACGTCGGATGACAACGACTTGTCCTCCCTGTCATACTCACGTCACCAATGGATAAAGGAGAAGTCAAACGACACTACGTGTCAACGGCAACCATCCGATATTTCAAGTCCGCTTTATCCTCGAGACTACAACTTCGAGATAACAGCATTCGATCCTTCAACCAAGGACAACAACTTACTACCTACAGAGGGAGACAAAGTGATCATCAGGGTCATGAGCGTCAAACCCACCGAAGACAACTATAACAGCTGGGTAGCTCCCTCACCTTCTCTTCCAGCAAAGACTAAGTTGCCAAGGGATCCACAGCAAGTAACTGCTAAGTTCCCAACCTTTGATACCCATCTCCATCACAAGCCTGGTCAAACTGAAGCCATGCTAGACTTCAGTGCTCAGAGTGAGAGCCCCTCTCTCAACAGCCTACCTCTGACCGATGGTGCCAGCGTTTTCCCCACGCAATTCAGCCTCAGCTCACTGGCGGATGTTGAACAAGACACGTTCACTTCCCAAGCATCACCCTGTAAAGAACTTGCTATCAAACGAGGAGCCTCGCCTGTTGAAAACAGTATCGACGGTCCTCTCGGGTTTAAGACACCCATCGCAGTTCTAGGCAGAGTACCACTGAGACAGCTTGCTACTCCGGATATCAACGGGAACACTATGCCACCATCTCAGAGACAGCAAAGATGGGAGACGGCGAAGAAGTCTCTAAAGGCCTTACAACAAGTCCTGCCCCGTAGTTCTGTAAAGACTCTTTCAACCGTCATCAAGAGACAAGTCTACCTTTCCTACGACGTGTCTAAGAAGACTACAGCTGCAGGAGCCTCTCCCAGCGCTTCAGAAACCGGCAAAAAGGTACAGAAGCTGAGCTCTCTTTACCCTGGACATCCTTTCAGCTGGTCAGCCATCCTATCTGCTGACATACATTTCAGGCAAATCATCTGCTGGCTCCTTCGAGCAGGAGTCACATGATCTTAGCTTCGTCTCTGAACTCAGCTCACGGCGGGGAGCCTACCGCCATATACTCCTCCAGCTGTGTTGGAACATTGTAATATTTTAACTTTCTCCAGCGGATTATTGGGTTGGTGGAAGTGTTTGCACGTTGCGGCTTCCCCAATCCGAAGATGGGTTTTCGTTTGGACTTGGATTATTCCGCTGTTGAGGACTTCATGCCTCCAACTGAACATTGGACCATGCCAATTGGACTTCAACTGTTGTTGTTATTACCTGCATGCTTGTTTTTTCCTTTTGTCTTTCAGGTCTACAGTGACATCTCCAGTGGACATCATAAAATTATGAAATCTATAGATTTCAGACGGGGAGTGTTATGTCCCATGAATGAGACATTTTACAGACTGTCCTGTGTATTTTACATGCTGTATTGCAGTCTCTCATATTGTTTACTGTTGCTATGTGTCCCTGTGTTTGCATAGCTGAAATCCTCCCTTTACATCAAGTTTGTCCCTTCTGTCTCTCTGTCTCCCTCTTCTGGTGTGATGTCATTTCCTTCTTCTTTCTCCTGTGTTTCATTCTCCATCTTGATTTTATCAGAATCACATGTGTTTTCAGTCCGTCTGAAGAAAGTCTTTTTTACCTGCTGCTGTTTGTGTGCATTCAACAAGAATTCTTAAAGAAATCAAAGTCTCTTCTGGATTCTTCATAACATGTGTGCCGGCAGCTGAGTTAAGCTATCTGCGACCGTCGCCAATTGTAAGTAAGGTAAAGAGATCCGGCATCTCACAGAGCCATATTTACAGCCACAGGCCCCGGGGACAGAATACAGGTGCTACCTCCAGTTAGACCCCGGACACGTGGCAGCTGTCCCAGTGGGACAAAAAAGGGTAACAGATATAATGGAAGAGACCGTAGAGAGGTAGACACAGGTGAGGAAAGTCCTGGTTCCGGGTAGATGGTAGCAAGCTGGCTCCAGTAACCTTGTCACAGTCCACGGATTCAGATGGCTGTTGGCGGAACGGGATGACACTTGCACAAGTGATTGCAGAGGTTGTCAGGGATAGCAGGATACAGGATACCGATACTCTGTGGAGACAAATAGTATGAGCAAGTGCACAGAGACTGCTAACGCAGCGCAGACAGGTCAGAGACAGAACTGGATGTAGCAATGGTAGATACTCGTTGCTCTGGCACTCTCCCTATGGCGGAGAGACCAGAAATAGTAATAAGTGCGCTGCCACTGGATAATTACCAAATTCAAAAAATGCACGCTGTCCCTTTAAGAAACCAGAGGAGTGCACGCTTGCGTCCTAATAGCTTTCCCTGAAGGTCTGCTGACAGCAAGCCAGGGAATGGGTGATGGAGCAGGACCCAGAGAAGCAGAGAGAGCATGGGACCCCAGACAGGGAGCTCGCTGCTGCACAGGGACAGCTTGAAGAGCAGAAGGTGAGTGACCAGACCAGCTGTGCAGAGCCAGAACGGGGACCAGGTGTAACAGTATCCACCTCTTTACGCCCCCTCTTTTTCAATCCTGCGTGAAATTTTTTAAGCAGGAGAGGGGCCTGGATGTTCTCTTTAGGCTCCCAAGACCTCTCCTCAGGACCAAAGCCCTTCCAGTCCACCATGTAATAGGTCCTGCCTCTTACTTTCTTAGTGGCCAAGATATGCTTTACCTCAAAAACATCATCCTCAGAGACTGGATCTGGAGTGGGTCTTTAAAGATGGGGCTCAAAACTACTCGTTTGAGGAGGGAAACATGAAAGGAGTTAGGCACACATAAGGAAGTAGGAAATTTCAGTTTGTAAGAGACCTTGTCTCAAGACTTCAAAGGACCCAATGAACCAGGGACCCAATTTGTAGGACGGCAACTTCAGATGGATATACTTGGAGGAGAGCCATACCTTGTCTCCGGGGCGAAAGGTAGGAGCATCCAGACATCTCTTGTCCGCATGCCTTTTCATGCGTGGGAGGCTCTTTCCAAGGCAGTCTTGGTGTCCTGCCAGACCTTCGAGAAACCCTCAGAAAACGTATCAGCAGCCGGAATGCCAGATGACTCGGATATGGGAAGAGGTATTCCGTGTTGCAGTCCAAAGACAATCTGAAAGGGAGACTTTCCAGAAGATTCACTTACTTGGTTGTTGTAGGAAAATTCTGCCCAGGACAGTAAGTATACCCAGTCATCATGATGCGCGTTGACAAAGTGATGCAGAAATCCAGCCAGAATTTGATTAGTCCTCTCCACTTGTCCATTGGATTGGGGATGGTATGCTGAGGAAAAATCCAGTTCTATTTTTACCAGTTTACAAACCGCTCTCTAGAATCTCGAAGTGAACTGGACGCCTCTGTCAGAAACGATGTGGAGAGGGAAACCATGGAGACGGAAGATGTGCCGAATGAACAGATCCGCAAGTTAAGGAGCAGTCGGAAGACCGGGTAGTGGAATGAAGTGGGCCATCTTAGAGAAGTGGTCCACCACTACCCACACCACTGAACAGCCGGACGAGATTGGAAGATCCGTGATGAAGTCCATGGCGATGTGTTGCCAAGGAGCAGACAGAATCGGAAGAGGCTGAAGCCTACCGGTGGGTAGGCGTTTAACAGTCTTGTTACGGGCACAGGAAGGGCAGGCTGTGACATACGCCTGGATATCCATAGCCATAGTAGGCCACCAGTAGTAACAGGTGATGAGTTGCAGAGTCTTCCTCTGGCCGGCATGACCAGCCAACTTGGAAGAGTGACCCCACCGTAGGACTCGATTACGTTCAGAGGCAGACACGAGAGTCTTCCCAGGGGGAAGTCGGGTAAGATCAGCAGAAGCCACTGTGACTAACCTTGCAGGTTCAATGATATGCTGAGGTTCCTCCTCTTGATCAGGAGGCAAAAAGGCTCTGGAAAGTGCATCCGCTTTGACGTTTTTGTCAGCTGGACGAAAATGAAGAGCAAAATTAAATTGAGCAAAAAACAAAGCCCAGCAGGCCTGACGGGCCTTTGTGTGGTTTGGAGGTAAGAAAGGATTTTGTGATCAGTCAATATGACTACCTGGTGAAGAGCTCCCTCAAGAAGATGCCTCCATTCCTGCAGAGCTAATTTGACAGCCAACAATTCCCAATCTCCGACGGAATAGTTCCTTTTTGTGGAAGAAAAAACCGTGGAAAAAAAAACACACGAGTACATTCGACCAGCAGACGGGGTAAGTACAGCTCCTGCACCTACAGAGGAAGCATCAATTTGGGCGATGAAGAACAGGTGCGGCAGCAAAGGCTTTTTTGAGAGAAACAAAGGCCTCCTCTGCCTCAGGAGGCCAATCCTTGGGATTTGTACCCTTCCGGGTCAAAGCAGAGATGGGTGCTACTCGGGTGGAGAAGTTTGGAATGAATTGCCTGTAGTAGTTGGCGAAGCCCAGGAAACACTGTATGGCTTTCAGCCCAGATGGATGGGGCCACCTGAGTACGGCCGACAACTTCTCTGAATCCATCTTTAATCCTGTGGAGGAAACAATGTAACCGAGGAAAGGCAATGAGGATTGTTCAAAGAGGCATTTCTCAAACTTGGCATGCAGCCTGTTCTCTCTGAGTCTCTGTAAGACTAGACGTACTTGTCTCCGGTGCAAGACCAAGTCGGTTGAGAAGATCAAAATGTCGTCCAGGTAGACAACACATGTATAGAGCAGATCTCTGAAAATATCATTGACAAACACCTGAAAAACTGCGGGTGCATTACTTAGGCCAAACGGCATTACCAGGTATTCGTAGTGACCATCACGGGTGTTGAAGGCAGTTTTCCTCTCGCCTCCTTCTCGGATTCGGATCAAATTATAGGCCCCTCTGAGATCCAATTTGGTGAAGATTTTGGCCCCTCGGAGACGATCAAATAGTTCTGAAATAAGAGGCAATGGATACCTGTTTTTTACCGTGATCTGGTTTAGACCCCGGTAGTCAATACAGGGCCCCAAGGATTCGTCTTTTTTCTTCACAAAGAAGAATTCTGCTCCTGCCGGTGAAGAAAATTTTCGGATAAATCCTCTGGCCAAATTCTCCTGGATGTAGTCACAACTTGAGTCTCAGCTTGGGAAAGAGGGTAAACTCTCCCACGGGGAGGAGACGTACCGGGAAGAAGATCAATCGGACAGTCATACGACCTGTGAGGAGGAAGTCTCTCAGCTTCCTTTCTCCCGAAGACATCCGAGAAGGACCAGTACGAGGATAGTAATCCTGGCAATGTAGCAGGTTGGACAGAGGACGAAACTGGTTCAATCCGGGTTAAGCAACGGTCCGTACAGGAATCTCCCCAACGCAGAATCTCCCATGTTCTCCAATTAAGAACCGGTTCGTGTATCTGGAACCAAGGCAGACCTAAAAGCAAGGGGTGAGACAAACCAGGGTACACATAAAACCGGATTCTTTCTGAGTGCATTAGACCTACCCGGAGTCCCACAGGCTCGGTCTGGAGGTGGACGGGTTCAGTCAGTGGCTTGCCATCGATGGCGGTCACCCGCAAAGAGTCAGTAAGACGCTGGACAGGTAAGCGGTAATGTTCCACAAGCGACTGCTGGATAAAGTTCCCGGCGGCTCCGGAATCCAATAGACAGAGTCCAGAAAATTTTATTGCTCCACAAGACACGGAGAACGAGATTTGCAATGAGGGAGAGGAATGTTCTCTACCTAGGGTGGCCTCTCCTACCGAACCTAGGCACTGGAGTTTCCCAACTTCTTAGGACAGGAGCGGATCAGATGCTCAGAACTACCACAGTAGAAACAACTTCCTTCCTAGCGACACGCCTCCTGGTGGCGGGTGGCCAAACTTACACGGTCGACCTCCATGGCCTCAGGAGAGGGAGGCGAGGTAACCGTTTTGAAAGAACTAGAGTTCGGGTGATAGGACTTTTTGTCTCGCTTGATCTCCATGGAACGCTCCTGAAAACGCAGGTCAATTCGGGTTGCCAATGATATTAGATCTTCCAAGGTGGTAGGCCTGTCCCGTCCTGCCAGCTCATCCTTGATTCTTCCTGATAGGCCTTCCTAAAAGTTAGCCACTAAGGCCTCGTTGTTCCAAGATAACTCGGACGAGAGGGTGTGGAACCTAACAGCATGGTCCGGGGGGCTCCAAAGGGGGTGTAACTAGTGAGCCTCGGATACCAGTAGTAGAAGCAGAGAGAGCATAGGACCCCAGACAGGGAGCTCGCTGCTGCACAGGGACAGCTTGAAGAGCAGGAGGTGAGTGACCAGAATGGAGTGCAAAGCCAGCACGGGGACCGGGTGTAACACAATCATTATTAAATGGATTACATCGGAGCAGGGAGTATACTGTTGGTTTATTATTTTTTTTTTACAGGGGATTGAGGGCGTCGGGGATTAGCAGGCATCTGGGGCAGGATCATGGGACAGATGGGGCAGGATCATGGGGCAGGATCATGGGCAAGATGGAGACAGATGGGGCAGGATCATGGGGCAGGATCATGGGACAGATGGTCTGGGGCAGGATCATGGGGCAAGATGGAGACAGATGGTGCAGGATCATGGGCAGGATGGATACGATGGGACAGATGGGGCAGGATCATGGGACAGATGGGGCAAGATCATGGGGCAGGATGGAGACAGATGGTGCAGGATCATGGGGCTGGATGGACACGATGGGGACAGATGGGGCAGGATCATGGGACAGATTGGGCAGGATGGGACATCACATGGTGGCAGGATAGGAGAACATATGGCTGGAGCCAGAAATGAGACACACAGGGGCCAGGATGGGGGATATTATTACAATAGGGGCTAATTTAGGGATATTATTACTGCAGTGATGTATTTATTTTATTTTTTGAGGATACTGTTTTAAATGGGAGGCCCTGTTACTGTGCAGAGCGACACTGTTGACTTTTTATCTTCATCTGGTGTAGTTTAGACTTTGGGAAAAAAATAAGTAATGTGTTCTGCAAGCGGTTCTCTAGATAACTGTGTTATTTCCTGCAGAGATGAGCCCTGGCTGGAAGAAGTGACAGCGGTCTGTGCTGGATGAAGATTAAAAGCAAAGATGAGAGACTTCACCTAGAGACATCACTGGTGAGTCAGTGTGTTACCTGTATACTGACACTATACACTGTATACTATATACAGTGGTCCTGTGTACAATGTCAACAGTGATCATTGTATTACCTTTACATTATTCACTATATACAGAGCTCCTGTGTATAATGTCACTGGTGATCACTATTATCTGTACACAGGCACTGCATACTAAGTACAGATCTCCTGTGTATAATGGCACTTATGGTGATATTAGTATTGTGTTTTTTTATTACTGATCAGTATTGTAGTGTTCAGTCACTATGCGGTGGTAAGGTAATATGTTGTCCGTCCATGGTGTGGCGGTATTTGTTCCTTGTATGTGCTATTTGGTCACTATGTGGTGGTAATATGTGGTCTGGACATGGTGTGGTGGTATTTGTTCCTTGTAGTGCTATTATTTGGTCACTATGTGGTGGTAATTGGTGTCTAGTCATGGTGCGGTGATATTTGTCCACTGTATGTGATATTATTGGTCATTTTAAAAATTGAAAAATAAATAAAAATATACCTAAATTGTATTGGATATTTTAACAAATGTTTAATGGGTTAGAGTAGAGTAGGGCCCGGCCAAAAGAGTCTACCTTGTCATGATGGCAGCTTAAAAAATCTTTTGACTGTGGACAGTTCGAGGGGTGGAGGCGGGGCTCGTTTAGAGCCTGGGTGGAGTCAAAAGGGGCCCCGAAAATTTTGCCAGTGTGAGGCCCCAAAATTCCTAGTGGCAGCCCTGGGTTTATTTATGGTAGTCTTGAGGTCCCCAGTAGATTTGTTACTTGTAGACCTTAAGGTTTTCTTAGGATTAATGATGACTGTGCTTCAGGAGCGTTTGACCTCTTGGGTATTGGCTTTGGGAGGACTTGTGCATCTGACAGAGTCCTCTAGGTTCACTTTAGAAGGTGATTGTTGAGTATTTTTCTCTCTTTGTGGCGTAGGTCTATTATCAGGGAGAGGAAGTTTGCTTGGAAGAAAGCTGCTTGGCTTAATTTTAGAATTTCCTTTCTCCATTATTGGTTTACAGGGATTATCAAGAGAGACAAGCATCCAAAGAGATTTAGGTTTTAAAATTTCTAAAATTCCAAAATATTCTGGAATGCGTCACCTCTATCAGTTATATTGATTCACCAACTAATTCCTGGATGCTTGATGAAGATTGAGTGTATACATATTTTAAAAGCAGAAGAGTTTTAACCCCTTAAAATTGATTATATATCTGAGTCTTCGTGAGGAAATTCTACTTCCTAGTTTCTGAGGCGGTATATGACTGACCGATGTATTGGCAGGCAGAAAGTACTGCGATTTAAGTTCTGGTGGGTAATATTTATTTAAGAGACTTGTGTCTTGCAGAGCTGTCAGCTGGGAATTTCCAGTTACGCAGAGAGGTATAGTAGAGTAAATCGTCTTTTTATAGTAATATTGCATCTTTTTTAGAGGTGTCTCTTTTATAAGTAAAATACAAATTTTAAGCCAGAAGTCCACTCTGTCCGAAACAGGTAGAAAAAGCTATGTATTACAGAGCAGTGTTGCTGTCAGCATGTTAAACAATTAGCAATATATCCGAATTATATGGAAAAGATGTGAAATACTAGCCAAAAAAGTTCACTGCCAGACATGATTAAACACACCCTTTGATTGTTTCCTGTGTTGCTGTCACTTGGCGAAAGGTCAGAATTCGGTGATATTAGACTTTGCGTTTCCTGACGTGTCTCCAGATGGGGAGTCCTCGGTTCCATGTAGCTACACAGCAGTGCAGGTCCCACTCTTTATGTTGTGATAGTGGCTTTTAAAGCAGTGTCACAGTCTCATACAATAAATCGGCTATTAGCCAGATATCTGTAGCATCAAAGGAGAATTAATAAACCTGTCAGAATCAGATCAGTTCAGCTGTCACTGCGCTGGAAGAGTAGGCTGTTGTGAATGGGTTTGAGAGAGTTCTGAGCAGAGACTCCCTCTGGTGGTTACAAGCGGTACTGGTCTGTTCAGTGAAGATTGTGAGGACTGGGAATCAGGTGTTACTGACTGGTCTTATATAAGGGAGTCACCTTCCCATCAGGGTTGCCGGTGATCAATTGTTCTGGCCTGAATCCTTCATTCCTGTTTCCCTTGTAGCCTGCTGTGTCGTGTCTGCATCTTCTGCTATCAGATAATACATTTTCTTCTTTTTGTTTTTGTACTATATTTTTGCATTTTGTCCTGCACTTCTGTGGGGGCCTTCTGGGTCCCCTCCGGGGGCTTTTGCCCTCTCAGTTTAGTTCAGCCACTGATGTTTGTACTTTTGCTTTTTCCAGTTTTTTCAGTGGCTGCTGTTTTGATTTTGTTACACCAGAGAAATAATTTAGGTGGTAGAGGTCGTGTGATCTCAGGTGATTTTGAAATTAGTAGAGTTGGTGCTTTTCAGGGTTTTCTGGGATTGCAGTAAGTACCCTTTCTATCCTTTTCTATTTAGTTAGTTTGGGCCCCAGCGTTTGCTCATACTATTTTCTTTCTGTGTCAGTATTTCTTCTTGTCTAACCGCCATTACTTGTTTGGGGGCTTTCTATTATCTTTGGGGTTCTGCTCCGGGGCAGATAGCTTTCCTATTTCTATCTTTAGGTGTAGTTAGTTTCTCAGGCTGTGACGAGGCGTCTAGGACCAACGTAGGAACGCTCCACGGCTGCCTCTAGTTGTGGTGGTTAGTCAGGGTACTGCAATCTCATAGATTCCAACTGCTCTGGTGTATTGCCTTTTTTACCTGCACTCCTCAGCTACCGAAACATAACAGTATCACCGGCCTAAAAATTGAAAATTGTATGGTACTCACAGAAGGGAAAAAATATTGTGAAAGAAAAAAGGTTGTCAGAGTTGTCAGAGATATTTTTCTGTTTGTTGCATTTTTTTTTCCCTCTGTATCTCTGGGTGCTGGGGAGGATCTTTTCTCTCAATGGAGTTTGCACGGTTGTCTGGCCGTGTGGATCAGCTTGCCACTGAGGTTCAGAGTATTGCTGCATATCTTGCTAGGTTGCCTGTTGTGGAACCTAGGATCCCCATGCCAGATTTGTTTTTGGGGGATCGAGCTAAGTTTCAGAATTTCAAAAATAATTGTAAATTGTTTTTTGCCTTAAAATCTAAGTCCTCAGGGAACGCAGCACAGCAGGTTCAAATTATCATCTCTCTCCTGCGCGGCGATCCTCAGGATTGGGCTTTTTCCCTGACACCTGGGGATCCTGTTTTGAGTGATGTTGATGCATTTTTTCAGGCTTTGGGGTTATTGTACGATGAGCCTAATGTCACTGATCAAGCTGAGAAAGCCTTGTTGGCATTAAATCAGGGGCTTTATGACGCTGAGTTATACTGTCAGAGATTCCGTAGGTGGGCAGTCCTGACCAAATGGAATGACGACGCTTTGGCAGCCCTTTTCCGGAAGGGTCTGTCAGATAATGTAAAGGATGTTATGGTGGGATTCCCTGTCCCCTCTGGTCTCAATGATTCTATGTCATTAGCGATTCAAATTGACAGACGTTTGCGTGAGCGGAGAAGTATGCGTGGAATGGTGTTGCCTTGTGAACCAGCTTCTGAACCCATGCAGTGTGATAGAGTGGTGTCTGGGGCACAGCGTCATGAGTTTCGAAAGCGCAATGGGTTATGTTTCTACTGTGGTGATGCCTCTCATGCTATTTCAGTCTGCCCTAAGCGGGGAAGACGTTTTGCACGCTCAGTTGTCTTGGGTAGTGTTCAGACTAAGTTTTTATTAACTGTCACTCTGATATGCTCTCTGTCCTCATTTTCTGCTCAGGCTTTCGTTGATTCTGGAGCAGCTATTAACCTGATGGATTATGATTTTGCTAAACGTTGTGGGTTTCCCTTGATACCCCTACAGAAGTCTATTCCCCTACTGGGGATCGATTCTACCCCTTTGGCTGAGAATAAACCCCAGTTTTCTACTCAGGTGATAATGAGGGTTGAACCTGATCACCAGGAGTGCTGCAAATTTTTGGTTCTGTATAATCTGCATGACATTATCGTGCTGGGTTTCCCTTGGTTACAGTCTCATAATCCTGTTTTGGATTGGAAATCTGTGTCTGTAACCAGTTGGGGCTGCCAATGTGTTAATACCAACACTCCTGTTTTTTCTGCCTCCCCCAGGCTCAGGATGTTCCTGACTTTTTGATTGATTTTTCTGATGTGTTTAGCGAAAGTAAATCTGCATCCTTGCCTCCCCATAGGAGCTATGACTGCGCTATTGAATTAGTGCCGGGTAGTAAATTCCCTAAAGGTCGCCTTTTTAACTTGTCTGTACCTGAACATGACGCTATGCGGTCTTATATCAAGGAATCATTGGAGAAGGGTCATATCAGACCATCCTCTTCACCCTTAGGTGCCGGTTTTTTCTTTGTGGCCAAAAAAGATGGTTCATTAAGGCCGTGTATTGATTATCGTCTCTTGAACAATATTACTGTGAAATATCAATACCCGTTACCCTTGATTTCTGACCTGTTTTCCAGGGTGAAAAACGCTACTTGGTTTACCAAGCTTGACCTCAGGGGGGCGTATAACCTTATTCGCATTAAGCACGGGGATGAATGGAAGACGGCATTCAATACCCCTGAAGGGCATTTTGAGTACCTAGTGATGCCCTTTGGGCTCACTAATGCTCCTTCCGTCTTCCAGTCCTTCATGAATGACATTTTTAGGGATTTTGTGGACAAATTTCTGATTGTTTATGAGGATGATATCTTGATTTTTTCTAATGACTGGGACTCTCATGTGAAACATGTTCGAACTGTGTTCCAGATTTTGAGAGAGAATGCTCTGTATGTGAAGGGATCAAAGTGTCTTTTTGGCGTACAGAGGATCTCATTTCTGGGATTCATTTTGTCCCCATCTGTTATTGAAATGGACCCGGTCAAGGTTCAGGCCATCTGTGATTGGGTCCAACCTACTTCATTAAAGGCTCTTCAGAGATTTTTGGGTTTTGCCAATTTTTATCGTAAATTTATTGGTAATTTCTCGGTTATTGTTAAACCATTAACTGATTTGACCAGAAAGGGTTCTGATGTGGTGAATTGGCCTCCTGAGGCAGTCTCTGCGTTTCAGGAACTTAAGCAGAGATTCACTTCTGCTCCTGTTCTACGGCAGCCTGATGTTTCTCTGCCATTTCAGGTGGAGGTTGATGCCTCTGAAATTGGGGCAGGTGCCGTTTTGTCCCAAAAAGATCCAGAGACCTCTAAAAGTAACCCTTGTGCCTTTTTCTCTCGAAAATTTTCTCCTACTGAACGTAATTATGACGTGGGTAATCGGGAGTTATTGGCCATGAAGTGGGCTTTTGAAGAGTGGAGACATTGGCTGGAGGGAGCCAAACATCAGGTGGTGGTCCTTACGGACCATAAGAATCTGGTCTATCTGGAATCTGCCAAGCGACTCAATCCTAGACAGGCCAGGTGGGCCTTGTTTTTCACACGTTTTAATTTTGTGGTTTCCTTTCTTCCTGGCACTAAGAATGTTAAGGCGGATGCCCTCTCGAGGAGTTTCCTTGCGGACTCTCCTGAGTTATCTGATCCTTCTGTTATTTTGAAAGAGGGTGTAGTTCTTTCCGCCATCTCGCCCAATTTGAGACTTGCTCTGGAGGGGTGTCAGGAGGATAGGCCCGAGTGCTGCCCTGTTGGAAAATTGTTTGTCCCGGACCAGTGGAAAAAGAGTGTGATGTCTGAGATTCATTGTTCCGCATTGGCTGGGCATCCCGGAATTTTTGGTACCAGAGACTTGGTTAGTCGGTCCTTTTGGTGGCCTACCTTGTCTCGTGATGTCAGGGAATTTGTGCAGTCCTGCGGGACTTGCTCTCGCTCCAAGCCTTGCTCTCGCTCTAGTGGTTTGTTGATGCCATTGCCTGTGCCCAAGAGACCATGGACCCATATCTCTATGGATTTCATTTCCGACCTTCCTGTTTCTCAGAGAATGACCACCATCTGGGTAATTTGTGATAGGTTTTCCAAAATGATACATCTTGTGCCATTACCTAAGTTGCCTTCCTCCTCTGAATTGGTGCCGTTGTTCCTTCAGCACGTGGTTCGTTTACACGGCATTCCTGAGAACATTGTGTCTGACAGAGGAGTCCAGTTTGTTTCCAGATTTTGGAGGACTTTTTGTTCTAAACTGGGTGTTCAATTGTCTTTCTCCTCGGCATTTCATCCTCAGACCAATGGTCAAACTGAGAGAACAAACCAGACATTGGAGACTTATCTTAGATGCTTTGTGTCTGCTGATCAGGATGACTGGGTCTCTTTTTTACCTTTGGCTGAGTTTGCTCTTAATAATAGGGCTAGCTCTGCCACTTTGATGTCTCCGTTTTTCTGTAATTCTGGGTTTCACCCTCGATTTTCTTCAGGACAGACGGAGGCTTCTGTCTGTCCAGGTGTTGACTCTGTTGTGGAGCGTATGCAACAGATTTGGGACCAGGTAGTGGAGAGGTTGTCCCTCTCTCAGGAGAAGGCCCAGCGGTTTGCTAACCGGCATAGGACTGATGGTCCTCGGTTTAAAGTGGGGAACTTGGTCTGGTTGTCCTCAAAGAATATTCCTATGAGAGTAGCATCTCCTAAATTTAAGCCTAGGTTCATTGGACCTTATAAGATCATTGAGATTCTTAATCCTGTTTCTTTTCGTTTGCTTCTTCCAGGGACATTTAAGATCCATAACGTGTTCCACAAGTCCTTGTTGAAGAGGTTTGTTGAGCCAGTGGTTCCTGCTGCTGTGCCTCCTGACCCTGTTTTGGTTGAGGGCAATCTGGAGTATGTGGTTGAGAAAATATTAGATTCTCGTTTTTCTAGACGGAAACTCCAGTATTTGGTTAAGTGGAGAGGTTATGGTCAGGAAGACAATTCTTGGGTGTTTGCTTCGGACATCCATGCTAGGAGACTCATCCGTGCGTATCATAGAACTCATCCTGACCGACCTGGTTGCTCAAATGAGGGTTCGGTGACCCCTCCTCAAGGGGGGGGGTACTGTTGTGAATGGGTTTGAGATGAGTTCTGAGCAGAGACTCCCTCTGGTGGTTACAAGCGGTACTGGTCTGTTCAGTGAAGATTGTGAGGACTGGGAATCAGGTGTTACTGACTGGTCTTATATAAGGGAGTCACCTTCCCATCAGGGTTGCCGGTGATCAATTGTTCTGGTCTGAATCCTTCATTCCTGTTTCCCTTGTAGCCTGCTGTGTCGTGTCTGCATCTTCTGCTATCAGATAAGACATTTTCTTCTTTTTGTTTTTGTACTATATTTTTGCATTTTGTCCTGCACTTCTGTGGGGGCCTTCTGGGTCCCCTCCGGGGGCTTTTGCCCTCTCAGTTTAGTTCAGCCACTGATGTTTGTACTTTTGCTTTTTCCAGTTTTTTCAGTGGCTGCTGTTTTGATTTTGTTACACCAGAGAACTAATTTAGGTGGTAGAGGTCGTGTGATCTCAGGTGATTTTGAAATTAGTAGAGTTGGTGCTTTTCAGGGTTTTCTGGGATTGCAGTAAGTACCCTTCCTATCCTTTTCTATTTAGTTAGTTTGGGCCCCAGCGTTTGCTCATACTATTTTCTTTCTGTGTCAGTATTTCTTCTTGTCTAACCGCCATTACTTGTTTGGGGGCTTTCTATTATCTTTGGGGTTCTGCTCCGGGGCAGATAGCTTTCCTATTTCTATCTTTAGGTGTAGTTAGTTTCTCAGGCTGTGACGAGGCGTCTAGGACCAACGTAGGAACGCTCCACGGCTGCCTCTAGTTGTGGTGGTTAGTCAGGGTACTGCAATCTCATAGATTCCAACTGCTCTGGTGTATTGCCTTTTTTACCTGCACTCCTCAGCTACCGAAACATAACAGTAGGCGCCTCATCTTCTGTGTTCACTATAGCGATGTCAGCGTTCTCCTCAAGTTACTTCACATAACAAATGTATCTACTTTACACAGCTTAATCCAGGATAGACATATCCGGAGACATAAAAACTGTTACATACAGAGCAGTTAGGATTTACCAGAACCAATGCGGTAAAGTCAGGAGTCCGGCTACCTCAATAGAGTCCCTGCACTTTCAGCGGGATGAGGAAAATAACCGTGTGCGTCACCGCCTGTGGGCGATGATTGGATGTTGCTGTCAATGAGATGAAAGTTAAGCAGATTCTATGGAGCCTCTGCGTTTTCAGCATCGATGTGGGCTAAGGTTTCCTGGCTTCACAGAGCTGCATAGTCCGAAATTCCTGCTTAATATTTTAAATGCTTCAAAGATCCTCCAGTTATGCTGAGAAAGTAATTGGAGTCTGGCATTCTCCATAGAGTCTAGCAGTCTCGATAGAATCCAACAGTCTTGATGAAGTCCGTCAGTCTCCATAGAGTCCGGCAGTTTCGATACAGTCCAGCAGGCTCGATAGAGTCCCTGCACTCTTATCATATACTCTGGCTGGGGATTTTCCAGTTTTGCAGCTGACTTATAAGTTGGCCAATAACTTCTCTTTCTTGGCGCTTATAATGATAACCCTGTATCCAAATGATCCAGAAGGGTTCCCACAACCTTTGGGAGAAGAATGGATAGAAAGGCCCGCTTCTAAGTCGAGTTATTAGTTGTTTACTGGTTGGGTCCATAGAGCTCTCTGACTTCTGCGACTTACATTCTCACCTTCCTAGCCACGCCCCCATTATCACTATTTTTTGAGTATTTTGTAAGTCCTAATTTTTATATTTATATCTGGAGTTTTTGGATCCATTGCTTTTGATGACCATGCACCCTCTTTCTTATCCATATGTGCATATCTTGGATCTAAAAAGATTACACATACTGGCCTTCTATATCAGTCTGGATTTTTATTTATTTCTTTTTAATATTATGGCAATATGTATGTATATTTACATTTAGATATAGACGCTAGGCACTTTTTTTTATCATTTGGAGTTTTGCACTTTACATATTAGCTTTTATTGTTTTTGTGGGTATCTTCATTATGTTTTCCATTTTTGACAAGTACGTAATCTTTGTTATTGTGCATTTTATTATGTTCTCTAAGTATATATTATGCGCATGGGTATGATGAGTATTTATAGTCTGCTAACCAGAAAGGGTACCAACCAGAGGATAAATCAATAACAAACTAACAAAAACATCACCTTAAAACCATTACTTTGTTAAAGTCTTTAAAAATATAAAGTCCCCAACAAAACAATCAAATGTGTATGATGTGGAATACTAAAAAGTGTCACAACAAGTGTCTATCTATATATCTATTGTAAGCTTTTCAGGGGATATAGCTCTGGGATCGCCGTCTCGGGTAGACGGAGTGGCATAGAAACAGTTCAATCACAGACAGCAATTCTGGTGCAACTGGCAGCAACCAGTTTTATTAAAGTCCACAGCAAACAAAACATAAACCAAATCATAAACAAAAGTCCTAAGCCTGGCAGGCTGCTAACTTAAACACAGTTAGTTCCCTCACTACTGTGAACTAGGCTCTAGCAGCCTGGCCACAGCAACACATATATTGTAATTACCAGTGATGGACTTGCAGGAGACTCCAACAGCGTCTGAAGTCAGATCCAGACTGAGAGCCCCGTTTGTGTAACTCTACCATCTATTTCTGGCTGCTTAATTAAGCAGCTGTGTGCACTCAGGATTGAGCTGCAAGCCTGTACTGGATGAGGAGTGGAATGAACGTCGTACTGCCATCCTATCTTCACTCCTATTTTCCTTATGCGACCCAGCTAAGAAACCTGGGCGAGATATACACCCCGTCCAATACGCACCCCTTCACTGTCTCACATATCCCCCCCCTCTTCTCCAGACCGAGGGCTGGTCAACAACTCCAAAGAGACAGTGAACTCTGGACAAGGCATCGGCATTACCCTGTAACTTCCCAGGTCTATGCTCTACCGAGAAATTGAATTCTTGAAGCGAAAGGAACCACCTTGTCACCCTGGCATTCCTTTCCTTGTTCTGCTTCATCCATGCCAGAGGAGCATGGTCTGACTGCAGTTTAAATTTCCTGCCCAAGAGGTAATAACGCAGGGAGTCCAGCACCCATTTGATTGCAAGGCACTCTCGCTCCAGAATAGCATAATTTTGTTCAGCCGGTGTCAGTTTTCGACTTAGATACATGACCGGGTGCTCTTCACCCTTCACGACCTGCGACAACACCGCCCCTAACCCCACATTAGAGGCATCAGTTTGAACAAGAAACTCGTCCCTGAAATTAGGGGTGACCAGAACTGGTCTTTGACATAAAGCCATTTTCAAAGACTGAAATGCTTTTTCTGCCTCTGGACTCCATTCTATCATTTTTGACTTCCCACCTTTTGTCAGGTCGGTCAATGGGGCAGCAATGGAGGCATAATTTTGTACAAATCTGCGATAGTACCCAGTGATGCCTAGAAACGCTTTGACCTGTCGTTTTGTGAGGGGTATAGGCCAGTTCTGAATCGCCTCTACCTTATCGATTTGTGGCTTAATCAGCCCCCTGCCAATGACGTAGCCCAGGTACTTTGCCTCTTCTAGGCCAATTGCACATTTCTCTGGGTTTATGTTCAGCCCAGCTCCGCCTATCGAGTCTAAGATGGCTTGTACCTTAGCGAGGTGGCTCTCCCAATCGGAACTGAAAATTACCACATCATCCAGGTAGGCAGCTGCATAGGCTTGATGCGGGCGCAGGATCAGGTCCATAAGCCTCTGAAAGATAGCTGGGGCTCCATGCAACCCGAATGGCATCACAAGATACTGAAACAAGCCTTCAGGGGTTGCAAAGGCCGTTTTTTCTTTTGCCTCATCAGACAGGGGTATCTGCCAGTACCCTTTTGTCAGATCGAGGGTTGTAATATAACGGGCACCCCCTAACCTCTCGATTAGCTCGTCTACCCGTGGCATCGGGTATGCGTCAAACTTTGACACGTCGTTCAACTTTCTAAAATCATTACAGAACCTCCAGGTTCCGTTAGGTTTTGGGATCAGGACAATCGGGCTACACCACTCGCTTTGGGCCTCCTCAATGACCCCGAGGTCTAGCATCCGTTTGATCTCAGTAGAGACTATCTGTCTGCGGGCTTCCGGAATCCTGTACGGCTTCAGCTTGACCTTAGTACCGGGCTCGGTCTCGATATGGTGTTTCACGAGAGAAGTCCGGCCGGGCAAGTCTGAAAACCTCTGCTGATTTTTCTGCAGAAACTCCCGTACTTCCTGTTTTTGATGTACGGACAATGTCTCACCAATTGTCACAGGAGGTAGAGGTGGTTTTAAACCCTTTCTCTACTTCACCCGAGGCCAACAATGACTCTCTGTCCCTCCAGGGCTTGATCAGGTTGATATGATAGACCTGGTAGAGCTTCCGTCTCCCAGGTTGGTGTACTTTGTAGGTGACGTCGCTCACTTTCTGTACTATCCCGTATGGGCCATGCCACTTGGCCAAAAACTTACTTTCCACCGTGGGAATTAGGATTAGGACTCGATCCCCGGGGTTGAAAGTCCTAATTTTTGCTGACCGATTATATATCCTGCTTTGAGCTTCTTGGGCTCTCTGCAGATGACTTTTAACCAATGGCATAATCTTAGCAATTCTATCTTGCAACTGGGCAATATGCTCTATAACACTCTTGTATGGGGTTACCTCGGTCTCCCATACTTCCTTGGCTATGTCTAGCAAGCCTCGCGGGTGCCGACCATATACCAACTCAAAGGGAGAAAACCCCGTAGAGGCTTGGGGCACCTCTCTGACCGAAAACATTATGTAGGGTAACAGGTAGTCCCAGTCCCGACCATCTTTCTCCACTGCTTTCTTTAACATATGTTTTAAACGTTTTATTAAAACGTTCAACCAGCCCATCCGTCTGTGGGTGATACACGGATGTTCGAATGTGCGAGATTTTAAGCAACTTACACAGGTCCTTCATCACCTTGGACATAAAAGGTGTGCCTTGGTCTGTGAGGATCTCTTTAGGGATTCCTGTCCTAGAAAACATATGAAAGAGTTCTCGTGCAATATTTTTGGACGCCATATTTCTTAAAGGGACAGCCTCGGGGTACCGGGTTGCATAATCAAGTACCACTAGTATGTATTGGTGCCCCCTGGCTGATTTCACAATAGGACCTACCAAGTCCATCGCTACCCTTTCAAATGGTATCTCTATAACCGGCAGCGGGACTAATGGACTGCGGAAGTGAGAAACCGGAGCATTTATCTGACACGTGGGGCAGGTTTTGCAATAATCCTCCACATCTCGGTAAACCCCTGGCCAGTAAAACCTCTGGAGGATTCTTTCCTGGGTCTTTTCCATCCCCAGGTGCCCACCAAGCACGTGGTTATATGACAAACCTAGTACCATACTTCTATATGGCTTAGGTACTAGGAGCTGACTCACGGCCTCTCCCTTTACCTTAGTGACCCTATATAACAGGTCATGGTTCATGGAAAAATGGGGAAATCTTTCATCAGAGCAGGGCTCTTGTGGGATCTCATTCAGAACAGTTATATTTTCCCTGGCATGTTTAAGAGTGGGGTCTCGCAATTGCTCACTCCCAAAATTGCCACGGGACACAGGTAGGTCAGGACATTCTGTTCCAGAGAACCATCATCCCCCTCCCCCAACATCACTTGAAATGGAAATTCATCATTATCACGGTCATCATCAATATCATGATCATCATCATCATTATCATTACATAAATTCAACAACACACTAGCATTGTGTTCCCCCCCTATGGACCGCGCAACCTCAGTAGGAGCTTCATTACACTGTCCGGTAGAACCGTTTTTTTTTCCAAAGATCCCAAAACAGGGGAAAGTCACGACCCAATATGGCGGGGTGCATCAGGTTCTTCACTACCCCCGCTTGATACGAGATCTCCCCGAGTTTTGTGACGAAGTCCACGGAAGTTACCGGGTAAACTTTGGTGCCTCCATGGATGCACACCACGCTCAGGTGTTTATCGGGGATGGAGTCCCTATCAGCCAGGCTGGCATGTATCAGAGTCACTCGACTCCCTGAGTCTAGGAGGGCTTGTACTGGGCAGCCATTTATAACCACCTGGGATACCTGTGGGCCAGTCTCCTCGCCTGGGGTGGCCATGCACACGGGTTCTGCGAAGAAAGAGAGGGACCTTCCAGCATCACAGTCCATAGGTTCCCCGACTAGTGGACAGTTGGCTGAAATATGACCCTTCTTACGGCATCTCCAACACTGTCTCAGGTCGGGTGGTTCAGACGTGGAGACCTTTCTAGGCCTGAGAACTCCTGACAGGGAAGCATCGGCCCTTGCCTCACACGTGTCCCCTCGGGGCTGACCCCGTCTATCAGCAGTCCCCCTGGCCCCACCAGCTGGAACCCTCTTACCGGGAGATGTTGGAGGCCGGGAACTCCGAAGTGATGACCGCTCGGACGGCTGGGCACGGAGGTAGTCTTTGGTGGCGGAGTACCTCTCAATCAGGCTGACCAGTTGATTGGTGTCTTTGGGGTCTCCTTGTCCGACCCAGTGCTGCGCCTCAGGAGGAAGGGCCCAGATGTACCGGTCCATCACAACTTTTTCGACCATTTGGGCAGGGTTGCTGTCATCAGGCTCCAGCCACTTCTTTACCAGATAAATCAGGTCATACATTTGTGAGCGAGCAGGCTTGTCCCAACTGTATCTCCAGTTATGGACTCTCCTGGCACGGACTGCAACCGTAACACCCAGCCGGGCAAGAATCTCTGCTTTCAGCTTGGCATAGTCTCTGCTGTCCTGCTCGCTAAGGTCAAAATAGGCCTTTTGGGGTTCTCCAGTCAGATAGGGTGCGACCACCATGGCCCATTCAGATAGTGGCAGGTTCTCCTTCTCTGCCAGTCTTTCAAATATAGCGAGATATGCCTCCACATCGTCATGAGGCGTCATCTTTTGCAGGGTCTGTTTTAGCGCCTTCTTTACAGCGGACAATGCAGGTGACCTTGCGTCATCACTCTGGGACAAGGTGCTGAGAGCCTAGCGTAGTGCTGCAATCTGCTCCATTAGCAATCGGTTAGTCTCCTGCTGTTGCACACTAACTTGCGCCATATGTTTGAGCAGCGCCTCCATGCTGTCAGACTTGTCCTTCATGGCAATGGCAGCCTTCACCCAGGACATGCTTATTTAAAAGTCTTTACCACAGCAAGTTCTGCTTTGCTGTGCAGACACTTTTTTTTTTCTCTGTGCAGACCCTATTAGGGCCACTGTCTCTTTAAGGCTGCTTCCACAGACTTTTCCTTTGCTGCTGCTTTAGCCACTGTGCTGCCCCAGCATTCTAGCACCAATTGTAAGCTTTTCAGGGGATATAGCTCTGGGATCGCCGTCTCGGGTAGAACGGAGTGGCATAGAAACAGTTCAATCACAGACAGCAATTCTGGTGCAACTGGCAGCAACCAGTTTTATTAAAGTCCACAGCAAACAAAACATAAACCAAATCATAAACAAAAGTCCTAAGCCTGGCAGGCTGCTAACTTAAACACAGTTAGTTCCCTCATTACTGTGAACTAGGCTCTAGCAGCCTGGCCACAACAACACATATATTGTAATTACCAGTGATGGACTTGCAGGAGACTCCAACAGCGTCTGAAGTCAGATCCAGACTGAGAGCCCCGTCTGTGTAACTCTACCATCTATTTCTGGCTGCTTAATTAAGCAGCTGTGTGCACTCAGGATTGAGCTGCAAGCCTGTACTGGATGAGGAGTGGAATGAACGTCGTACTGCCATCCTATCTTCACTCCTATTTTCCTTATGCGACCCAGCTAAGAAACCTGGGCGAGATATACACCCCGTCCAATACGCACCCCTTCACTGTCTCACACTATAGATAAAGGTATTGAAGGATAATGTCGTATAAATACCATAGCTGTAATCCTACCTGACCTCGGAAGTTGGCAAACACTCCAAACACGCAAATGACACCCCCACTCAATGTCCTTTGTCCCTGAATCCACCCTGTATTATTAGATGGAGCCCCCCTCTATTCAGACTACAATATAATCCAATAGACCAGTTATACAGCTCATTGTATTTCGAGTCTGGAATGCACGTTGTTTCTTTCACTAAGTGTTTGGTGTCTTTCGATCCTGGGCAGTCTACCTCTTTGATTGATCTTTCCACGTTGTGTTCCATCTCGATATGTATAATGCTCTTTAACTTTGAATATTGACTTACCTACAGTATGTTAGTAGGTGCGGTTGACTTTCACACACACGGCGTCCTGCATCCACTAACATTTTCTATTTTAGACTGTATGGATATGTTAAACTTTGACTGTTCCCTCCAACTTCTTTCTTCTGTTGATGATCATTTACTTATATATTGATAGGTAAATATACAGTACAGACCAAAAGTTTGGACACACCTTCTCATTGAAAGATTTTTCTGTATTTTCATGACTATGAAAATTGTAGACTCACTGAAGGCATCAAAACTATGAATTAACACATGTGGAATTATACATTACACTTTACAAGAAAGTGTGAAACAACTGAAAATATGTCTTATATTCTAGGTTCTTACAAGTAGCCACCTTTTGCTTTGATTACTGCTTTGCACGCAGAAAAGGTGAACGGCTGGACTCTACATGCCTAGTTCCCACCGTGAAGCATGGAGGGGGTGGTGCGATGGTGTGGGGGTGCTTTGCTGGTGAAACTGTTGGGGATTTATTCAAAATTGAAGCGATGAGTGGTCCAGCTCACCCCAAACCATCTCGATTGGGTTTAGGTCTGGTGACTGTGGAGGCCAGGTCATCTGGTGTAGCACCCCATCACTCTCCCTCTTGGTCAAATAGCCCTTACACAGCCTGGAGGTGTGTTTGGGGTCATTGTCCTGTTGAAAAATAAATGATGGTCCAACTAAACGCAAACCGGATGGAATAGCATGCCGCTGCAAATGCTGTGGTAGCCATGCTGCTTCAGTATGCCTTCAATTTTGAATAAATCCCCAACAGTGTCACGAGCAAAGCAACCCCACACCATCACACCACCTCCTCCATGCTTCACGGTGGGAACCAGGCATGTAGAGTCCATCCGTTCACCTTTTCTGCGTGCAAAGCAGTAATCAAAGCAAAAGGTGGCTACTTTGAAGAACCTAGAATATAAGACATATTTTCAGTTGTTTCACACTTTTTTGTAAAGTGTAATGTATTATTCCACATGTGTTAATTCATAGTTTTGATGCCTTCAGTGTGATTCTACAATTTTCATAGTCATGAAAATACAGAAATATCTTTGAATGAGAAGGTGTGTCCAAACTTTTGGTCTGTACTGTACATATATATTGCTACAAATCAGAATACTAATTATCAATTTAATCTATAACTACTATCGGAGTGAACATTTGCACATCCCTGAAGAAGCCACAGCTGTTGGTGTACCATGTGGGGATCCTGCCCTTTCCCTAGTCCCTTATTTTTTGTGGGTAGTGAGCTGGTGCTTGCATTTTTCTTTACATGTGTCTTATTGTATTCGCATCGGGAGGGCGGTAATGTCACGATGGGGGCAGGCTTTGCAGCATTGAGAATCTCTCCCCCATGTGCTCACCCACCTATCCTCTCTCTTTCCCCATGTGCTGACTTCTCCCGTCTGTGCTCTGTTCTTTGACCTGTCTAACCCATGTGCTATCCCCCTTGTCTGCTGTCTCTCTCCTTCCTGTGCTGTGTTCTCCTCTCATGTGCTGTCCCGTTTGAGCTGTCTCCCCCTGTGCTCTATCTCTCTCACCCCTATGCGCGTCTTCGACATTGTGCCTTTGCTGCTTTCCTTTCATTGTCATTGGCGTACTTTTTAGGAGGAGCCATGTTGGCGTTGATATTTGCTTTTTAAAGGGTTTTTCCCACAAATGAAAGTTCATTTTAAAAATTGTCTGTGTCTCACTGTGTACAGAACATACCATCACAGACTGCACATTGTACTCCATCTTATCAGAATACCCCAGGACTCCCACCTGTTCCTTGCCCTGCCGGATTTCCACATACATGGCCTTTAGCCTTTCAAGTATACATATCCTGCAGTGGCCTCTCTTGTCTCCACTTCATGATTTGCCCTAAGGTTTGAGAAAGACCCAACATGGGGTCGAAACTTTACATCAACACGTTATTAACTCTGTGGTGACTTCAATGAATTCCTTCACTTGCATTGCGGCTGTTTTTTCATTAATTCACGATTTGTCTGGACTAGTTCCAGGTTCAGACTGCACCTGCTCATTACTATAGAGTGCACGCCTTTCCGGTACAAATACAGAACATACCACAGCTCCTGGGCAGGGGAGGAAGCAAAAGACAATACTGACATTACAGCAGGAGATTGCAGAGGATACATTTTGTGAGTTAAAATATTGTTTAAAAACAGTCAGTAAAATATTTTACCTCACAAAATGAATCCTCTGTGATCCCCTGCTGTAATGTCATTATTGTGTTTTGCTTCCTCCCCTGCCCAGGAGATGTGGTGTGCTCCATACAAGGTCGGACAGAGACAATTTTTAAAATTAACTTTCGCTCGTGGGAAACCCCCTTTAATGTGACCGGCTTCCTCTGCCTGTAGACATGTCTCGCATCTGCCACCGGGTTCAGCTGAATGATTCACTGCGCCTGCGCGGAATTTCCGCAGGCGCAGTAAATCAGACCGCCGCCATCTTTGTGCAGACAGATAGTGGCAGTTACTTTAAAACTACGCATGCGCTCCTCCTGTACAAAGATGACAGCGGTCAGTGAATCATTCGGCTGATCCCTGCGACAGCGTGTTCGCGACGGTGTTCCGCTGGTGGTACTGCGCAAGAGGCTGTGTACATGGCGTATACAGTGTGTGTGTGTGTGTGGTGCGTACGGCATATGCAGAGTGTGTGTGTGGTGCGTACGGAGTATACAGTGTGTGTGGTGCGTATGGCGTATACAGTGTGTGTGTGGTGCATACGGCGTATGCAGTGTGTGTTTGTGTGGTGCATACGGCGTATACAGTGTGTGTGGTGCGTATGGCGTATACAGTGTGTGTGTGGTGCGTACGGTGTGTATAGTGTGTGTGTCTGTGGGGCGTACGGCGTATACAGTGTGTGTGTGTGTGGTGCGCACGGCGTGTACAGTGTGTGTGTGTGTAGTGTGACAGTGTTCCGCTGGTGGTTCCGCGCAAGGGGCTGGTGCCACCAGCCGTCTGCATATTGAGACACCCATCACTTGCTATTTCTAATACTATCCATGTATTCTTATATTGTGTTATATATTGGCTTGTAGGGAGGTGGTTGGATTCTCTGCACTTATTTTTATGTGGAGACCTAGGTGGTTATACTGCATTATTTTATTTTTTTGCTTTTAATTGTTTTTAATGTTATTGTTCACTGATATTATGTAATAAAGTTTTCTGTATAATTTTTGCCACGCTGGCATATGCAGGGTTGTGGGTATGTTTACAACAGCAAAGAGTAAATATATTAAATTTTAGTTTTAAAAGATGAAATAACAAAAAGACATACATGTAAGGCAAAAACAATGTAAAACAAAGAAATAAATCAAAAAAGGTTTTTATTTTTGAGGAGAAATTCTTTGCAAAGGAGATCACTACAGAAATTTGGACAGATCTATAATTCACACTGTCTCTCTTGGAATCTGACCAGTTTTTCTGAATGAGATATTTTAAAGGGTCTCATCCACACCTCTTACCCCTCCTCCTCAGGTACGATTAAGCCCCACATTTACAGATATATCGGTGGATAGTGTTGATATCAGACTAATATTGATATGGCATGGAAATATTGCATCTCCATTGCCATGTGATATCCGAGGCACACTAAAGTCGTACTGTCTACTTTTAGAGGCAATTATCTTCTGGCCCATATTTTATCACCCCTTTGCTAGAGAGAAATATACCAAGAGAACATTTGTTCTTCCTGCCATTGTCAGATCCATGATCATTTAATTAATTACTCACAAGAGAATCTGCCAGCTGTCCAGTCATACATAATCCGTAACTCCTCCATGACATCATCAATATGTTAGTCCCCAACAACTCATTTAAGATTTTGGAAGGTAACATATCTTTTGATTAGTTTATTAATTCTTCAATCCACTTAGATTGTAAACTATTTGAGGCTAGTTTCACACATCCGGTGTGCGCCTGACGGCGCCCCCGGCATTTAGCCGCAGCGCCGCATCAGAAAACCTGATGCGCCGCTTGCGGTTTTTTTTGCATTGACTTGCATTAGCGCCGGATGGCGCCGCATGTCAATGCGTCGTATGCGATTTTGTCCGGATGCGGCGGAAATGTACATTCCAGCGGCCGGACAAAACGCAGCATGTAACGTTTTTTTTTTTTGCCGGATTCCCCTGATGTCTCCGGGCATCAGAAACCATCCGGCAAAAAAACGCATGCGGCGCATCAGGTTTTCTGATGCGGCGCTGCGGCTAAATGCCAGGGGCGCCGTCAGGCGCACACCGGATGTGTGAAAGAGGCCTGAGGCTTTCCTTCTTTTGTATAAACATGTTGACCTCATTGTGAATTGCCACAGGAGATGATTGATTTATAGAAATAGATAACACGATTTTCAGATTCTATAATTCCTTAAATATTAATGCAATTTGTAATATGTATTATGTTTGGTGTACCTACAGTTTATTTTATATAAATCGGATCTGTCAGCTTTCCTGAAATGTCTGTTTTATTAAACATATGTATTGAAGTTGTCGAATCAGTAATGACAATTCCAACCTCTGGAGGACAAAGCTTGTTGGCAAACTGAACGTTAACATCTACCTATTCTGCTTTCATCAATATTTTCAATATTACGTTGTAAGGAGTTGTGCAGCAAATGATTGGACTTACTATTAAAGTATTGAATTTTATGTCATGCAGTTTTTATATTTATACAGTAGTTCATTTTAATATTTTGTTGGTTGCCCTTGGAAATAGACAGCACATTCTCTAGTCCAAAGTCACACTATTTACTTACATCTTTGGCATCTGTTCTTTTTGGTGATAAACACAGAAGTAAAGAGATCTAAGGCCTCTTTCACACTTCCGGCGGGCGCCTAACGGCGCCCCCGGCATTTTGCCGCAGCGCCGCATCAGAAAATCTGATGCGCCGCATGCGGCTTTTTTCGCATTGACATGCATTAGCGCCGGATGGCGCCGCATGTCAATGCGTTGCATGCGGTTTTGTCCGGATGCGGCGCAAATGTACATTGTGGCGGCCGGACAAAACGCTGCATGTAACGTTTTTTGTTTTTGCCGGATGGTTTCTGATGTCTCCAAGCATCAGAAACCATCCGGCAAAAAACTGCATGCGGCCGCCGGCGGTGCATCAGGTTTTCTGATGCGGCGCTGCAGCAAAATGCCGGGGGCGCCGTCAGGCGCCCGCCGGAAGTGTGAAAGAGGCCTAAGAGAAAAGTAGCTTTTTTTCCCTTTTTAGATCCACATATGGCTTTAGTTAAAAAATGGTGTACAAAACTGTATAAGAACTGCACATGTGATGCCAGCCTTGACGGAATTTGAAGTTAGAAGTTATCCTTTGAGTCCCATCTGTGACGTATTTATTGTTTACTCTCACAAGTTCTGCAGTAGGTCTGACCTGTTGTATATATGATTTATGTGCTTTTGTGACTTAAGGGTTTGTGCAAACGATCAGTAAATGCTGCGGGTTGGATGCTGCATACTTGTGCAGCGTCCAACCCGCAGCGTCCTGAAGTTACAGCATAGTGGATGGGATTTTAAGAAATCCCATCTCCACTATGCGTGCACAGACGCCTGCGGATCACCCGCAGAGATGGACATGTGGTGCGTCTCCAGACCGCAGCATGTCTATTTCACCAATAGATTGTATTGGACGAGGTGAATCTGCACGGTTCAGTGAACACATGCGGATTCACCTTCGTTCAATAGCCGGCAGCACTTTGGATAAAGCGAACATGTGCTGCGTCCAAAGCGCTGCCCCTTCTGGGCCTTAGTGATTGACATATGTGGCAAGCCATTATGAATGCTACACCTACAAACAATAAGCTACATAGCAACAGTAAATATAACTATGAGCACAGCAAATAAAGTCACCTACAAAACATAGCATTAACAGCAGATAGGGGCTCAGTTTGCATTCCTGGTTAGTATTTCTTCTTTAAAGGGAACTTGTCAGCTGATTCATTCTGCCTGAACCATGGTAAGCATGAATCAAACACCGGCTCCTGCATTCTAAACAATGTGCTTTATGCGAAAATGATGCTGTGTTTCACAAAAAACAGCATTGAAAGCAGTTGCACAGTGGCTCAAGAGGTAAAGGGGCCAATTTTTACTTCAAAAGCAAGTGGGATTTTTCATTCTAGTGAGCTATTGGACAACAAAGGACCCATATATTGTTCTCATACAGGGGTCTTCTGTCTGTGTGCGCTCGTAAATTCAGAGGTAAGAAGTAAAATGTAAAGAGATGTATGTCCCCATTGTTCTATCACTGCACATCCAGCTATACTGACGGGTCCATCCCTATATATGTGTGTATAGGGTGGAGACCTGTCTCCAGGACTCAACTCTTGCTGCTCTTTTAAGTTAGAGTCAGGGCCGGCGTCAGCACCCGGCACACCTGGGCAAGTGCCAGGGCCCTGAGCAGGCAGGGGGGCCCACTCGCCATCAGGGACACCAGTGCAATATGGGAGCCTGGGGCCCATTATATATTGAGTATTATATGGGGCCCATGATACACTGGAGCATCATATATGCGGCCCATTATATATATGAAGCATTATATGGGGCCCATTATATATAGAGAATTACATGGGACCCATTATGTTTGGAGCAATATTTGGGGCCCATCATAAACTGGAAGATTATATGGAGCCCATTATATATGGAGAATTATATGGGGCTCATCATATATGGGAACATATGGTGCTCATTATACTGTTTGTAGCATTATATGGGGCTCATTATACTGTTTGGAGCATTATATGGGGCTCATTATACTGTATGGAGCAATATATGGGCCTATTATATACTGTACGGAGCAATATATGGGGCTCATTATACTGTATGGAGCATTATATGGGGTCCATTATACTGTATGGAGCAATATCTGGGGCTCATTATTCTGTATGGAGCACTATGTAGTGCCCATAATACTGTATGGAGAACTATATTGTCTGGTTTCTGAACTATTGTAGAATTTATAATAGATATCACTCATGTAATGTAAGAAGTAAATGAAATCTTTGTGATTGTACTATACCTATATTTCTCTGCCATATCTGTGCATCATGAATTGTGGTATGTGTTAAAGGGGCCCACCGAGACTCTATCGCCCAGGGCCCACGAAAACCTGGAGCCCGCCCTGGTTAGAGTAGTAGTTAGAGTACAGGAGCTGGTCTATGCTTCAGAGTTAACACACACACACCGTGTTACCCGTCCAAGTGCGACCCGACAAAACATCGGATCATACTTGGACCACTGTTAGTTTATGGGGCCTCGCTCATGTCAGATTTTTTTCCTTGTGCCGAGTCAGTCCAGGGTCAGAGTTTGATTAGAGTGTCATTTGCATAATCGGCCCGATTTTCTCTGATGAGAAAATTTATATATATAAAAAAAAGACATTGCTGAATGCCACTCAGCTGCTTTCTCTATGCTGCAGGCATTCAGCACAGTAACGGCTGGGGCACACAGGGGAGCTGTATCAGTCACTGACACCACTCATGCCTCTCTTTGCCTGCACCCCAGCTGTCGCTCCCTCCCTGCACTCAAATGTAGTTGTGTCTATCAGGAGCTAATACAATTGCTGTGAGCCTCGCTGCCTGGCACAGGAGTAAAGGAGCTGTAATCAGCCCTCTCCTCTACCGGGAACTCTATCCGGTCTGCATCCTGTTGGAGACGGTGCACGCATTGGACATCCAATGGTGCGATAGGGTGATGACAGCGGCCGTGGTGTACAGGGAGCCTGGATTAAGTGAGAATAAATCTTTTTTTATTTCTCTGATATTTTGCCAATGAATGGCGGAAATTACATGAAGATATGGCTTAGGGGATATATGAGGTCTGGCTGTGGGGGACACATGAGGGTTAGGCTGTGGGGGCCATACGAGGGGCTGGCTGAGAGGAAATTTGAGGGACTGGCTGTGGGAAACATAAAATGAGGTGGCTATGAGAGACATAATATGGTCTGGCTGTGAAGATATTGGAGAGGCTGGCTATGGGGGACATAAGACGGTCTGGCTTTTGAGGACATATGAGGGGAGACATATAAGAGGCTGGTTCTGAGGGACGTAAAAGGGGCTGGCTGCAGGGACATAATTCAGGCTGGCTGCGGGGAAATACGGG
>JARQOD010000001.1:876053667-876129601 GCA_033576555.1 Oophaga sylvatica
CCTTCACAAAAGGTTAACTGGTTTACAGCAAGCAGCGCAGCTAATGCTGGCAGCTCAGCTGTAAGCCCCCGAACGAATGAGCTCTTCTCCCGGCTGACACGAGAGGAAGTGATTAGTGTGGGAAGCTTAATTGATTGCTTCCCAGGCTATTCAGTTCAGTTCAGATCAGCCGGGGACTCCCTCTGACGTCACTGATGCTGTGCGGTGTTTCCCAAAACTCTGGATTTTGTTTGGAATGTTTTTTAGTGGGTCTTGCTATCTCTTACTTTTCTTTTTCTTTCTCCATTTAAACTTTATCTGGGCATGAGTAGGGTTTTGTTCATTTTTTTTTTCTTTTCACTTGATAGATTGTCAACAATGTGTTTTATACTAGTATTGTAAGTAAATAAAAGAGTAAAATCCAGCCATAATTTCAAATATTTCTTCATACATGTAGGTTTCAGACCACATTATGGTCATCCGCAATGACCAAGGACCATAATCTGGGAAAACGATATCTCTATATGTACCGTATTTTTTGGACCATAAGACGCACTTTTTTCCCCCAAAATTTTGGGGGAAAATGGGGGTGCGTCTTATGGTCGCAACATACCGGAAAGTTCAGTGGCGGCGGCGCTCCCAATGCAGCTTGGCTACAATGCGGTGGTGGTGTCCAGGCAGCATCGGGCCTCTGGGCTGCGTGAGGGGCTCTGCCGGCATCTCGTCCCAGCCGGAAAGCCCCCCCGCAGCTGCGACGCGGTGCCGGTGCCTCCGGTGGCGGTCTCGATCCAAAGTGTGGTGCGGTGGTGGTGTTCGGGCAGCAAGCGGGCCTCTGGGCTGCGTGGGGGGCTCCGCCGGCATCTCGTCCCAGCCGGAAAGCCCCCCGCAGCTGCGACGCGGTGCCGGCATGAGGATTGGCCGCCTGGGGCCTCCGGCAAGATGGCCGTCGCATACTCTCGTTCAAATCTCGGCAACGAGGTCTTGTCCTGAGATCTCGGGAAGAGATCTCGTTGCCGAGATTTGAACGAGAGTATGCGGCGGCCATCTTGTCGGAGGCCCCAGGCGGCCATTCCTCATGCCGGCACCGCGTCGCAGCTGCAGGGGGGCTTTCCGGCTGGGACGAGATGCCGGCGGAGCCCCCCACGCAGCCCAGAGGCCCGCTTGCTGCCCGAACACCACCACCGCACCACACTTTGGATCGGGACCGCCACCGGAGGCACCGGCACCGCGTCGCAGCTGCGAGGGGGCTTTCCGGCTGGGACGAGAAGCCGGCGGAGCCCCCAACGCAGCCCGGAGGCCCGCTGCTGCCCGGACACCACCACCGCATCGCAGCCAAGCTGCATTGGGAGCGCCGCCGCCACCGGATTTGTGAGTATATGGCCACCCTGGCCACCCCACATAACACAGCCACCCCACATAACACAGCCACCCCACATAACACAGCCACCCCACAGTGCCCAACCACCCCACAGTGCCCAACCACCCCACACAGTGGTAAGCTAAATTCGGACTGTAAGACTGACCCCCATTTGATACATTTTTTTTTTTTCCCAATTTTCCTTCTGAAAATTTGGGGTGCGTCTTATGGTCCGGTGCGTCTTATAGTCCAAAAAATATGGTATTTAAAATGAAAGCTGGGCTTTCCTTTGCTTATAGTACAAGTGCACCCCTGCAAATCACTGTTTCTGTTTGGTTGCAGGTAAACTGGACTACCTAGTTTTTATAATGATATTGTGTCATATCCTCTTTCCAGACATGCATTGTATAATAAAAAAAAACTATAAAAATAGTATAACTATAAAAAGAAACTTCCAATTAATTTGGCTTAGGAGTTTGTAAGAGAGGTGTTATGCTAGAGTAGAAACTCACTCGTGGATAATAGGTAAAGCTAAAAACCTGCGACTAACCCTGCCGTTTCCCGTACAGACTAGAGATCCTGACCCCCACAGTCCTGCGTGAACTGAGAAAGCCCTAACCACAAACTAGAAAATGACAACTTGGACCTATGCTAAAAGATTATGAGTACAAATTGGGCTACATGGTGTCATAAGGTCATGTACAATGGTAACAAAACTTCAGTTGTTCCATATAGGAAAGAAAGTAAAGAGCAACCTTTCAACAAAGTCAAGACCAAGGCACAGTCACTTGCAACTAAGATTTTCCAGCGATTCGCATGTGACTGTTACTGTGCAGTCTTAGCTTTGATATAGCAAATTTTTAGACTTATTGCACACAATGACAATGTGTTATTCCAGATCTATATTTCTGTTCGTTAGAGATGAATTTAGTACATTTTTGTTTCCTTGTTTAATTTTTAACTTATAACTGTTTTTCAAAACCCCTTTCAGCTTCCTTTCATTTGAAATCCATGGGTGGCCTGAATTACCCAATACTAATTTACAGTAACAGCTCAGGTCACAGCCTCAGCATGGCAGGTCAGAAAATCTCCAGTCATGGGCCATTAGCTTCCAATTATGGCTCAGTGGCCAAAGACTAATTTTACCTGAAGCATAAATTGACATTTTTTTGTTGTTTACAAAATTCCAGAACTGTCAGTTCAAATTATTTCCGTACAAGAACTGCTCAAAATATTCAATAATAAGACATTTGATTTTGTTGTATTTCCCAAATATTTATAAGAAACTGCACATATGATATATATCATGGAGTCTGGGATATTTTACTGGCGTTAGCATGATGCTCATTTATTACACAAGAGCTCAATAGTTTAGGGATCTGGCACCAGTGCTGAACAGCCAATTTAAAGGAGTTGCACTGAGTTAACAAGTTAACAAGAAGTCACCTATTTACAGGAAAGGTGGCTACTTGCTATTCACTGGAGATACCACCAATCCTGAGAGTGGGGCTCCAGCCTCCCCACTTTGAATGTTTTGAATGTTGAATATGCATATCACCTCTTCATTCAGTGTCTATAGAACTGAAGAGTGGAGGTCTGTACTATTGTGTTCCTAACCCTAAAGACACCAAGAGCACTGTGTTGTATATTAAAATGTGAATAGTGGCATGCGGTTTTAAATATATTTTGACATGTGAATTGCGGTTTCAGGCGTGTATAATGTGATATAGTAAAGAATAACGTATAAAGTGTGATAAGAATTGTTAGTATGATAGGTATAGTGTGCAGCATAAATATAGGGAAAGCAAAGTATAAGATAACTGATATAATAGGTTAGGTTTTTTTAGGCCATAAGATAGACTTTGGTAAGCAATATAAATGTAATATGTTTAATATATGCAAATGCCATGCATAATGTATATAAAGGTATATTTGTCATCTACAGACATAGGGACAGACTGGATAATACTTAATCTTGTTGCAGCCACAATAAAAATTAAATAGTTTCAAACGTACCTCTACTTCTGGAAGCATTCTAGCACAATTCACACCAGTTAAAAAAATGGCAAAGTCATAGGCAGATATACCTTGAACCTAGAGTTTCACTTGATTGGTAAGAAAATATCACAGTAAGAGTTTCGGATGTTCCATGGAGCCTGTTTTGCCCTTGTCCAAGATGGAGTCTGATACTTCGCCCTGCCCTTGAATTTCCTGCCTGTCCTGCTATTTAAGTGTGGGTCAGGAGATCCTTCTTGCTTGAGTATTTTGTTGCTGTTGGCTTCTGAGCTTCCTCCTGGTCTGCTTCTGGAGTTCCTGCTGCTGCTGCTCGTTACTCGGTGCTCTGCCTCTCCACTTTCAGCTGCCTTCAGTCCTCTGTGTGGCTTCCTGATCCTGGCCAGAGTTACTTATTGTCCGGACTTCTAGTGTGGAGCTATTCATCTCTGGAACTGCTGTGGTCAGTAAGAGATTATGACATCGTTATCACTTCTTGGACTGTGTTCTGTTGTAGACTGCTTTGCTGGACTTGAGCGGGACTTTTTCAGCCCAAAAGGTACATTTAGTAACCTTCTCCTGCTCCACCTGTGTATTTCTGGACTTCTACGTTTAAGTGTGGATTGCCCGCCAGGGCAGTTGGATACTCGGTACTGGGCCAGTGTCTTAAAGGGAAGTGTCACAGCGGTAGTGACCCGGTCCGTGGCCCTGGGCGTCCAATGAAAGGGGAATATTTACAGGGGATGATAGAGTTTGTAGTAAAATGTTCGTGACGCCACCTGTGGTTTCTGGTCAGAGGTGACCAGCGCTGCTGTGCAGATCCTCTGGGACAGATGGTGATATGCAGCAGAGTTGGAATGGCTTCCCACAGGTGAAGCTTGTCCCAGGGCAGAGAGGTGTTGTAGAAAGTAATGGTGCTGGGAGATGTAGCAGAGTGGAGTGCGTGATGCAGAAAGAACTTGAGAAGACAGTCAGTTGCAGTTTCCAAGACTTTACTCACAGTTCTGATGCACACAGGTGCCCGCTTGGTGCCGTGTTCTCCAGGTGAGGAGTCCAGCCAACTCCCAGGTGGATGGAGAACACCAGTCCAAAGCTCCCTGTCAGTGTATGCCTTCCATGGCCGTCTCACTGTGCTGATTCTCACTCCTTTCTTCCTTCCCAGCACCTCGCTAACAGTGTCCCAGTCTAGAAGCTGCGGATCCTATAGGACAACGTGACCCAGGCGTTTCCTTGATCCTATATAGCTTTCCTTCCCGGAGAAGATGCTTGTGGTTTTGGCTGTGATCCCTAAAGTTATCACAGCTGTCGGCATGCTAGCTGAGTCATAAAGTTCTCCACTAGGCTAGGGGCCGAGTCCCTACTGCGACCTGGATTCTCCCAACTGACATCCGGTAGTCCTGGAACGAGCCCCACTTTCTTTCTCTCTGTGAGCAGCTCCTCAGGACTTGGAGCCTGCTGCACTGTTGTATCTCTTTCCTCTCTCCGCTATGGGAGAGCTGTGTAACACGTCTGTCTTCTTCCTCCCCGAAGGGAAGACTCTCCTCTAACTTCCCTCTAGCTCCTGCTCTGACCCCCAAGCTCCACCCACCATCTAACACCCTTTCCTAGCTGCAGACATGCTAGTGGAACTCAGCTAGTGTGTGTGATGGATGCAGTGTTGCCAGAGCCAGGTGTAGTGTCTCCATCTTACCTGAAAGATGGGATACCACATCTCTGGTGAAATGCAGTACCTCTGTGGCGACTGGACCCTCAGGGGCGCCACAAGTGCCGTGCGCACTCTTGCTTCATATTACTGCTGGACTCCGTCATGGAAGTGCCGTGCATACTCTTGCTTCACCCCGCTATTAAGTTTAACATTTCTGTTTTGTGCTGTGCACCTTGTTACAATTGCAGGAAAATCTCTGTTAGTTTATGCTCTACCTTTTGCTTTATTTAATACATTTATTTGTCTCAGCTTTGGTCTCAGATTCGTTTTATCCCACGCGATCAGATTCCATAGTACCCACATAATTGTTACAATCACCTTCCCCGTTCAAGTAAAAACCTTTTAATGGATTTGCGGGGGATTGAAGGAGCTTTCTAAACAATATCACCCTGCTACCTGTCTGTCTGCCTACAATAGCTGTCTGTTCACTTCTCCAAAAATGACCCTCACAGCAGACACTTTTCCTCAGCTGTCCCAATTCTGTCCAGCCATAAAGCACCGTGCTTCAGTTTGTCTTGATTCTGTATCAGGGTGTCACGCCCAACAAGCTCACTGCATCAGCAGGATTTAGGCAAATATATACATGGTCAAAATTCCTCAGCCCAACTTGCACCCTGCTTTCCTAGATATCATTACAAGGTAATCAGAGAAATGGCACCATCGTTGCACTGAAACTAAACAGTAGATTCTTGCCTGAACCATGAGTCAAGTCTACCCCATGCCCAAAGGAACCTGCCATTATATCAGAAAAGTGCAGAACATACTATGAAATTGTGAAGATGCAACCACACATAGCATTTTCCTGGAGAACACCCTTACAACTAGGCATCATTATCTAGGCAGAGTTCATTTGTAATTAAACCAGAATCCAATCTTATCACTTTTGTGAACCATGGAAAGAGACTTCTGTTCTTTGCCCTCATAGTTTTTATGAAATACAAAGACAGATTTTAAAATTTTAATCCAACTGTCCCTCGGTCTTGGAGAAATTGTTTCTTAGGGTTCCAAACTACGGTTTGATGCTCGACAGGGAGTTGGCATCCTTCTGTACTTCTAATTATTCCCTAAATTAGACCGCTTCTACAAGGTAATCAAAATACAACTTTTCAACTCAACTCAAATGTAATTTTTTTTTTCTAAAAAAAAAATATGAAAAAAAACCTTCCTAAATGATGAAATTTGTCAGTGAATGAGTTGCACTATGCTGGAAGTCTTTGGAGATGATCGACCCTATTCTTTTGCTTAATGGTTATAAAACCTGCTGCTAGCCATAAGGAATGTCCATAGCCATGTGAGCAAGTTGAATGAAAATTGGATCCCCGGTATGCTGATGACATCCCTTAACACCACATCTACTTTTTTCCTCACCTTACGTCTATTCCATTGAAGCCCTTGTCACCTGTAAAAAAAGCAGAAAATAAACAACCATGATACTCACCTTACACCTAATCCACCAATGCCCATGTTTCTTGTAAAAAAAAAATAATAATAAACAACCGTATCCCTCAGCTGTCCGAAGTGAAGATAATCCATACTGTTCCACGACGAATCGGATGATTTGTAGAGAAGTCACATCTTATTGGGGCGGCTGAGAGCTGAAGTTCTTAGATTGGGAGGAGGGCCCATTTCCCTGGCCACTTCCCTGGCTGTTATTATCAGTCTACAGCTGTGTTTTTCGCCATTGCTGGTTTGAAACTGTGGCAGGTCCCTACATATTTTTTTTTTCTGAGATCCCTACATAAAATAACCAGTAAAGGCTAACCAAATAGCAGTGAGCTAATACTAATAGCCTGGGAACTTTTTAGGGATATTGCCCATCTTCCCAAAATATTAACATCAGCCCTCACCTGTCGGGTTTAGCTCTGCTGCTTTTGAAAATTATGGGGAACCCCACACCGTTTTTCATTTACTTTTTTTATAAGTACAGTAAAATACACAAGGTAACCTTAATTCACAACTCCCAGGTGTTCCAGCAGCTGGAAACTCCAGTAACATTAAAATGCCTCTCAAAGTTTCCCATGAGGTTTCCAGGCCTCGCAGCTGCTGGAAGACCCGGTGACTGTGAACTCTGGTAACCTGAACGATTCTAGTTCCAGTGCCGGACTGTTGAATACCGGAGTGCCGAGTGCCAGGCTTGTGTGCGTTCATCATTCCGGCGCTGGCACATGCAAAGCAAGAGAAACAGTTGCTATGATATCACATTACTGTTTTTGTTAATGAATGTAAAAAATTTAAAAAAAAAAAACGTGTGTGGGTCCCCCGTAATTTTCATAAGCAGCAGAGGGAAAGCCAAGGGATGAAGGCTGATGTTAATATTCTGGAAAGTAGGGCAATATCTATAAAGATTCCCAGGCTAGGGAACATGTCTAGGTTCTTTTTTATATACAGTAAGTGTTGAAAACAAAATTCCAATCTTTGTTAAAAAAAGAAAATTGCTCAATTTTCCGATACCCGTAGTGACTCAATTTTTCGTGATCTCGGGTTGGGTGAGGGCTTATGTTTTGCATGCCAAGCTGACATTTTTAATGATACCATTTTGGTGCAAATATCATCTTTTGATCGCCCTTTATTGCATTTTAATGCAATGTTGCGGCGACCAAAAAAAAAGTAATTCTGGCGTTTTGACTTTTTTTCTCACTACGCCGTTTAGTGATCAGGTTAATCCTTTTTTAATTGATAGATTGGGCAATTCTGAATGGGACGATACCAAATATGTGTACAGTATGTTTGATTTTTTATTGTTTTATTTTGAATGGGGCGAAAGGGGGGTGATTTGAACTTTTATTTTTTTTATTTATTCTTTTTTACTTTTGGAAAAAATAGTCTCAATGGGAGACTAGAAGCTGCCACAACCCGATCGGCTCTGCTACATAGAGGCGATGATCACATCGCCTCTATATAGCAGAATTACTCACTTGCTATGAGTGCTGACCACCGGGTGGCGCTCACAGCAAGCCGGCACTGACAACAATATGGTTGTCATGCCAATGAATCGTTAACCCGCGATCATGTGACGGGGTCACCGGTGGGCGGGTTTCCAGCCCAATGGCTGGAAGAACGAGTTAAATGCTGCTGTCAGTGTTTGACAGCGGCATTTAACTAGTTAATAGCTGTGGGTGGATCGCAATTTCACCCGTGGCTATTCCGGGTACAGATAATGTTTACACAAGCAGTGTAGTTTTGTTCCAAACATGCAGTTTTTATTGTTTTCCACAGGTTGCACAGCACCAAAATAAAGTCATAAACAAATCCCTAGCCTTGTCCAGGTACTCGCTAAACAGAACAGACTGTCCCTGACTACTCATACATGGTTGAGCTTGTCCCAGCTTGGTCAAACAAAACAGCTATTATTCATAGGAACCACTGATACTTGCAGTATTTTGCATATGGTCTGTGCAGACTCTTCTCAGAGAGGAATTCTGGCTTGTCTCTCTTTTCAGCTTCAAAACACATCCAGTCTGGTCTGCTTCCCTGAGCTGACTGACTCTGATGAACACCAGCCTGTTTATATACAGAGCCAACCAGGTGCACTGATCAAAGCCTGCAGAGCAAGGATTTAACCCTAGACTACCTGGCATTGCTACATGCTCTAATGTTTAAGTTTCTCATATTTTTTTTTGTAGTTACAACCATCAAATTATGTTATCTTACCTTCTTCTGCTCCTTTCTACCTGATTCCTTTATCTGTTTTTCTACCTTCTTTCTTTGAAGTCGAGCAAAAATAGTTTTTTGTAAGTAATTTCATGTTGCTTTTCTGTTACGCTGATATTGATTTGCTTCAGAACAAGTCCCGTATAAGCTGGTTAGAAATGAGTCTGCTGCACATTTTCCTAATAGACCTATTGAAAATGTAAGAGAGCAATAAAATCCATAACAGCATTAAATCTCCAAAATAATTACTGTGCATTATGGCAGTGACAGAAAAGCAGCACCAATTATAGCAAATAATTATACATCGTTTAAGATAATAATTTTACAGTTATCCCATCTGGTCCTCATGTTATTTATTCTGGATGACATTTTTCATCTGGTATGTGTCAATCCTGAGGATGTACAGCAGACAGAAAGCAGAGGAAACCAAGCTAAAAAAGAAGGCAATAATGTACCACGCTCATGGGGCATGACCAATGAACAATGGGGCACAATGCATTGCAATAAAATATATACGTCATATAAAAAAAACTATCCTTAAACGGTAACTTCAAATAATTCAAGTGGTTTTCTGTTTCCACACAACTCTCCCAAACACTGGCCGGACTAAAGACCCCCATACACATTAAATTGTTCTCAGCCATCTCTCCTGATTCCCCCATAAACATGAATTCAAGGCTCGGCAGAGCGCTCCTGTGTTCTCTATGAGAGAGATGGTGGCACAGGAAAGCAAAAAGATCAGCCACTGAGACCCCCAACCAAAATAGACTGTTGGCCTCCGCATACACTTAAAGGGAATCTGTCACCACATTTTAGGCTTATCAGCTAAAAATATCGTTGAACTGCGTGTCAGCTATGCATTTCCCAACTACTTTTGAAACCCCCTGACTCGCCATGTATCACCCATAAATACCATTTTTATTTCACCCACGCTGTATGTTAATGAGTTGGGTCTGGTCCAAGGGGCGTTGTCTTTGGTTCTTCACTCCACCTCTCCTTGGCTGTTGTATGCATTACTTCTCGTAAATGTCGTAATTTGCGTCCATATTTCGCGCGTGCGCATTGCGATGATCTCTCACGCATGCGCAGTATGCTTTGCCCAACTGAGGGCAAAGCCAGAAAGAAGTAGTGCACATGTGCAAAAAAAATATATATGAGGTATTGATCAATATTTTGGCACAAATACGCAAGCTCGCAACCCGCGTCAAGGGTTTGTAAACTTGCGCTTCCTTACACTAAAATTTAAAGCAAAGCCACAGAAAGAAGAATTTAAATGACCAGTGCCCTATACAAGCATTTTTGTGTGCAATTCTAATAGTAAGCAATCACCCCCTCCATGGATTGGCAGGTTGTGAGTGGTTATCTCATCGGTATGAGGCCCCTGTGTTGCCTCCATCTTTAACAAGTGTTGAGAGTGCATTGTACCAGTGACTGTAAATAACTCACCTTGAGTGAAATGTCTGACTGCACCTATAATGGACATATGAATGCAAAAGGTTGTAAGAAGATTAAGTAGGCAATTCATTAGGGAGCTTATTCCAAAAATCTGGCGTAAACACCTTAATAAGTTGTAATATTTTTGCGCACCTCAACAGTTGGGCAAAAATATTGTGACTTTTGTGGTTTACACGCCAGTCCCAGCCAGCTATGACAATATGGGTGTGGAATGGGCTTGGTCTTGCCCACCCATCAAATTAATTTAAGTTAGGCCACTAAAGTGGTGGAACTTACTCCGGAAATTTACAGTCATGGCCAAAAGTTTTGAGAATGACACAAATATTAATTTTTACAAAGTCTACTGCTTCACTTTTTCTAATGGCAATTTGCATATACTCCAGAATGTTATAAAGAGTGATCAGCTTCACAACAATTACTTGCAAAGTCAATATTTGGCTAGAAAATGAACTTTATCCCCCAAAACACATTTCAACATCATTGCAGCCCTGCCTTAAAAGGACCAGCTAACCTCTTTTCAGTGATTGCTCCATTAACACAGGTGTGGGTGTTGATGAGGACATGGCTGGAGATCAATCTGTCATGATTAAGTAAGAATGACACCACTGGACACTTTAAAAGGAGGCTGGTGCTTGGCATCATTGTTTCTCTTCTGTTAACCATGGTTATCTCTAAAGAAACACGTGCAGTCATCATTGCAATGAACAAAAATGGCCTAACAGGGAAGAGTATCGCAGGTAGAAAGATTGCACCTCAGTCAACAATCTATCGCATCATCAAGAACTTCAAGGAGAGAGGTTCCATTGTTGCCAAAAAGGCTTCAGGGCGCCCAAGAAAGACCAGCAAGCGCCAGGACCATCTCTTAAAAGTGTTTCAGCTGCGGGATCGGGCTACCAGCAGTGCAGAGCTTGCTCAGGAATGGCAGCAGGCAGGTGTGAGTGCATCTGCACGCACTGTGAGGCGGAGACTCTTGGAGCAAGGCCTGGTCTCAAGGAGGGCAGCAAACAAGCCACTTCTCTCCAGAAAAAACATCATGGACAGACTGATATTCTGCAAATGGTACAGGCAGTGGACTGCTGAGGACTGGGGTAAAGTTATTTTCTCTGATGAATCCCCTTTTCGATTGTTTGGGACATCAGGAAAACGCCTCATTCGGAGAAGACAAGGTGAGCGCTACCACCAGTCTTGTCTCATGCCAACTGTTAAGCATCCTGAAACCATTCATGTGAGGGGTTGCTTCTCAGCCAAGGGAATCGGCTCTCTCACAGTCTTGCCTAAAAACACAGCCATGAATAAAGAATGGTACCAGAATGTCCTCCAAGAGCAACTTCACCCAACCCTCCAAGAGCAGTTTGGCGATCAACAATGCCTTTTCCAGCATGATGGAGCACCTTGCCATAAAGCAAAGGTGATAACTAAATGGCTCAGGGAACAAAACATAGAGATTTTGGGTCCATGGCCTGGAAACTCCCCAGATCTTAATCCCATTGAGAACTTGTGGTCAATCATCAAGAGACGGGTGGACAAACAAAAACCTAAAAATTCTGACAAAATGAAAGCATTGATTGTGCAAGAATGGACTGCTATCAGTCAGGATTTGGTCCAGAAGTTGATTGAGAGCATGCCAGGGAGAATTGCAGAGGTCCTGAAGAAGAAGCGTCAACACTGCAAATATTGACTTGCTGCATTAACTCATTCTAACTGTCAATATAAGCTTTTGTTACTCATATGTTTGCAATTATTATATTTCTGTCAGTGATAAAAACATCTGTCAAACACACATAAAAACCAGAGGGCAGCAGATCATGTGAAAATATAATATTTGTGTCATTCTCAAAACTTTTGGCCATGACTGTACACTGGCTCCTGGTGTACATTTTGAATTAGGTCCGTGTACACCACCAAGCGACTCATTAAGATTGACATGCGCTACGCCAGTCTTAATGAATCGTCCCTAAGTGTTTTTCAAAGCATAGCCAACCTTAATTGTGCCTGTCAGTTAAGCAGGAGGCCATGAAACCTACTCATCTTCACCCACATGCAATCTACTGAGAGAGAGAAATATGGAGTGTAAGGCCAGGGTCACACTTGCGAGCGCAATGCGAGAAACTTGCGCTAGTCTCTCGCCTCAATACTCAGCACTGCCGCCGGCACTCGGACCAGAGCGTTCAGCTGTGGTTTGTTCTGCAAGATATTAAGTGACAAACACCGTCAACCAAAAACTGCTGGATCATGTCTGCTGCAAGCAGATTTATGCTCAAGAAACTGTTGCTATAAAACAATGTAACCAACAAGTTCTGTGCTACTGTATAGAGGTGTAACCTCCACACTGTATCAGTATAGAGACGTATTACTGCCAAGCATTGTGTTTATTTTAAAAAGGACCTTTCACCAAAAAAAATTGATGGAAACATGATGTAATAGTGGCTACAAAGCAAAATAAGTAGGGTTTTTTGTTTTTGCTTTTCTTCTTCATTTTGCCTTTCTGTTGTAGAGATATTGGCAATCAAAATATTTGCCACCTAATGAGTTTATTTTTGTTAAGTCTAAATGGGTATTAACAGAGAGCTTTTACTGAGGGTGTGTACTTGTTCCCCTGAATGACTTTGCCCAATCATAAGCAGGCAGCAGCACACAGGAGAAAAATGATACTCCCCACAACAGCTTAGAGCCGGCTACTGCAAAAAAAAAGGAAATACTCCATAGTTAGTCAACTGGAGGCAGGACTTCATATGAGTAGAAACAACAAACAAAAGACCTCGGTAGGCCCCAAGCTGCCATAAAAATCTATTAGCATGCTGCTCTCATGGCATGGGGGGGAGAAGGCAATGCGGCAACCTGTTAAACCACTAAGATTCTGCTGTTACTATTTACTGTGGCACCACCCTCACACAAGTATGTAGTGAGCTCAGCTTCTGTGCTCATTTCATGCACAGGTACCCAACATATGACATATATTCATGTCACATGTTGGGACTAAAAAAAAACAAAAAAAAAACTAAAATTAAAACATTAAAATGCTAATTAAAGCAACACAAATACAACTGTAAAATGGGGAGTGTGAAGCCAGCCTATCAGATGCAATATTACTGTCTGACCATATAGAATATATATACATACATACATACATAAATACATATACAAGAGCTTCTCTCTAAGTATTGAGTGCATGTACTGAACATACATTTCAGAAGGCCAACAATTCGGATTTTAAAATAATTTTTAAAGCTGGTGTTATAAAGTATTCTAATTTACTGAGATAATGACTTTTGGGTTTTCGTTGGCTGTAAGCTATAATCATCAACATTAACAGAAAAAAACACTTGAAATAGATCACTCTTTGTAATGACTCTATATAATATATGAGTTTAACTTTTTGTATTGAAGATCTGAAATAAATTAACTTTTTGATGATATTCTAATTTAGTGAGAAGCACTTGTATATACACCCTCAATTAATTTAAAACAGAAAATGTATTTGGCATTGAAACAAAGTTGTCCTTGCATCTTTAACAAACCTGCACTTGTAGCATAATTATGTAACAGGGGCAGCTGAAATTGTAGCTCGCTTGTACTGTCTAGACATGTTTGCTATTAGGCAGGGATGGGGGATCAGCTGCCATGGTGACTAAGAAAATAAGACATTGCAGTAACAAATCAGACATTAAATCATTGACTCATTTCATTTGATGCACTATTTCCACAAGGTTTATAAACTAAATGAAGATTTTTAAATGCATTTTATATGTGATGTGATATCCATGCCAAAATGCAGTCTTTACATTAACAGCTAGTATTAATACAGTAAACAATGTGAAGAAGATATCATAAGGGGTACTGTAAGGATATGGACATGCTTCCTACATTTCCCCTAGAAGAGGAATGTAATGTGAAATGTCATTTAAAATATAATGTGTTAATGATATGTAATGTGAAGCGTGTTGTGTATTGTGATGTGCGTTAGAAATGTATAGTTTGACTATGGTAACAGTTAGAGTTAACAGATAGACTTATTGTTTGAGACTAGTCTACAATGGGAGGAACTAGTTTTTAGAGAAAGTGACTGTTTCCTGCTATAGGAAAGATGTATATCTTCGTACCGTGTTAGCCAGTAGATAGAAAAATATTTAGACTTGAAGAGACCTGAGTAGTCTCGAAAGCTTGCAATTTGTTACCATCTTTTCAGTTAGCCATTAAAAGGTATCAACCACTGAGGACTCTCAAGTCTAAATATTTTGTTTCCTGCTAGGAAGACAGATAGGGCCTGAACTACATAGTGAGTGGACTACAAGGTTCAAGATAGAGAGTGCCGCATTCAAGGGTGACCCTTAATGAGAGGAGACTGGAAAGAGGGGATAGCGAGATCCTAAGCATTAATAACAGAGAGACAGAGTAGCCTTCTGAAGACGAGTCCCAGGAGAGGACACCTAGCCGCGATACCCTGAGCTTATGTTGTGACCCGCACCACAATTGTGGGTTACCAGAGCAATGGGGTACTCAGAGCCGAGCCCATGGAAGTCTATGGGGTTGTCACAGGTAGCGGTGGCTCGGTCTGTGGCCCTGGCGGTCAGGCGTATGTTGGGGGGAATATTTACAGGGGATTTGGTATATAACGGTTCGTGACGCCACCTGTAGTTGTCTGATCACTAAGACCAGCGCTGCAGTAATTCTCTGAGGGGATGTTGTGGCAGCCAGATGACGGGTCCCCCACAGGTGGGACTGGTCCCTCAAAGTCTATGGTATTAATGATGTCGGGTGCAAATAAATAAATCAGTCTCACACCATCCAGCGTCTCTTCATACCTTTTACTTGTCAGATGATAAGGCAGGTCCCAGGGAGGCTGGTCGGGTGGAGGATGTGTTTTGAGGTAACGGATGAGCAGGGTAGAGGCCTCCTTAACTTTCCAATATGATGAGTCCAACCTGCATAGAGCTAAGTTCACTCCGATTTCTCCAGCTAACTCCTCAGCTGTACTGCCCGTTCAGCATAGTGGTCGGAGCCTTCCATATAACGTGAGAGAGCTGAGTTCCTACTGTTGTCCTGCAGTGACTCAAGGTTCCCACTCTCCAGACTCCAGTTACGTACCGACACTCCAAGGGCTGCTTTCTGCGACCTAAGGTCCAGTAAGACTCTGGTTTTTCTACCACTACGCCTGAAGCTGTAGTGACACTTCGGTCTCCAGTGACCGGAGAACAATGCCGGATAGTTCAATCCTTAAGGCACTTCTGAATTCTTCCTACTGCGCCCTTCGCCCTGCTCAACTCTTGATATCAGCACTGACTAGGCTAGGATAATATTCAGTTATCCGTACTAGCCTCCACTTTTGCACTGTCTCTCTGTATTGACAGGAATCTCGTTTCTCCAACAGGCACTAGTCTTGACTCCCTCTACACACAGGAGAAGCCTTCCGACTCCCCTGTCTGCACGCTCACAGGAGAACTCTCAGACTGCACTGTGCTACAGGACACTCCCCTATACACCCCTGCTGGGTGTGTCTGAGTGTATGTGAGTAATGTCGAGCCCTTAACCGTTACCTCTCCACTCATCCTCCTGGTATTGTGTGCCTGACATACCAGGGCTACACATTCCCCCATGGTAAAATACAGCACTCCCGGGCTGTGAAATACAAGAAGACATTTTGTTTTGTATTAACAATAAACATTAAACTCTTCCCATCCGGGAGGTAAGAATTTCTTAAACGTTGCATTCAAACATTAGACATAGAAAAATACAAAACATACTTTCCATAAATATATCATATCAACAATATTCTTGTGAAGGACCCGCACCAAACCTTCAACGTGGGTCCTGGGTGGGCTGCAGGACATCTGAATGCAGACCTCACTCAGTGCCACACCACACGGGTTTTATATTCAGAGGTAATTATTACAGTTTGATATAGAACCACGAAAATGCATAAAGTGCAACTATTTACATTATCAGTTCTGGGGCTGGCATAGTCCTCAGCCTCAAAGTCCATATTTCCACATATTTAGTAATGCACAATACCATAACAATACTTTTTACAATATTCACATAAGGTAACCTTTTTCTGGGTTAAATTACATTATTTTGCTAGAATTACTGTTGATATCGAATAGGTATCTTCCCTTTCGTGGTTCGCTCTGATCTACGTGGAGTAGCTTCAGGTATATTGGTCTGTGATCTACCTGCTCTGCGTATCGGCAAACTATAGAACTGTCTCAATCTTTCTATGGATCTGGCAAGCGTACTGATGGCTGGGTGGTGTGAGTCAGCTTCACCAGGGGATCCCATAGCATGGGGCGCTGCTTCTGATGGTCCTTCTTGAGATTCTGTAGGCTGGGGTGTTACTGGAATAGGTAACTCCTGAACTGGCTCAACTGGCACCATGGGCACAACTGGAGGTAGAACTTCCTCTTGTGGCTGATAAAACTGCAACACCGGAATGATTACAGCATCTCCAAGTCTAGGCCAATCCGCAGGGAAATCTCCCAGATCCGTGTGTATGACCTCTTCTTTTCTTTCTTCTCGATTGACGACAGGGTTCTCTTCACGAAGCTTTAGGGGTTCTGGACACAATTTCAAATGGTCTCTGGACACAGTGGATACTGTTCTTCCTCCGTCCTTACTGATGATACAAACTTTTCTGTTGTCATATTTGGAATCTTGTACGACGTAGGGTTCTTGTTCCCACTGGTTATCCAATTTGTGCATCTTCCTTTTTCTTTTCAAGACCACTTCTCCAGGCATCAAAGGCTTGGCAGGAGCATTCCTGTTGTAAATATCTTCCTGTTTTTCCCGTGTCTTGTTGAGACTTTCCTCTACACAGACTTGCACTCGTCTGTACTGCTCTTGCCGATTGATGTCCCAGTTTTCAACGGCGTCGTCTGCCTCCGGTTCTACCACTCCAAGTTCTAAATCCATTGGTAGTCTTCCGGGCCTTGCTCTCATAAGATAGGCTGGAGTGCAGTTAGTGGAACTTACAGGTATATGGTTATACAAGTCAACCAAATCAGGTAGTAAGTCCGGCCACCGATTTCTGTCTTCCAATGGTATAGACTTCAACAAATCAAGGACAATGTGGTTCATTTTCTCGCAAAGGCCGTTGGTTTGAGGATGGTATGGTGTTGTTCTAATTTTCTTACACCCATACATGTGACAGAATTCCTTGAATAGGTCAGCCTCGAAAGCAGGTCCTTGATCAGTTAATACTTGCTCCGGATACCCATGCGGTCTGCAGAAGCTTGCTTGAAAGGTTCTTGCTGCCGTCACTGCTGTCTGATCCTTTACTGGAACAACCACCAGAAATCTAGAGTAATGGTCCACCATGGTCAGGGCGGATGAGTATCCAGATCTACTTGGCAACAATTTAACGTGGTCCAAGGCCACAATCTCTAAGGGACGAGTCGTCCGGATAGGCTGCAGGGGCGCCCTCTGACTACCGTAGTCCTTCCTTCTGAGACCACAGGGTCCACAGTTCCGACACCACCTCTCGATGGAGCTGCGCATCCCTACCCAGTAGAACCGGCACCTCAACAGGGTCTCCAGCTTTCTCCAGCCAAAGTGTCCTGCTTGATCGTGGTATGCTTCCAACACCATTTGGACGTCTGCCTTGGGGACCACTATCTGCCAGACCATCTCGTGGGTCCTGGGGTTGACATATCTCCTGCACAACTTCTCACGGTATAGGAACAACCGGCTTCTCTCGTTCCACAGGAGCTTTGCTGACATAGGTGCATCTTTTCCCAAGGAGGAACCTTCCTGTCTTAACAACTCCTTGATACGGCTGACCACTGGATCGCTGTCCTGAGTCTCTTTCCAGCTGTGATGGGGTAAGGGATTTAACGTTGCACCATACTGCTTTCTGTAGACTCGATGCTCGTGGACTACCCCATTTCGATGGAACGCAGGTAGCTCAATTTCTTCCAGGTCGTCCGATTCTTCTTCCGTGTCAGATTCATGCGGCATTCGGGACAATGCGTCAGCATTAGCATTCTTTCGGCCTGCCCGGTACTTGATGGTAAACTGGTAATTGGACAACCGAGCCATACAACGCTGCTCCATGGCGCCCAGCTTGGCTGTTTCCAGGTGCGTTAAAGGGTTGTTGTCTGTAAAAGCAGTGAACTGGTTGGAGGCCAGATAGTGCTTAAATCTTTCAGTAATGGCCCAGACCAGCGCCAGAAACTCCAGCTTGAAGCTGCTATAATTTTCCGGATTCCTCTCAGTTGGCCTGAGTTTTCTGCTGGCATATGCGATGACTTTTTCTTGGCCATTCTGCTTCTGACTGAGAACTGCTCCTAACCCTTCATTACTTGCATCGGTGTACAGCAGGAACGGTTGGCTGTAATCAGGATAGGTCAAGATCTCGTCACCTGTAAGAATCTCTTTCATCTTTTGAAATGCCTCAGCTTGTTCTTTTCCCCAATTGAATGGAGGGTTTCTGCTCTTGAGAGGTTGTCCGACCAGGAGGTCCTGTAAAGGTGCCGCCTTCTTAGTGTAATCTTTCACGAACCTTCTGTAGTAACCCGTGAGTCCCAGGAACTGTCGCACTTCCTTGAGGTTCTTCGGCTCCGGCCACTTCTGGATGGCAGTGACTTTCTCTGGGTCCGGCGCTACTCCTTCCGAACTGACGATGTGCCCCAAGTATTGTACCTTCTGTTTGAGTAGATGGCATTTTGAGGGTTTCAACTTCATCCCGTACCTGGACAGGGACTCAAATACTTCTGCCAGATGCTTCAGATGGTCCTCATATGTCTTGGAGTACACGATGACGTCATTTAGGTATAGCAGCACGGTTTCAAAATTGAGATGTCCCAGGCAGTTCTCCATCACTCTCTGAAATGTTCCCGGGCACTGCTGAGCCCAAACGGCATTCTGTCGAACTCACAGAGCCCCATTGGGTGGTGAAAGCCGTTTTCTCACGATCCTCCTCAGCCACAGCCACTTGCCAGTACCCACTAGTCAGATCGAGGGTAGAAAAGTAGTTAGCCGTTTTCAGAGCAGCTAATGATTCCTCTATACGTGGTAACGGGTATGCATCTTTATGTGTTATGCGGTTCACCTGCCTGTAATCCACACACATTCTCAAGCTACCATCTTTTTTTCTAACCAGGACTAGAGGTGCTGCCCAGGGACTACAACTATCCCTGATTACTCCGGCTTCTTTCATATCTCGCAACATTTCTTTAGCCTTCTGATAATGGGCTGGGGTATAGGCCTGTACTGCTCTTTGATGGGAGGATGACTGCCTGTAGGGATATGATGTTGTACTCCCTTAATTACCCCAAAATCAAGTGGATGCTTGCTAAACACTTGAGCATACTCTTGTACCACCCGTAATACCCCTTGCTTCTGGTGAGCGGGAGTGGTGTCCGTCCCAACATGGAGCTGCTGACACCATTCCGCCACCTGGGTTGCTGGGTCATTGTCCTCCGCTACTTGGCGGGAGTCTAAGGACTCAGCCGGGAGAATAGAATTATTGTCGACAGCATGTAGTTTAGCAATGGTTGCATAACGGGGTAAGTTTACCTCATCATCTCCCCAGTTGAGAAGCCGTACCGGTACTCTTCCATTCACCACTTCCACTACTCCCCTAGCAGTCATAAGTGTAGGTCTATGTTCTGAATGGTGGGGTTCTACTACAGCTTGGTAGTTCTGTCCTCTCAGACCTATGGCTGCCCTGCACCAGATTATCATTTCACTCATTGGGGGTATCACAATGGGATTCGAGTCGGTGACCCGTACATTACCAATTTCGCCGTCTGTAAGCTTTCGCTTGCTGCTGACACATCAGAGCCCGGATCTCTCTCTGGATCGCTCCTTTCTGCCTTGGTCTGGCAATTTCAGCGAGCTGTTGGAGTAAGAACACAACTTCTCCCAGACAGTTACTGATAATGTTAGTACCCAAAATTATATTTAAACCGTTCTCTTCATTTACAGTCTTTACTACTAGAAGCCCCTGGTCTTTCAACTCCTCTCTGCCCACTTTCACATCCACACATTTTGTCCCGAGTACTTCTACAGGAAGACCATTAGAAGCATACACGGTAAAGTCAGGGCTCGGAGGTTTAAGACTGTCCATTGACCAGAATTTAGTATATAGGGCATCAGGTATTATGGTCACCTGAGACCCAGTGTCTAACAATGCCGGAACTGCAATACCATCTAGAATGATAGACAGGTAGGGTCGCCCACCCACATACCTGCGGTTCCAGTCTAGGGGGCCTGACGGATCTCCTCCTGGGTGTTGGCCCTCGGACCCAGGTTCTGCCCGTTTAAAGGACACTGTGGAGACATATGACCTTTCCGGTTGCAACGGTAACAGGTGATCTCCCGACGAGGAGGGTATTGATCAGAGGTCGCTCCTGGGGGTGGCGTTGTCCTCCTCCGGGGGGGCGACGTCTTCCTTCTTCTCCGGTGCATCCACGGGACGTCTTCTGGGCAGTCAGCTAATAAGATCTTCCCTTCTTCCTCTTTCCGCAGCTGCAGGGCACTCATCACAGCAGCCAGATTTTTAGTCAGCTGGCGCACCTCTGAGCGCAGACAGTCCAATTCACTAGGGGGTGTCACCTGCGTTTTGGCTTCTGCCACTAGCGGGGAAAAGGGGGGTGCCGCCGGTTCCAGAGTGACTTCACCCTGGGGATGTTGGGTGGCCACCTCAGGTTTGCCCAGGGGTCGCAGCCCTTTTATTGCCATGTCCTTTAGGGCATCAAAGGTAGCATCAGGATGATCTAAGGACCACCAGTTTACAGTTCTGCGTTCCTCTTGGGATCTCAAACCCTGTACAAATTGCTCTTTCAGCATCTTATTTTCGTCAATAGCATTTATATTATTAATCTGCTTAAGGGCTCTCAGGGCTCCTTGTAGTCGGCAAGCGTAGTCCCTGATGCTGTCACCTGGCTGCTGTGAACAGTGGTAGAAGGCCATCCGGAGATCCGTTTCTGTGCGGTCTTCAAATATGGCATGTAGCTTAAGGAGGATCGCAGGTACCGACTCCTGATCAACGGTATCCCAAGTCTCCACTTCCCTCTCAGCAGCGCCAGTTAGCTGCCCAATCAGCACAGCAGCTTTTTGTCTCTCAGGCATGGAGTACATTTCTAGGATGCTGCATAACTTCCGCTTGAATCCTGCTAAAGTGCCTGGCTCACCGCTGTACTGGGGAAGCCATTTCGCCCCAGGCATATATGGGAGCGTTAGTGGCATGATCGGGACTACCGGACTGGGTGCTGGGCCTGCGCCCCATCTGGCGCTACAATGCCACACGGTGCGGGGTCGGGGCCTCCGGCTGGGGCCGCACTGTCGGCCGGTTGTTGTGACATATTGGCGCCCCCTTGGTTAAACGGAGCCTACCGGTTTCAGAAGCTGCTATTTCACAGGCACAGCAGTGGGAACAGGACCTTCGTCGCAGGCGCTCTGATGTCAGAGCGTCCACTTCCTGTCGCAGGACCTGCCGCTGAGTCAGAGCCGGGGGCGTGTCCAAGACTTTGCGCGCTCTTTCAGGTACGCCCACCTTCTTCTCCAGCGCCTTAGGCGCGAATATGGCGGCAAATATGGCGGTATTTGGCGCCAAACAACAGCAACAGTCTTTTTCACCAAAACACTCCACAGGCACACAGGGCTCGCAATTCTGCAAGTTTCGGATCCTGTTCGTGACGCCAAGTTTTTGTTGTGACCCGCACCACAATTGTGGGTTACCAGAGCAATGGGGTACTCAGAGCCGAGCCCATGGAAGTCTATGGGGTTGTCACAGGTAGCGGTGGCTCGGTCTGTGGCCCTGGCGGTCAGGCGTATGTTGGGGGGAATATTTACAGGGGATTTGGTATATAACGGTTCGTGACGCCACCTGTAGTTGTCTGATCACTAAGACCAGCGCTGCAGTAATTCTCTGAGGGGATGTTGTGGCAGCCAGATGACGGGTCCCCCACAGGTGGGACTGGTCCCTCAAAGTCTATGGTATTAATGATGTCGGGTGCAAATAAATAAATCAGTCTCACACCATCCAGCGTCTCTTCATACCTTTTACTTGTCAGATGATAAGGCAGGTCCCAGGGAGGCTGGTCGGGTGGAGGATGTGTTTTGAGGTAACGGATGAGCAGGGTAGAGGCCTCCTTAACCTTCCAATATGATGAGTCCAACCTGCATAGAGCTAAGTTCACTCCGATTTCTCCAGCTAACTCCTCAGCTGTACTGCCCGTTCAGCATAGTGGTCGGAGCCTTCCATATAACGTGAGAGAGCTGAGTTCCTACTGTTGTCCTGCAGTGACTCAAGGTTCCCACTCTCCAGACTCCAGTTACGTACCGACACTCCAAGGGCTGCTTTCTGCGACCTAAGGTCCAGTAAGACTCTGGTTTTTCTACCACTACGCCTGAAGCTGTAGTGACACTTCGGTCTCCAGTGACCGGAGAACAATGCCGGATAGTTCAATCCTTAAGGCACTTCTGAATTCTTCCTACTGCGCCCTTCGCCCTGCTCAACTCTTGATATCAGCACTGACTAGGCTAGGATAATATTCAGTTATCCGTACTAGCCTCCACTTTTGCACTGTCTCTCTGTATTGACAGGAATCTCGTTTCTCCAACAGGCACTAGTCCTGACTCCCTCTACACACAGGAGAAGCCTTCCGACTCCCCTGTCTGCACGCTCACAGGAGAACTCTCAGACTGCACTGTGCTACAGGACACTCCCCTATACACCCCTGCTGGGTGTGTCTGAGTGTATGTGAGTAATGTCGAGCCCTTAACCGTTACCTCTCCACTCATCCTCCTGGTATTGTGTGCCTGACATACCAGGGCTACACATTTACAACATTGGAAGTTAATCGGCCTAAGGACTGAGTACGTGGGACTAGTAAAGGGTCCCAAGCTGAAGTTATAGGGTGCCAGTAGTGGAAAGATGATGCGGAACAACAGAAGCAGATTGTGGTGAAGTAGAGAGAAACAGTGGGCATAGAAAATCCCTGGAGTATACTACCAAGGAAGGAAACTGTGTGGAAAATGCTTCAAGTTCTAAAGGAAATGTTCAAAAGACTTTGTACTAGTTATTGCTTGTATATAACACTTTCCAAGTTTCCATTCAGTAAAGAGTTTATTATTGAATGATGGTCTCTCTCATTGAACTGTGAAACATCTGGTCCTGGCATACTCACACAACATTTACATGTGACCTTCACTAGCATAAAGCCCTCACAGGGCTTATACACTGCTCAAAAATAAAGGGAACACTAAAATACCACATCCTAGATATCACTGAATGAAATATTGCAGTTGCAAATCTTTATTCATTACATAGTGGAATGCCTTGAGAACAATAAAACATAAAAATAATTAATGTAAATAATAATTAACCCCTTAGTGACCAGGCCAATTTTTAAAATTCTGACCAGTGTCACTTTATGTGATGATAACTCTGGAACACTTCAACAATTCCTAGTGATTTTGAGAATGTTTTTTGTGACACATTATAATTTATGATAATGGTAAATTTAGGTTGATATGTTTTGTGTTTATTTTTAAAAAAAATATCCGAAATTTGACAAAAATATAAAAAAATAGCAATTTTCAAACTTTAAATGATTATCCCTTTAATCCAGATAGTCATACCACACAAAAATATTAATAAATAACATTTCCCATATGTATGCTTTACATCAGCACCATTTTTACAACGCTAATTTATTTTGTTAGCCTTTTAGGAGCTTTAAAAATGTAGCAGTAATTTTAAATTTTTTCGAGCAAATTTACAAAATTTATTTTTTTCAGGGACCTTTCCAGGTTTGAAGTGAATTTGGGGGTTCTATATATTGGAAACACCCCAAAAGGCCGCTATTTAGCCATGAACTGCTATGGCAAACATCAGGACCACACAATCATGATCTCGGTGTGTCAATTAGATTAAAACAAGAGCGCCCACAATCTATTAACCATTTATTTGATGTAGTCACTTTTGACAGCAGCAACTAAGGGCTTAAACAGATATGGACGATGTCAACACTGATCGTTTGTGATACAGCAAGTTGTCAGCTATAGTGTACAGTTGACAGCTGATGGATTGTCACCTACACTATGAACCTTGTTCCGTGGAAGACGTCGAACGCTGGAGACCAGAGACAAACATGTCTGCAGGTGTCGAGTGAGAATTCAGGTACTGGTCAGTATGCGGGATTTAATTTGCTCTGCACCCTCAGTGTCCCCACCAGCATCTTCTACTGTGCCTCTTGTCCACTCCACCCACTTGTATATGTTATCCTGTGCATCATGGATCTTCTGATTTGCATCATTCAGGTTTTTTCTTGCATAATCATGCAGGCTGACAGTGCTCTGGAGCTGAGCAATGGGCTTTTGACTCCTACATTTTGCATCCTTGATACTGGTCAAAGCCTGTTGATAAGAACGCTTGCGGACCTTAGTAGAGAGCAACCCCAGGCGCATGTAGTAACCAGGCTCATCTTGGGACACCTCAAAGCCTTCTGTCTTCATTGCTTCCTTAGCCAACTCCTCATCTGTTGGTGGCAGGTAGTATTCCAGAAGACATTCAGACCTCGTTAGTGCAAAATCTACACAGTTGCTCATGATCTTCACAACACGGCTTTCCAGAACAGTGTTAATGCTGCCATTTGCGACAGCCCTAGTCATCTCCACACCATCCTGCACCGCTCCCTTCATTTTATCCACTACTCCTATGATACTATGAATTACAGCATCTCTGGCCCAACAACGGCTTCGGAGGCATTAGACTTCAGGTAGGGATGGTGGTCTTTAGTGGTCACGTAGGCAGAGGACACCAGGCCATATGTAGAGCTCATCAGTGGGAGGTTTATCAAACTTACCACCACATTCTGTTGCTGCTGCACCATCTCAGCCATGTTGCTAAGTGAAACCCTACAGAAAGCAAAGCACCACCCCCTGCTACCAAACTACCACAGGTGCCGGCTAAACCTCAGCACTCACATGCACTCTGCAGAGAGGAGGACGGGAGGATTGTCACCTATATGGGGATGATATTCTCTTATATCTCAGGTCAGTAAAAAGATGTATTGGCTGTCATTAAGTGGTTAATATCCCATGGAGGTCAGGATTTGTAACGATATTCAAAAATTAAAGTGGAAAATCAAATTACAGGCTGATCCAACTTCTGTGAAAGTAACTTAAGACAAGTAAATTATGCTCAGTAGTGTGTGTGTGGTCTGCACGTGCCTGTATGACCTCCCTACAACACCTGGGCATGGTCCAGATGAGGTGATGGATGTTCTCCTGAGGGATCTCCTCCCAAACCTGGATTACAGCATCAGTTAATTTGTGGACAGTCTGTGGTGCAACGTGGAACAGGCAGGCCAGTCCATAGCATCAATGCCTTCATCATGCAGGAACTGCTCACACACTTCAGCACATAAGGCCTAGCATTGTTATCCATCAGAAGGAACATAGAGCCCATTGCACCTGCATATGGTCTCACAATGGGTCTAAAGACTTAATTCCAGTACCTAATGGCAGTCAGGATACCTCTGGTTAGCACATGGAGGGCTATGAGACCCCCCAAAGAAATGCCTCCAAACACCATTACTGACCCTTCTTGCTACAGTTCGAATTGATGTGTCATCCTGGATAAACTGCACTACATGAGCAACTTTTGTGGGTGTAGACACCGCCTCATGCTACTTTACATTACCTCTAGGGGTAAGAGAAAATGTAAAAGTGACCAAAACAACAGCCAAAAAGGATGAGAACAGAGAAATAGTTTGTGGTCACCAACTGCAGAACCACTCTATTATAGGAGTTGTCTTGCTAATTGCCTATTATTTCTACCTGTTGTCTGTTCCATTTGCACAACAGCAGGAGAAACTAATTCACAATCATTGTTGCTTCATAACTGGACAGGTTGATTTCACAGAAGTGTGATTGACTTATATTGTGTTACATTGTGTTACATTGTGTTACATTGTGTCACATTGAGATACATTTTGTTGTTTAAGTATTCCCTTCATTTTTTTTTGAGCAGTGTATATTATGAAATAGAGATGAAGAACCGATTCAACGTGAATTGTATTAGTGTCATACAGTGGGTACAGAAAGTATTCAGACCCTTTAAATTTTTCACTCTTTGTTTCATTGCAGCCATTTAGTAAATTCAAAAAAAGTATTTTTTTTTTCTCATTAATGTACACTCTGCACCCCATCTTGACTGAAAAAAAAACAAATGTAGACATTTTTGCAAAGTTATTAAAAAAGAAAATTGAAATATCACATGGTTATAAGTAGAGTTGAGCAAAATAGGTCGGTCAGATTCATAAGTCGCCGACTTTCACCAAAGTCGAGTTTCGCCGAGCGAAACCCTACCATGGCGCCAAGTCGGCCATGCGTTCGGCAAAACAAGCGCCAAAGTCGGTTTTCCCATAATGCTTGCAGGTGCCTTTTTTCAGCCAATGAGCAAGGACGTACCGTACACTGTGGGCAACGAGATGACATGGGCAGCGTCCACCACCATCTTAGAGAAGGGCATTGCAGTGATTGGCTTGCTTTGTGGGGGCGTCATAGTGTCTATAAAAGCCCTGAAAGCCGACTTTACTTCTGCCGATCTTAACAGTAGGGAGAGGTTGCTGACGCTGTTTATCAGTAGGGAGAGAGTTAGGGCTGGAAAGAGAAGTTCTTCTGTGCTTGTGCTGATAGCAATTGTGCTGTACAGTTAGTGTGCAGTAGAAAAAACCACGGCACTCAACTAAAGTGAGAATAGGTGCACAAGTCAGGTATCCAGCCTGGTAAATGTAGTTCAAAAAAACTTGGCACTCAAATTGTGACACGAATAGTCAGCATGTATTTGTCCGTGATACCAGCCGGTACACGGTAGTGTGTGAGGAGCGTACAGCTCTATACTGTGTGGGAAAAAATGAACGGTCGGAAAGTGTGCAGAAAAATAGAATAAAAGTATTAGTGCTGTGTAAAAAGCAGTCTGCACAGCAGTGTACACACAGCAATACAGCTATCAGGCAGCCTAATAACCAGCGCTGCTGCACACAAGAAAATCCTCCCTGTCACTGCACACTAACTGTAGTTCAAAAAAACTTGGCACTCAAATTGTGACACGAAAAATCATTTAATGAAGATGCATCCAGACATGAAACAATTAAACGTTTTCGGTCCAATAATGGGACCTTCATCAGAATAAATGTCAAAGGAACGCTGGACTAATGAAGTATAACCTTCATGACTGCTGAATGTGTAATACCCTGGGTAAATGGAAGAAGACCTGGAGCTGTGGATCAGGGACCAGGGACTCATCACAAAAAATTGGAGGCATTTCTTTGGGGAGCTCCTACCTCAGCAGGTTCCTGCTTTTTCTTCTCCTCACAGCGTTGCCTTGGACCCAGACTCCCAGCGCCTCCCAGTGGCAAGCTTTGCCTTTTTTTTTCAAGCGCTTTCTACATCGACTCCCAGTTTCAATTTTCTGTGGTGAGTCCCTGGTCCCTGATCCACAGCTCCAGGTCTTCTCCCATTTATCCAGGGTATCATACATTCAGTCACTGAAGGTTATACTTCATTAGTCCAGCGTTCCTTTGACATTTATTCTGATGAAGGTCCCATTATTGGACCGAAAACGTTTAATTGTTTCATGTCTGGATGCATCTTCATTAAATGATTTTTCGTGTCACAATTTGAGTGCCAAGTTTTTTTGAACTACAGTTAGTGTGCAGTGACAGGGGAGGATTTTCTTGTGTGCAGCAGCGCTGGTTATTAGGCTGCCTGATAGCTGTATTGCTGTGTGTACACTGCTGTGCAGACTGCTTTTTACACAGCACTAATACTTTTATTCTATTTTTCTGCACACTTTCCGACCGTTCATTTTTTCCCACACAGTATAGAGCTGTACGCTCCTCACACACTACCGTGTACCGGCTGGTATCACGGACAAATACATGCTAACTATCTGTGTGTGACTCCGGAAACATATACGGAGATTTCAATTTTCCCCTACACTATATACACCTGGTATCTTCTGATACAGTACCTTTTTTCTGCCTTTTGTATTACGGTCAAATCCATACTGAGAGAGCGTCTGTGTGTGACTCCGGAAATATATACGGAGATTTAAATTTTCCCCTAAACTGTATACAGCTGTACGCTTCTGATACAGTACATTTTTTCTGCCTTTTGTATTCTGGTCTAATCCATACTGAGTGAGCGTCTGTGTGTGACTCCGGAAATATATATGGAGATTTCAATTTTCCCCTACACTATATACACCTGGTATTTTCTGATACAGTACCTTTTTATGCCTTTTGTATTACGGTCAAATCCATACTGAGAGAGCGTCTGTGTGTGACTCCGGAAATATATACGGAGATTTCAGTTTTCCCCTGCACTATATACACCTGGTATCTTCTGATACAGTACCTTTTTTCTGCTTTTTGTATTCTGGTCAAATCCATGTTGAGTGAGCGTCTGTGTGTGACTCCGGAAATATATACGGAGATTTCAATTTTCCCCTACACTATATACACCTGGTATCTTCTGATACAGTACCTTTTTTCTGCTTTTTGTATTCTGGTCAAATCCATATTGAGTGTGAGTCTGTGTGTGACTCCGGAAATATATATATGGAGATTTAAACTATCCCCTATACTATATACACCTGGTATCTTCTGATACAGTACCTTTTTTATGCCTTTTGTATTACCGTCAAATCCATACTGAGAGAGCGTCTGTGTGTGACTCCTGAAATATATACGGAGTTTTCTATTTTCCCCTTCACTATATACACCTGGTATCTTCAGATACAGTACCTTTTTTTTGCTTTTTCTATTCGGGTCAAATCCATATTGAATGAGCGTCTGTGTGTGACTCCGGAAATATATACGGAGATTTAAATTTTCCCCTAAACTGTATACAGCTGTACGCTTCTGATACAGTACCTTTTTTCTGCCTTTTGTATTCTGGTCTAATCCATACTGAGTGAGCGTCTGTGTGTGACTTCGGAAATATATACGGAGATTTCAATTTTCCCCTACACTATATACACCTGGTATTTTCTGATACAGTACCTTTTTATGCCTTTTGTATTACGGTCAAATCCATACTGAGAGAGCGTCTGTGTGTGACTCCGGAAATATATACGGAGATTTCAGTTTTCCCCTGCACTATATACACCTGGTATCTTCTGATACAGTACCTTTTTTCTGCTTTTTGTATTCTGGTCAAATCCATGTTGAGTGAGCGTCTGTGTGTGACTCCGGAAATATATACGGAGATTTCAATTTTCCCCTACACTACATACACCTGGTATCTTCTGATACAGTACCTTTTTCTGCTTTTTGTATTCTGGTCAAATACATATTGAGTGTGAGTCTGTGTGTGACTCCGGAAATATATATATGGAGATTTAAACTATCCCCTATACTATATACACCTGGTATCTTCTGATACAGTACCTTTTTTATGCCTTTTGTATTACTGTCAAATCCATACTGAGAGAGCGTCTGTGTGTGACTCCTGAAATATATACGGAGTTTTCTATTTTCCCCTTCACTATATACACCTGGTATCTTCAGATACAGTACCTTTTTTTGCTTTTTCTATTCGGGTCAAATCCTATTAAGTGAGCGTCTGTGTGTGACTCCGAAATTAATACGGAGATTTCAGTTTTCTCCTGCACTATATACACCTGGTATCATCTGATACAGTACCTTATTTCTGCTTTTTGTATTCTGGTCAAATCCATGTTGAGTGAGCGTCTGTGTGTGACTCCGGAAATATATACGGAGATTTCAATTTCCCCTATACTATATACACCTGGTATCTTCTGATACAGTACCTTTTTTATGCCTTTTGTATTACGGTCAAATCCATACTGAGTGAGCGTCTGTGTGTGACTCCGGAAATATATACGGAGATTTCAATTTTCCCCTAAACTGTATACAGCTGTACGCTTCTGATACAGTACCATTTTTCTGCTTTTTATATTCTGGTCTAATCCATACTGAGTGAGCGTCTGTGTGTGACTCCGGAAATATATATGGAAATTTCAGTTTTCACCTACACTATATACACCTGGTATCTTCTGATACAGTACCTTTTTTATGCCTTTTGTATAACGTTCAAATCCATACTGAGAGAGGGTCTGTGTGTGACTCCGGAAATATTTACGGAGATTTCAATTTTCCCCTACACTATATAAACCTGGTATCTTCTAATACAGTACCTTTTTTCTGCCTTTTGTATTACAGTCAAATCCATACTGAGAGAGCGTCTGTGTGTGACTCCGGAAATATATACGGAGATTTAAATTTACCCTAAACTGTATACAGCTGTACACTTCTGATACAGTAACGGTTTTCTGCCTTTTCTGTTCTAGTCTAATCCATACTGAGTGAGCGTCTGTGTGTGACTCCGGAAATATATTCGGAGATTTCAGTTTTCCCCTACACTATATACACCTGGTATCTTCTGATACAGTACCTTTTAATGCCTTTTGTATTACGGTCAAATCCATACTGAGAGAGCGTCTGTGTTTGACTCTGTAAATATATACGGAGATTTCAATTTTCCCCTACACTATATACACCTGGTATCTTCTGATGCAAAACCTTTTTTCAGCTATTTGTATTCTGGTCAAATCCATATTGAGTGAGCGTCTGTGTGTGACTCCGGAAATATATACAGAGATTTCAATTTTCCCCTACACTATATACACCTGGTATCTTCTGATACAGTACCTTTTTTATGCCTTTGGTATTACGTTCAAATCCATACTGAGAGAGCGTCTGTGTGTGACTCCGGAAATATATACGGAGATTTCAATTTTCCCCTATACTATATACACCTGGTATCTTCTGATACAGTACCTTTTTATGCCTTTGGTATTACTGTCAAATCCATACTGAGAGAGCGTCTGTGTGACTCGGGAAATATATACGGAGATTTCAATTTTCCCCTATACTATATACACCTGGTATCTTCTGATACAGTACCTTTTGTATTACGGTTCAAATCCATATTGAGTGAGAGTCTGTGTGTGACTCCGGAAATATATACGAAGATTTAAATTTTCCCCTACACTATATACACCTGGTGTCTTCTGATACAGTACCTTTTTTCTGCTTTTTGTATTCTGGTCTAAACCATACTGAGTGAGCGTCTGTGTGTGACTCCGGAAATATATATGGAAATTTCAATTTTCACCTACACTATATACACCTGGTATCTTCTGATACAGTACCTTTTTTATGCCTTTTGTATTACGTTCAAATCCATACTGAGAGCGCGTCTGTGTGTGACTCTGGAAATATATACGGAGATTTCAATTTTCCCCTATACTATATACACCTGGTATCTTCTGATACAGTACCTTTTTTATACCTTTTCTATTACGGTCAAATCCATACTGAGAAAGTGTCTGTGTGTGACTCCGGAAATATTTACAGAGATTTCAATTTTCCCCTACACTATATACACCTGGTATCTTCTGATACAGTACCTATTTTCTGCTTTTTATATTCTGGTCAAATCCATATTGAGTGAGCATCTGTGTGTGACTCCGGAAATATATATGGAGATTTCAATTTTCCCCTACACTATATACACCTGGTATCTTCTGATACAGTACCTTTTTTTTGCTTTTTCATTCGGGTCAAATCCATATTGAGTGAGCGTCTGTGTGTGACTCCGAAATTAATACGGAGATTTCAATTTTCACCTAAACTGTATACAGCTGTACGCTTCTGATACAGTAACTTTTTTCTGCTTTTTGTATTCTGGTCTAATCCATACTGAGTGAGCGTCTGTGTGTGTCTCCGGAAATATATATGGAAATTTCAATTTTCACCTACACAATATACACCTGGTATCTTCTGATACAGTACCCTTTTTATGCCTTGTGTATTACATTCAAATCCATACTGAGAGAGCGTCTGTGTGTGACTCCTGAAATATATACGGAGATTTAAGTTTTCCCCTAAACTGTATACAGCTGTACGCTTCTGATACAGTACCGGTTTTCTGCTTTTTGTATTCTGGTCTAATTCATACTGAGTGAGTGTATGTGTGTGACTCCGGAAATATATACGGAGATTTCAATTTTCCCCTACACTATATACACCTGGTATCTTCTGATACAGTACTTTTTTATGCCTTTTGTATTACGTTCAAATCCATACTGAGAGAGCGTCTGTGTGTGACTCCAGAAATATATACGGAGATTTCATTTTTCCCCTACACTATATACACCTGGTATCTTCTGATACAGTACCTATTCTCTGCTTTTTGTATTCTGGTCAAATCCATATTGAGTGAGCGTCTGTGTTTGAATCCGGAAATATATACGGAGATTTCAATTTTCCCCTACACTATATACACCTGGTATCTTCTGATACCGCACCTTTTTTATGCCTTTTGTATTACGGTCAAATCCATACTGAGGGAGCGTCTGTGTGTGACTCCGGAAATATATACGGAGTTTTCAGTTTTCCCCTTCACTTTATACACCTGGTATCTTCTGATATAGTACCTTTTTTTTGCTTATTCTATTCAGGTCAAATCCATATTGAGTGAGCATCTGTGAGTGACTCCGGAATTAATACGGAGATTTCAATTTTCCCCTAAACTGTATACAGCTGTACGCTTCAGATACAGTACCTTTTTTCTGCTTTTTGTTTTCTGGTTTAATCCATACTGAGTGACAGTCTGTGTGTGACTCCGGAAATATATATGGAAATTTCAATTTTCACCTACACTATATACACCTGGTATCTTCTGATACAGTACTTTTTTGATGCCTTTTGTATTACGTTCAAATCCATACTGAGAGAGCGTCTGTGTGTGACTCCGGAAATATATACAGAGATTTCAATTTTCCCCTATACTGTATACACCTGGTATCTTCTGATACAGTACCTTTTTTATGCCTTTTCTATTACTGTCAAATCCATACTGAGAGAGCGTCTGTGTGTGACTCCGGAAATATATACGGAGATTTCAATTTTCCCCTACACTATATACACCTGGTATCTTCTGATACAGTACCTTTTTTTTGCTTTTTCTATTCGGGTCAAATCCATATTCAGTGAGCGTCTGTGAGTGACTCCTGAAATATATACGGAGATTTCAATTTTCCCCTACACTATATATACCTGGTATCTTCTGATACAGTACCTTTTTTCTGCTTTTTGTATTCTGGTCAAATCCATGCTGAGTGAGCGTCTGTGTGTGACTCTGGAATTAATACAGAGATTTCAATTTTACCCTAAACTGTATACAGCTCTACGCTTCTGATACAGTACCTTTTTTCTGCTTTTTGTTTCTGGTCTAATCCATACTGAGTGACCGTCTGTGTGTGACTCCGGAAATATATACAGAGATTTACATTTTCCCCTATACTATATACACCTGGTATCTTCTGATACAGTACCTTTTTTATGCCTTTTCTATTACGGTCAAATCCATACTGAGAGAGCGTCTGTGTGTGACTCCGGAAATATTTACGGAGATTTCAATTTTCCTCTACATTATATACACCTGGTATATTCTGATATAGTACCTTTTTTCTTCCTTTTATATTACGGTCAAATCCATACTGAGAGAGCGTCTGTGTGTGACTTCGGAAATATATACAGAGATTTAAATTTTCCTCTAAACTATATACACCTGGTATCTTCTGATACAGTACTTTTTTTTATGCCTTTTGTATTACGTTCAAATCAATACTGAGAGAGCATCTGTGTACGCTTCTGATACAGTACTGGTTTTCTGCTTTTTGCATTCTGGTCTAATTCATACTGAGTGAGCGTATGTGTGTGACCCTGGAAATATATACGGAGATTTCAATTTTCCCCTACAATATATACACCTGGTATCTTCTGATACAGTACTTTTTTATGCCTTTTGTATTACGATCAAATCCATACTGAGAGAGCGTCTGTGTGTGACTCCGGAAATATATACGGAGTTTTCAATTTTCCCCTTCACTATATACACCTGGTATATTCTGATACAGTACCTTTTTCTGCCTTTTGTATTCTGGTCAAATCCATATTGAGTGAGCGTCTGTATGTGACTCTGGAAATATATTCGGAGATTTCAATTTTCCCCTACACTATATACACCTGGTATCTTCTGATACAGTACCTTTTTATGCTTTTTGTATTCTGGTCAAATCCATATTGATTGAGCGTCTGTGTGTGACTCCGGAAATATATACAGAGATTTCAATTTTCCCCTACACTATATAAACCTGGTATCTTCTGATACAGTACCTTTTTTATGCCTTTTGTATTATGGTCAAATCCATTCTGAGATAGCGTCTGTGTGTGACTCCGGAAATATATACGGAGATTTCAGTTTTCCCCTATACTATATACATCTGGTATCTTCTGATACAGTACCTTTTTTATGCCTTTTGTATTACGGTCAAATCCATACTGAGAGAGCGTCTGTGTGTGACTCCGGAAATATATATGGAGATTTCAATTTTCCCCTAAACTGTATACAGCTGTACGCTTCTGATACAGTACGTTTTTCTGCCTTTTGTTTTACGGTCAAATACATACTGAGAGAGCGTCTGTGTGTGACTCCGGAAATATATACAGAGATTTCAATTTTCCCCTACGCTGTATACAGCTGTACGCTCCTCATGCAGTACCATATATCCGCTGGTAATTTTGGTACATTTTCCCAAACATGAGAAAGTATGGTGGAAGAGGTCCTGATGGTGGTGGTAGTGAAGCTGCTGGTAGTGCCAAAAGCACAATATCACCTAAGGCAGGAGGTGTTGAGCCTGCGTCATCGTCTGGCTCCAGAAGGCCTGGAAGGCTCCCTTTTCTGGGAGTAGGTAAACCGCTTTTAAAGCCAGAGCATCAGAAACAGGTTTTGGCTTACATTGCCGAAACAGCCTCCAGCTCTATCGCCTCCTCTTCTGAAGTTTCAAAAACTGCAAGCACTGAGTCGTCATTGCAGGCTCCTGGTCAGGAACGACACCTTTCCTTGTGTCCTTCACCCCCAACAAAAGTGCAGGCCACACTTCAGATTACTCCCTGGAGCTCTTTTCACATACTATGCCTGGGTTATCAAGTCAAATCCTGAATTCCCCAGTCCAAGATGAATATGACATGGAGTGCACTGATGCACAGCCACTGCTATATTATTCTGCTGGTACAGTCACCCAGAGCACTACATTGCCTCGCAGTCTACTGAGCCAGAATCTGACCCTGATGAAACTCAGGTGCCCATTCCTGCATACTATACCACCTTACACAGTGACACAGAGGAAGGTGCAGATGCAATTGAAGAGGAGGTGATGGATGACCCAGTTGTTGATCCGGATTGGCATCCATTGGGGGAAGAGGGTGCTGCTGGCAATAGTAAACCTACACAAAATTCCCGTGGCTAGCGGGATTAATCCCTCAGCCTATGCATAAAGACCAAAAAAGAACAAAAAAAGGGCCCAGAAACTTATATCCATATAAGAAATAAAAATAAAAATAACAATAATAATAACAAAATATGATGGATAGCTGAATAATAAATTGAATACTAAAATAATCAAAAGGCCACAAAAGAGGGATTATAGAAAAAGAATATATCAAAATTTATTACATAAATAAACGATAAAAAACAGTCAGGAGACAAAATGGGCAAATAGAAGAAAAACAGTGAAGAGTTAATATGCTAGATGTTACAAATTAGCATAATAAGAAACAGAAAAACGTTCCCCAGCTGATCTGCAACTCAATATATAAAGTGGCATAGCAAAAAAGCCAGGTGTAGACGGTAGCACCGGCATAGAAATGAATATGAGATCATATAAGGTCAATTACAATATGGTAGCTATACCAGATAGAAGGCACACACATGGAAAACAATCTAAATCATGGTGACAATACCTTGAGACATGAGGGTGCCTGTGCAGAGGAGCGGGGGGAACGCACTGGAGTTGCAGTTTTAGTATTCAATTTATTATTCAGCTATCCATCATATTTTGTTATTATTATTGTTATTTTTATTTTTATTTCTTATATGGATATAAGTTTCTGGGCCCTTTTTTTGTTCTTTTTTGGTCTTGCTGCTGGCAATAGCTCAGAAGAGGAGGATCTGCAGCAGGCATCGACATCGCAGCTGCGGTTATCTGGCAGGCCCGTAGCAGTCCAAAAATGTGTTAAAAAAACAAAAAGAGTTGCAGGACAGCTTGGCCAGACGTTCAAATTAGCACAGCGTGCAAGCCATGAAAAGTTTTACCATAGTAGGAAGAGTGCAGTGTGGCACTTTTTTGACCAAAATCCTATTGATGAGGCAAAGGTTATGTGTAAGAAGAGCGGAAGGACCTTTAGCCGAGGGAAAAATGTCCGAAATTTGAATACCAGTTGCATGCTTAGACATTTAAACACCATGCACTTGCAAGTGTGTACGGACTACAAAACCTCAGGTAGCACATGTGCACCTGCTCCGACTGAAGGTAGCCAGCAAAGCTACATTGTTTCCCCCACTGTAAGCCCACCGGTTAGCACACCACCAGCAAGAAATGTTGATGTGTCGCCGCAAGGCCAAAGCAGTCAGGGAATCACAATGCTTTTCCAACGAAAGACTGAATCTAGGCCATCACCACCACCATCACCATCACCAACCCCCTCTCAGTCCGCCATGTCCATCGCTAGTTCCCCCATATGCAGCTCTCAAGTCCAGTCCACCCTTGCAGACACTCTGAGTAGGACACGAAAGTACTCATCCTCTCATCCGCGTACACTGGCTTTGAACGCTTACATTGCCAAACTGATCTCATTAGAATGATGCCCTTCCGTTTGGTTGAAAGCGCAGCGTTCCGAGAGCTCATGGCCTACGGTGTCCCACGCTATGACCTACCCAGTCGGCACTTCTTTGCTAGAAAAGCCATCCCTGCCCTCCACCTGCATATGAAAGACTGCATTGTCCATGTACTCAAACAATCGGTAAGTGGAAAGGTGCACCTCACAACAGATGTATGGGCCAGTAGGCATGGCCAGGGCCGTTATGTGTTCATCACTGCGCACTGGGTTAATGTGGTGGATGCAGGGTCCACAGGGGACATCGGCGGTGGGACAGTGCTGCCTAGCCCACGGTATAGGCAATAGTTGGCTGTAGGCGTTCGACCGTCCTCCTCCTCCAGAAGCGAAAGCTCGTCGACAGAGCGCAGTCGCACGAGCACTCCTTCCGCAGCTGCCAATGTTGCACACAAGGTGTCACACTATCGAACAGCTAGTGGTAAGCATCAGCAGGCTGTTTTAAAAATTATGTCTTTGACACACCGCGGAGGTACTGGCCGACTACTTGCAGCGAGAAACTGAGTCATGGCTGTGCAGTCTACATCTTGAGCCAGGCAAGGTAGACAGTGATAACGGCCATAATTTTGTGGCGGCCATAGCCCTGGCATAACTCAGACACATACCTTTCCTGGCTCACACCTTGAACCTGGTGGTGCAGTGCTTCATAAATAATTATCTGGTGTTACCAGCCCTGCTCCATAAGGTGCGAAGACTGTGCTCGCACATCCGTTGCTCGCCCATAGACTCCAGTCGTATGCAGAGGCTGCAGCAATCGCTCCACCTCCCCAACCACCGCCTAATCATAGACGTTGCAACAAGGTGGAACTCCACCATGCACATGGTTGAAAGGCTGTGCGAACAGAGGCAGGCTGTAATGCATTTGTGGGAGGATACACGGGCAGGCAGTTTGAGGGCAGACATCGAGTTGTCGGGTGTGCAGTGGTCAAAGCTGAAAGACCTCTGTAAAATCCTTCAGTGTTTTGAGGAATGCACATGGCTGGTAAGCGCAGATGATGCCATCATAAGCATGAGTATCCCACTTATGTGTCTACTCATGCAAACTTTGACGCACATTAAGGATCAGGCTTCTGCAGCAGAGGAGGAAGAGGAGGAGGAGGGAAGCCTTGATGACAGTCAGCCATTGTCTGCTCAGGGAATTGTCCTTGACAAGGTGGGGGAAGAAGAGGAACAGGAGGAGGATGAGGGGGATGATTATTTAGGGGAGGAGGATGCTTCTCAGGGGGCAAGAGAAAATGTTGGCTTGCCAAGGTCAGGTACAGGGTTTGTGCGTGACTGGAGGGATGTGGATTTGGCAGAAAGTGCTCCTCCACCCACCACTGGCAGTGCATCATTGACACCTGGAACATTGGCCCACATGTGTGATTATGTCTTGCGGATCCTAAAAAGGGACCCCCGCATTGCCAAAATTATGAAGGATGACGACTACTGGTTGGCCAGCATCCACGATCCACGCTATAAAGGCAAATTACAGAACATCATGCCACAGGAGAACCTAGAGCTAATATTGGCGAATAAACAAGCAACTCTGGTAAACCGTTTGTTAGAGGCATTTCCAGCACACAGCAGCGGTGCAGGTTCTACCAAAAGCCGTACTGGGCAACATGGAAGAGGTGTTTGTGGTGCACACAGCCGAAGTGGCGTTGGAGACAGGGGTTTCATGACCATGTTGTGGACTGATTTCTCGAGTACCGCTCACACGACTGGTAATACTGAATCGATTGCAACAGACAGGATTGCAACAGGCAGTTGTCAACTATGGTTCAAAATTACCTCTCCTCCCCTATCGATGTTCTCCCTCACAGTTCATTCCCCTTTGACTACTGGGCCTGTAAACTGGACACCTGGCCTGAATTGGCACAATATGCCTTATAGGAGCTCGTTTGCCCTGCTGGTAGTGTGCTATCAGAAAGAGTCTTCAGTGCTGCTGGATCAATCCTGACAGAAAGAAGGACCCGGCTGTCGACCCAAAATTTAGGTGATCTCACCTTCATTAAAATGAACCATGCCTGGGTTTCAAAGGATTTTGTACCACCTTCCCCTGATGACACATAGGTTGCCAGCAAAATGGCTCGTTTTGTCCTACTCTTCCTCCGACTTCTCCAATTCCTCCATTTGCAGCTGCTGAACGTCCAGCCTACACCTCAACATATGCCAGTTTTTCCACCTCCCTAACTGGGCTGTACCCCCCCAGGGCCAGCGTCAGTTGGGGGGGCCCACTCGCCGTCAGAGACAACAGCGTACTCTGAGGGGCCCTGTGCCAGTGCCGGTGCACACAAGTGGGCCCCCCCTGCTTGCTCAGGGCCCCAGCACTTGCAATACTTACCTCTCCCTGCTCCACCGCTGTGACGTCTTCCGCGTTTCCTGACAGTGACATTCAGGTCAGAGAGCGCGATGATGTCACGTCTGTGCGCCCTCTGCCTGAACAGTCAAAGTGCAGAGAGCTGAAAGATGGCGACACTGAGGAGTCCAGAGTAGAGTAGTGCCCAGCGAGGAGAGGTGTTTCATTTTTTTAATGTTTGGAGCAATATATGGGGAGCATTACACCATGTTTCAAATTATTATGCAAATGATATTTTTCTCTGATTTTCCTAAGTGGTTGGTGCAAAAGACAGTCAGTCTAATAAAAGTCATCATCACCCGTTAGAGTATACATCGATTTTTATTGAAGAAACCGCCCAATGATAACAGTATAATCTCCAAAATGAATAAAAACTCAAAATGCACTGTTCCAAATTATTAGGCCCAGTAGAATTTCTGAAAATTTGATATGTTTTAAAGAACTGAAAATGCTCATTTGTGGAATTTGCAGCATTAGGAGGTCACATTCACTGAACAAAAAAGCTACTTAACTCCAAAACATCCTAACAGGCCAAGTTACATGTTAACATAGGAACCCTTCTTTGATATCACCTTCACAATTCTTGCATCCATTGAACTTGTGAGTTTTTGGAGAGCTTCTGCTTGTATTTATTTGCATTAAATCAGAATAGCCTCCCAGAGCTGCGGTTTTGATGTGAACTGCCTACCACCCTCATAGATCTTTTGGTTGATGATACTCCAAAGGTTCTCTATAGGGTTGAGTTCAGGGGAAGATGGTGGCCACACCATGAGTTTATTTCCTTTTATGCCCATAGCAGCCAATGACTCAGAGGTATTCTTTGCAGCATGAGATGGTGCATTGTCATGCATGAAGATGATTTTGCTCCTGAAGGCACGTTTCTGCCTTTTATACCATGGAAGAAAGTTGTCAGTCAGAAACTCTATATACTTTGCAGAGATCATTTTCACACCTTCAGGAACCTTAAAGGACCCTACCAGATGTTTCCCCATGATTCCCGCCCAAAATATGACTCCACCTACTTGCTGACGTCGCAGCCTTGTTGGCACATGGTGGCCATGCACCAACCATCCACTACTCCATCCATCTGGACCATCCAGGGTTGCTCGACACTCATCAGTAAACAAGACTGTTTGAAAATTAGTCTTCATGTATGTCTGGGCCCACTGCAAACGTTTCTGCTTGTGAGCACTGTTTAGGGGAGGCCGAATAGTAGGTTTATGCATCACAGCAAGCCTTTGAAGGATCCTACACCTTGAGGTTCAAGGGACTCCAGAGGCACCAGCAGCTTCAAATATCTGTTTGCTGGTTTGTAATGGCTTTTTAGCAGCTGCTCTCTTAATCCTATGAAGTTGCCTGGCAGAAACCTTCCTCATTCTGCCTTTATCAGCACGAACACATCTGTGCTCAGAATCAGCAACAAATCTCTTAACAGTACGATAATCACGCTTAAGTTTTCGGGAAATATCTAATGTTTTCATCCCTTGACCAAAGCATTGCACTATTTTCAGCAGCAGAGAGATCCTTTTTCTTTCCCATGTTACTTGAAAACTCTGGCCTGCTTAATAGTGTGGAACATCCAGTTTTCCTTTTATTGGACTCACATGGCAAACTAATTATCACAGGTATCTGAGATTGATTTCAGTGATCCAAAGAACCCTGAAACACAATGTTAAGGGCCTGCGGAACGCACCTAATAGATATTAAGGAGAGGTGCGTTCGCAGCCCGGGGTCCACCATGCAGGCAGAGCCTGCTGCTAGTAAGATGGCGTAAATAGGCAGTATGAGCAAACTCTGTTATCCCGCAGAGTCGCAGATGTAACCGCCGTAGCACTATATGGCGATATAAGTGTACTCTGTTAATTCACAGAGCCGCTGTAACAAAGACTGTGTCCTGTTAGACTCACAGGAAACACAGATGACTGCTAAGCGGATTGCAGTCTGTGGTCATGCAAACAGAACCCAAGCAGTAATCTCCTCACCGGAGTAGCCGGTATTCTAATGGCGTTTTCAGCCGAGCCCTGAAAATGTGCTTACAATCTCCTCACCGGAGGTGCCGGTATTCTAGGGGCTTATTTCAGCCAGACCTAACCACATGCATACATGACCACACTGGCGCAAGCACGTAACAGATTTGATACTAGCGCACGGCCGTGCGGTAAGGACAGCCTTTTATAGCAGCCACAAGAAAAAGACCTTCCAGGAAGGACCAATGGGAAGCTGCTTCAGAACATCAACAGCCATAGGACCTTCCTGAAGGACCAATAGGAGTGGCAGCTGTATCTGAGCATGTGACCACTGATCTCCAATGGGAGATCTTGCCCTGGGCATGCTCAGATGAAGCAAGAAAGGACTTAGTCTTAGAATCATAGAATCATAGAATGGTAGAGTTGGAAGGGACCTCCTGGGCCTTCTGGTCCAACCCCCTGCTCAAAGCAGGATTCTCTAAATCATCCCAGACAGATGTCTGTCCAGCCTCTGTTTGAAGACTTCCATTGAAGGAGAACTCACCACCTCTCGTGGCAGCCTGTTCCACTCATTGATCACCCTAACTGTCAAAAAGTCTTAAAGACGTCTGCTCGCCGCTGACCAGTACTGGCTACAATAGCAGAACCTGAAGAGGCAGCAGCAAGTCTCTGCACAGTATTAGACCGGGCGAGATGCTGGGACCGACATCTTTGCTGAGCAGGCTACACTGCGGCCGGAGATGGATGGGGGACCGCAGCAGGACTGGTTCGAAACTCCCCTTGTGCAGCAGTGGGAACTCGAACCCTAACATTACCCCCACTCCTAGGGCCCCCCTTCTTTGGGCCTCGCTGCGCTCAAAGGCAGCGATGAGCTGTGGAGCGTGAACATGCTCTGCAGGCTCCCAGGACCTATCCTCAGGCCCATAACCCTACGATCCATCAAATAAAATTTTTTGCCTCATACCACCTTGCACCCAACAATGGCGTTCACCTCATGATCGTCGGTAGATGAACCCGACATCCTGGCAGATGACTCGGAAAACCGGGAAATGGCCATGGGTTTCAGGAGGGACACGTGAAAGGTGTCGGTGATACCAAGGCGAGGCGGAAGGGCTAGGCGGTAAACCACCGGGTTCACCTGCTCAAGAACTTTAAAGGGACCCAAAAATCGAGGTGCCAACTTGGTGGACTCTACACGTAGCCTGATGTTTCGGGCAGAGAGTCACACTAGGTCACCCGGAGCAAATGTAGGAGCGGGGCGCCGATGGGCATCGGCCGAAGACCTCATCCTCTCTTTGGAGGCCTGAATGGCATCCTGGGTGCGGTCCCAAATGTCCCGTGCCTCCACAGCCCAGTCTGCCACCCTGGAATCGGCTGAAGACACGGGCATGGGCACTGGTACCCGCAGATGCTGACCGTAGTTCAGGAGGAATGGGGTCTGTCCGGTGGAGTCAGCCACAGCATTATTTAGAGCGAACTCAGCCCACGGAGCAAGGATGCCCAGACATCCTGCCTGGCAGAGACAAAATGTCGCGAGTATGTCATCCGCCATTTTACCAGCCAGACCCTGGCGCTAGTATTATGTTAAGTGCCTGCGGAACGCACCTAATAGATATTAAGGAGAGGTGCGTTCGCAGCCCGGGGTCCACCGTGCAGGCAGAGCCTGCTGCTAGTAAGATGGCGTAAATAGGCAGTATGAGCGAACTCTGTTATCCCGCAGAGTCGCAGATGTAACCGCCGTAGCACTATATGGCGATATAAGCGGACTCTGTTAATTCACAGAGCCGCTGTAACAAAGACTGTGTCCTGTTAGACTCACAGGAAACACAGATGACTGCTAAGCGGATTGCAGTCTGTGGTCATGCAAACAGAACCCAAGCAGTAATCTCCTCACCGGAGTAGCCGGTATTCTAATGGCGTTTTCAGCCGAGCCCTGAATATGTGCATACAATCTCCTCACCGGAGGTGCCGGTATTCTAGGGGCTTATTTCAGCCAGACCTAACCACATGCATACATGACCACACTGGTGCAAGCACGTAACAGATTTGATACTAGCGCACGGCCGTGCGGTAAGGACAGCCTTTTATAGCAGCCATGAGAAAAAGACCTTCCAGGAAGGACCAATGGGAAGCTGCTTCAGAACATCAACAGCCACAGGACCTTCCTGAAGGACCAATAGGAGTGGCAGCTGTATCTGAGCATGTGACCCTGATCTCCAATGGGAGATCTTGCCCTGGGCATGCTCAGATGAAGCAACAAAGGACTTAGTCCTAAAGATGTCTGCTCGCCGCTGACCAGTACTGGCTACAATAGCAGAACCTGAAGAGGCAGCAGCAAGTCTCTGCACAGTATTAGACCAGGCGAGACGCTGGGACCGACATCTTTGCTGAGCAAGCTCCACTGCGGCCGGAGATGGATGGGGGACCGCAGCGGGACTGGTTCGAGACTCCCCTTGTGCAGGAGTGGGAACTCGAACCCTAACACACAATACCATCAATGGGTTTCATTTAAAAAACAAAAAAACGCTATGACACAAACCAATTTGCATAATAATTTGGAACATGGTGTATACACTGGAGAATTATATATGGGGCCCATCATACACTTGAGCATCATAGATAGGGCCCATTATACACTGGAGCATTATATATGGGGCACATCATACACTGGAGCATTATAAATGGGGCACATTATACACTGGAGCATCATATGGGGCCCATTATATATGGAGCATTATATAGGCCCATCATACACTGGAGCATCATCCATGGGGCCCATCATATACTGGAGCATCATATGGGGCCCATTATATATGGAGCATTATATAGGCCATCATACACTGGAGCATCATCCATGGGGCCCATCATATACTGGAGCATCATATGGGGCCCATTATATAGGCCCATCATACACTGGAGCATCATCCATGGGGCCCATCATATACTGGAGCATCATATGGGGCCCATTATATATGGAGCATTATATAGGCCATCATACACTGGAGCATCATCCATGGGGCCCATCATATACTGAAGAACCATATGAGGCCCATTACATATGGAGCATTATATAGGCCCATCATACACTGGAGCATCATCCATGGGGCCCATCATATACTGGAGCATCATATGGGGCCCATTATATATGGATCATTATATAGGCCCATCATACAATGGAGCATCATCCATGGGGCCCATCATATACTGGAACATCATATTGGGCCCATTATATATGGCGCATCATATGGGGCACATTATATATGGAGGCCATTATATATGGAGCATTATATATGAGGACCATTATATTTGGAGCATTATATGGGGCTCATCATACACTGGAGCATCATACTGTATATGGGGCCCATCATATACTAGAGCATCATATGGAGTTCATTATTTATGGGGCATCATATAGGGCCCTTTATATATGGAGCATCATATGTCAATTTTTGACAGTCTACAATTTCCCCAAGTGTTTGGGTGCGGTGGATGGGAAACACATCAGTATAACCAAACCCCCAAAAAGTGGCTCTGAGTACTATAATTATAAAAAGTACTTTTCTACAGTACTCATGGCCATTGCGGATGCAGACTGTAGGTTTATTGCGGTGGACATTGGGGCATTTGGCCGAGGCAATGACTCTCAGACTTTTAAGAACTCGGACATGGGCCGTAGGTTTTATGGCAACCATTTTAATTTCCCCCTGCCACGGCCTCTTCCTCACACCGAAGGTTCGCCACTGCCATTTGTAATGGTTGGGGATGAGGCCTTTCAAATGTGCACAAACCTGCTAAATCCCTACTTCAGCCGGGACTTGGACCACACGAAAAAAAAATTTAATTACAGACTCACAAGGGCACGAAGAACTGTAGAGTGTGCCTTTGGGATTCTTGTGTCCAGATGGCGCATTCTCGGCACAGCCATTAATCTGAAACTTGAAACAGTGGATGAGGTGGTGAAAGCCTGTGTGGTTCTTCACAATTTTATGATGGCTAAAGAGCGCCCTAACTTTGAACTAGATGAACCAGCTGCCAACCCATTGCCTGATTTCACTCAGCACCCTCTCAGGTCATCAGTTGAAGTTGGCCAAATGAGGGACCAATTTGCGGCCTACTTTATATCTGATGTGGGACGTGTGTCATGGCAATATCAAATGGTGGAAAATAATTATATTGTGTGTATGTTAATAATAAACCAGTTTTGATACCTGTACCAAGTGCACTCTGTCTTTATACACTCCAATACAATAATCACCTGCCCAGGTGACCCAGTGAAGTCAGGATGCTGTTTTGTGCATCCTGACTTTACTAAGACTACACCAGGTGAGACTACAGAGAAAAGTTGTATGACCTTCATGATCTCTCCAGTCTGTGTTCAAGCAGATTGCAGCGATGGTGGAGATAGAACAAATATTTATCACCTGGCCTGATGTTACAAACAGTGATTTTTGGGATGCACTAGCATCTTTCACTCTTTATGACACCAGACCATATGAGTATAAATATTATTTGTAGTATTTCCACTGTGGCTTCAGTATGCACGCACACTGGAGAGATGATAAAGTATATACAACTTCTACAATTCCCTGGCCTGGTGTCATGCTGAAGTGAGGATGCCAAAAAAAAGCATCCTGACTTCAAAATTTAATGACACCTGGGCAGGTGAATACACATATGAGTTAACCACCAGCATCTCTACAGTCTGCGTGCAATAGATGATGCAGACTGAAGCGACGCTGCAGATGACAACTCATAGGTATAGTCACCTGGCCAGGTGTGATAAATAGTTATGATAAAAGGCCAGGGTATTGTATCTATGACGTGTATTTTCTCCATCATCTCTTCAGTTTATTCACCACACACTGAATATAGGATGTGGTTAATTACAATGTATATCTACAATCCCTGACCTTGTGTCACAAAGAGTGAAATGTTGATGGGCAAAACACACCATCCTCAATTCACTCTTTATGATACCTGGCAATGTGTTAATAGATATGCCTTGCACTCACCAACTTCCTCTATTCAGTCTCTAATATTTGTAGACTGAAGAGACTGGTGGTGAAAATACAAGTCATATATTTGTGTTTTTGACAACACATAGCTCCAGGACTGACACAAGAAGCATGTGTCGGTACTGGAGCTATGTGGTGGCAAAATCACAAAGTGTACGGCGCAGTGTGTGTACGGCGCTGTGTGTGTAGGCGGCGAAAGACACAATTAAACCAAACAGTTGGGGAAACAAAAAAGAACATTTATTTTAGACAAGACTAACAAAAAAAAATTAATTAACGGGACCGACGTTTGGGGGAAGATGGTGGGAACTTGGGGGTGTGGAGGGACGAGGGGCAACGAAAGTGGTGGGGGAAGGCAGCGGGTCAGACACAGTGGGAGGTGAGGGGGGAGGGAGGACAAAAGTTTTTAGCTTCTTCTGGATTCGTCGTCCAGTCTTTTTGCTGTCCTTTTTTTTCCAGGAACTGGATGACCTCCGGGAACTTGGTGACCTCCATGAACTGGGTGACCTCAAACTGGAGGACCTCAAACTACTGGGGGACATCCAGGAGCTGGGGTACCTCCTGCCAGGGTCCGTGGTCCTGAAGACCGAGTGAAGGTCCCCCAGCTGCTGCTCGGTGGTGGTGGCGGTCCTGGAGGTGGAGGAGGTCCAAGCAGGGGTGGAGGTCCAAGCAGGGGTGGAGGAAGTCCATGCAGGAGCAGTGCTTGACATGGTGGTGGCGGGGGAGTGCCCAGCTGCACTGTGATTTGGTGTGGTGTAGTGGTGTCCAGCATGGCTTGGAATGCTGGTGGCCGTGCAGTGGTATGCAGCAGAAGTTGGTAGTGAGGTGAAGCGAGTCAGTGGTGGCACAGGTGGGAAAGGTACCACTGGCTTCTGCACGTACCAACTCTGCTGCATAGCCTGCGTGTAAGCATTGTTAAAGGCCTGCATCACAGTCAGCTGGAGATCAGGACTAAGGTGTTCCACCATGCCCCGTTCAATTTTATTAAAAAAATGGTGCGCTGGTCTGTTGAGGTCGGCTTCAAGATGGTCAAGGCGACGCTCAACAGACTGGAAGCGTGTATCCATTAGTGCAAAACCGCTTTCCAGTCTGTCGCTCACCGCCTTGAGGGCATTTTGAAAATGTGAACGAACTCGGGCATGAGATTCCTGTCCGAGGCCTTCTGCCGCTGGCGGGAAGTTCCCACAAGAACAGTGGCAGAGAACTGGGACAGGGGAACACCTGATGAACCAGCTTCCTGGTCTCCAGCTGGCTGTATTGCCGACCCACAAGGTGCTTCTTGGCTGGTGGATGGCTGGGACGGGTCCAAGGCAGCTCTCTGAAGGACCGCTCCAGGACCAGGTTGTAGGGTGCTGCTCCAGGTGCTGTGAAAATAAAATAAATACATTAGTATCATGCATTTACAATAGTAAAATCGCCAACTCCTGTGGAATAGAAAAACACAGAGTAAACACAATACAATACAACAACAAAATACTTACGCTCTTGTGGCAAGGACCGGTCTTAAGAAGGCCAAAGTCCGATGGTAATGGTATTTTCAGGTGGTCCTTGCTGCAGCACCACTGGCAACCCGGTTCTCCTGCCCCAGGTCCTGTTGAAGCGGTCCTTCATCGAGCGCCTTCAGGGTCTGACCTTGTTCACTGTGGAAAACCAAAAAAAAATTTAGACAATGCACTGTAGGCCGGGATAACACAAATGTGTGTGATGCTAGAAACTCACAGGAGTTACTACCATCACACACAGTTGTGTGATCCCGGCCAGGGTCACTGCCGCATCACACAGCATTGAAATACTTACGAACTTCCTTGCGGACCCGGGGAGAGGCGTTGTCCCAGCCATCCATCAGCGCTGCGGCCACCTCATTCCAAAGCCACCGGATCACCACGTTGTCACACTACAGTGGATCACGGCTGTCCCACAAAGGGACTCGCTCCTGGACCAACTCTATCAGGGCGTCATTGTCCAGGGCGAGTAACTCATCCTGTTGTGGAGCCTAGAAAAGAAAGCAAAACATTAATCTTGGAAAGATTTGGAAATGAAAAAGATAGAAAACAAGACAGAATAGAAGCAAGACTGAGAATAGAAGCAAGATTGAATAGGAAAAACAGGCAAGAAAAAAGTCAGGGGAAAAAAAGAGTACAATCTGTCAGTCTATACTTACAGGCCTTCTCCCCGCCTGCACATGGACTGGCTGCTCCCGTTATTCCTTCACTGCCGTGGACGGTGTGGTCTGAAAAAGAAAAAAAATAATTTACCATATGTGTCCATGCAACAGCAAATACTTACCAATCAGTATGGAAGGAAGGTACTCAATTCACCCGCTGCTTGGGCCACTTCACCAGGGGCCGTAACATATTCATCTCCTAAAGACATACTGCAATAAAAAAAGAGACATTAGTACCTAATAAATTGAGAAAAAAGGAGAGAAAGACATTAGGTTTTATACTCACATTATCCAAGTTTCAAAGCAGTCCAAGAAAAAAGCTGCAATAGCTGCTGTCTTGCTCTGTCTTGCTCTGTATCTGGCTTTAGAGTAGTGGACTGAAGTGCCAACACCTTCTTTTATATACACTACCCCAGGGGCGGTCATATCATTGGTGCAAACTGTGCGGCCGCACAGGGGCCCCTGAGGTAAGGGGGCCCATTTCTACCTCCCAAGCAGGTGCAATTTTGCATTTTTAGGAGCTCTTGCGCTGCAAAGGGCCCATATATTGCTCTTGCACAGGGGCCCTTTTCTGTCTGTGTCCGCCAGTGCACTACCCCCAAACAATGTTTCTTTGTTTAGGGGGTGGTTTAAACTAGTGTCTAGACATGTGTAACCTTTGACAACGCATGCGTAGTAAAATGCTGACGTCTGCCTGTCCAAGTGCACGTCAGCGATCACATAGACTGAAATGTGTTGTTTTGGCGCATTCCGTGTGCAAAGCGAGAGCATGCGTCTCACCTCGAAATAACGCAAGCGCACGAAAACACTGATGATCGCATGCTAACTCTAAACCATGCGCCCCTCATGTTAAACATAGGGGCGCATGGCGCATGCGATCGGGTGAGCACAATGTGCTGCGCTAAAAAACACTAATGTGAAACCAGCCTTAGCTTATTACTTTCTAGCGCATGAAGAGTTAAACAGTATCTGTCACCAGGTTTTGCCAGCTAACCTGAGAGCAGGGGCAGAGACACAGAGTTCAGCAATGCATCACTTACTGGGCTGTGTAAGTGGAAAATTTGTTCCTCTGCATCAAGCAGCAAAGATCATACTGGAAAACTCCATGTACACTGCAACTGGGCATTGTCATAAGACACGATGCCTGAAACATTCTGGCAGCACTACATCTGGGAAAAGGTAACTCATGCTCTCTGCATGGCGCATATCCTGAATTTAATCATACAAAATTTATTAAAGAAATATACTTGCTTGAAGAAAGTGGTGGTCATGGTCAAGAAAGAGTTTGGGCATTTTAGATGTCCTTGTGTGCCGAAGCATGCCCTCTAAGCTTTGCAAAAAACAGAACAGTCTGCCTGAACACCTTCTGATTTGTGATGTCGTAATGCAATGGATGTCAACACTGCATATGTTGGAGTGCCTGTAAAAACATGGTAAAGTGGTGATGATTATATCCCAACTGAAACTTGGAATACTATGAAATTTGCTATAAGCAGCTGATGATGGGTTTGTGTCACCTGTGGAAGCCCTATGAAGAGGCTACTAAATTTGTCAATAGTAACAACTGTGGCATTAATGATGTATTCCCACATTTATATGGGAAAAAACTAAACAATGAAACAAGGAACTGAGACAATCAGCAACTTCTACATGATCATTGCCACCCTGTGGCTGTTGGGTACCCTCAAAGTCAATGTTACATGCAACATGTGGAGGAGAGAGAGGAGAAGCAGCAGCAGGTAGACGTGGAAGGAGCCATTGAGCTATCCCAGGTAGAGGACAAACCTGACAAGACTATGAAATTGATGCTTATGATATCGACTATTGCGATCAACCATGGGTATGGTCCTTGAATCAACAGGGCCCTTGGTTGTATGAGTGAGGATGGCAAGTGGCAACGATATTTTTATTATCTTTGTTAATGACCTTGTAGATAGGATTGAGAGTAAAGTGTCAGTCTTTGCTGATGACACAAAACTTTTTGGGATAATAAAAACTGAGCTAGACTTTAATATTATAGAACAATCTAGATTAGATGTCTTCATAGATAAACACATGATAAATTAAGTTTATTGTTGGTAAAACTAGAGTAATGCACCTAGGCCAGAGTAATCACTAGTGTTGAGCGATACTTCCCGATATCAAGAAGTATCGGATCGGATTGGATCGGACCGATACCCAAAAAGTATCGGGTATCGCCAATTCCGATACCGGAAACCCAATGCAAGTCAATGGGACAGAAATATCATAATTAAAATAAACCCTTTCTTTCCTTGTAAACACTAGATTGTTATGTTTCGGTAACTGAGGAGAAATGGCAAAAAATAGCAAAAGTGGTAATACACCAGAGAGGCTGGAACTTATTGGATTGCAGTAACCTGAACTAACCACACAAATAGAGGTAGCCGTGGAGCGTTCCTACGTTGATCCTAGACGCCTCGTCACAGCCTGAGAGATAACTACACCTAAAGGCAGAAAGATAAAAGCTATCTGTCCTGGAGCAGATCCCCAAAGAAAATAGGAAGCCCCCAAACATGTAATGGCGGTTAGACAAGAAGAAAGCTCGGACACAGACAGAAAATAGAATGAGCAAACGCTGGGGCCCAATCTGTCTAGACAGAAAAGTACAGGAAAGAATTCTGACTGCAATCCAACAAAAACCCTAACAAAAATACCAACACGTCTGATTGTCAAAAAACCTGAGATCACTCGACCTCTTCCACCTAAATCAGATCTCTGGTGTAACAAAACGTTATTCAGCAAATTAAAAGTAACAAAAGAGCAAAGCAAAAGTGCAGATACAAACGGAGCACAATTGCAGCACCAGACCCCAAAAGGGGACAGGCTGCAGTCCACTGCAGGCAGCAAACCAGCAGAGAAAATCAAACAGAGAAAAAAAAAACAGCAAACACTTATCTGAAGGAGAGCAGGAAACTAGCAGTGCTTCAAGCAAGACCAGAAGAACAATTGATAACCGGCAAGGCTGCTGGGAAATCAGGCAACTTATATCCTACCATTCAGCGCCAGCTGAAGGCCATTCATTAATCAGTTCATTACCCTCAGCAACCACCGGAGGGAGCCTCAGCTCAGAAGCCGCCTCTAGCATATTCACAACACTAGATATACACACATAGAATACATATATATATATATATATATATATATATATATACATGTCATTGTGACATATATATATATACATATATTTATAGTTCATACACTTCTACATAGTAAAATAGCCGCTGATTCAATTGCCGGGCAATGCCGGCTTTTGTGAAATTACAGAACCACCCGATATGAAATGACACATGGTTTACATAGAGTTAACCATGTCATTTCATGTAGTTTGATATGTGGTTTTCACTAACAATTACATGAGTGTATGTGTGCAAAATTTCACACATGTAGGGGTTAATTAAAGGTGTAAATTCATTGTAAAAAAAACGCATTTTTTTTCTACGAATTTACACCATTCATTAACCCCTACATGTGTGAAATTTTGCACACATACACTCATGTAATTGTTAGTAAAAACCATATATCAAACTACATGAAATGACATGGTTAACTCTATGTAAACCATGTGTCATTTCATGTCGGGTCTGTAATTTCACAAAAGCTGGCAATTGAATTAGCGGCTATTATACTATGTAGACGTGTATGTCCTATAAATATATATATATACATATGTCACAATGACATGTATATATAAATATGAGGTGTAAAATTTTTGAAAAAAAATGCGTGGGCTCCCGCCCTATTTTCTCAACCAGACAGACAAAGCCAGCGAGTGGGGGCAGATAATAATAGCCCAGAGAGGGACCATTATTTTGGGCCCCCCCTGGCTACTAACATCTGCCCCCAGACACCCCAGAAAAGGCAAATCTATAATTAGATTCACCCTTTCTGGCACTTAGACCGTCTATTCCCATTGCCCTGTAGCGGTGGCGAATGGGTTAATAATGGGTTAAAGCCACCTTGCTATTGAAAGGTGACTTTAAGCCAGGTTAATAATTGAGAGCTGTCAATTAGACAACTATCAATTATTAATCCTATTGTATGAAATAAAAAAAAATGCACACACATTAATGAAAAATCATTTTAATGAAATAAATACACAGTTTTTGACCATGTTTTATTGTACAGGTACTCCATCCGATTCCCTTGTTCTCCTGTAATAAAAATAAAATAATAAAGCAATATTATTCTTACCTATCCGACGCACAGTCAGGTCCCCCGATGTAATCCTTCTGAAAGGGTTAACGTTTACTGCAGGGACCGCAGCTAATGCTGCCAGCCTCGCAGTAAACCCCCGAATTAATCATCTCCTCTCCTGGCTGACAGGAGGAAGTGGTTAGCATAATTGATTGCTTCCCACTTCCACTTCAGGTCAGCCAGGGACACCGCACAGCATCAGTGACGTCAGAGGGAATCTCGGCTGACCTGAAGTGAACTGATTAACAAAAATAGGGGATCCCCTTGAAAAAAAAAATGGTGTGGGGTCCCCCCTATTTTTGTTAACCAGCCTGATGAAGCAGACTATTGAGGCCTGGTATTTTAGGCTGTTAAGGATCCAAGATCCATGAACCTTGCAAGCCTGATAATACCAGGCCACAGCAGTATGCTTATCTTGGCTGGTTAACAAAAATAGGGGATCCCCTTGAAAAAAAATGGCGTTTGGGTCCCCCCTATTTTTGTTAACCAGCCAGATGAAGCAGACTACTGAGGCCTGGTATTTCAGGCTGGTAAGGATCCAATATCCATGAACCTTGCATGCCTGATAATACCAGGCCACAGCAGTCTGCTTAGCTTGGCTGGTTAACAAAAATAGGGGATCCCCTCGAAAAAAAAATGGCGTGGGGGTCCCCCTACTTTTGTTAACCAGTCAAGTAAAAAGCAGACTGCTGCAGCCTGGTATTAAAAGACTGTCAAGGCCCATGGATTTTGGCCCTCAACAGCCTAAAAATACCAGGCTGCAGCAGCCCCACAATTGGCGCATCCAAAGCCCTGTAGCGGTGGCAAGTGGGTAATAAGGGGTTAATGTCACCTTTGATTGAACGGTGACAATAAGCCCGGTTAATAATGGAGAGGCGTCAATAAGACACCGATCCATTAGTAATCATAAAGTTTGTAAATTTTTTAAAAAATACACAGCCTGAATAAAGTCTTTTAATGAAATAAAACACAACACAGTTTTCATTATTTTTATTTCACGCTCATCCTGCGACGCCATCGATCTCCTGTAAAAAAACAAAAATAACAAACCAACACAAATACTCCCTGTCCGACGCAGTCCAAAATAACGAGTGTCCCACGACGAGTCCAGCACTGCTACATCTGGATGCCAGGCTCAGCCTGAAAATCCAGATACAGCAGAGCTGCTTACCGGTGGAGATTCACCGGCGCTGACGTCATCCGGACTGCTTTACGGCCAGCTGTCGCGAGAGTACAGCTGGCCGAGATTACCCAGTACCCGGCAGCACGTGCAGTTATCGCGAGAAGCTGCACGTGACCGCCAGGGAGAGGGTAATGGCCGGCCATCCAGGACGTGACCACCGGGGATCTTCTGCCAGGTAAGTGCTGAGTCCTGACTCCTGACAGACCCGACCGTTACTGACAGTGACACTTTCGGGAAGTTCCTGTGTCACGTACTTCGTTCTGTGACACAGGAACTCCCCATAGACTTTACAGGAAAACTCCGATTCCGGTATCCGATATGCAAAAAGTATCGGATCTCAGAATTGGAATTCCGAGACAGCGAATATCGGCCTATACCCGATATTTGCAGTATCGGAATGCTCAACACTGGTAATCACATTGTTGTATGTTGTATTAAATGGAAATATACCAGGATTACAGAGCTGGAGAATCATTGATTGGCGTGTTCTGGTTAAGGTAAGATAAGCAGCAGTATTCATTGTCAAGCAGCCGCTGCAAAAGCAAACAAGATTTTAGGCTGTATTTTAAAGAGAGGTGGAATCCTGTGATCCAAATGTATTAATATTACTCTATAAATCACTTGTAAGACCACATCCTAGAACATAGGATCCTGTTTTGGGCGTCACGTGTTAAAAAGGATACTGGAGACTTTCAGTAAATTCAAAGGCAGGCAACTAGATTATTAAATATAAAAGGCCTCTCCTATGATGAGAAGGTGAAAAGCTGGGCTTGTGTAACTTAGAAAAAGAACACCTCACAGTCAATCTCATTTATATGTATATATACATGTGTGGTCAGTACAAAGGACTGGCAAATGAGTTATTCCATCCAATGATCTTACAAAGGACCTGAGAACATTGATTACGTGGAGGTGATTCCAGCAGCTAAATAGGAAACGTTCTTTACAGTTAGAGAAGTCAGACTGTGAAATGCCCTACAACTAGAGGAAGGAATATTAGCATCTACTATGTCAACATTTAAAAAAGAGCTTGAAGCTTTAGTCACAACAAATGGCTTTGTGAGTTATAAATAGTCTAACTGTAGAAAATGTATAACTGGTGGATAAAGGTTGAATTTGATGGACATATTTATTTTTTCAACATTCCCATACTTTTAGATCCATGCTATAATAGCAAAATGGGTGAATTTTTTCTGGATTTCAAAGGGAGTCAAAATTGGGACATTACCATGGGAAGCTGTGTTCCCTGCTCAGTGAAGCTTTCGCCAAGCAGACACTTGCTGACTAGATGTCTGACCTGGAGTCCACTTTTTGCTCCCAGCAGAGCCAAAACTCCCCCATCTGTGTCAGTGCTAGGACTACAACAAGTAGTCGAGGTGGCAGCAGCACTTATTATAAAATATATGACATGATGGAAGAGATGTTTTATATGCTGCACCAACCTGATACATATCAGCAAACAGACAAAGCACCTGAACAGCCAACTCAGTTATACCTGGACTGTGCCCTTTCTCTGGCAGATACACTAGAGCAGGGATGGGTAAACTCAGTCTTGTGGGCCACTTACGGCTTGCGGTGACCTTTTCTCTGGCCCCCGGGGAGATTCCTGGGGACCACAGTGCTTGGCCACGAACCTGAATTTTGATGGCTATCAGCCTTTTAATTTCTTCTTGCTCTGTGATCACGCTCACGCAGCATTCACTACTGAATGCCAAGGTGTGTGCAGTGAAAGATTACGTCCTGACACAAGTGCCAGCATCGACTTACTTTGTAGGCGGAGTTAGCACACAATTTTTACGGCCCCCATGGAATAAATATCCAAATGGTCCTTGCAATAAAAAAGGTCCCCCACCCCTGCCCTAGAACCTCAATCCCATGAACTTCTCGGTTAGCAGAATCGACCAATTGCAAGAACTCTCCTTGTTTACCAGGGGTGAACAGTTTTGCCCAGTCCATTGTACTGTCAGAAAGGATATTCAGCACGGTAGATGGCTTTATCATGCTCAAGCAGACCAGATCATCTGCTGAAAGTGTGGAAAACCTTACATTGGTGAATGTTCTGATGCCAGACGGGAAGCTCCTTTCTAGCCATCTTATTATATCTATGCTGTGCTATTGCTGCCAGTGCTGCCTTTACACCACCAGGCATTCTTGCCTGTCCCATTATATGCTATACTATGCAGTTGCTGCTACTAATGTGGAGCCCAGCTGCGTCTGGATTCATATCTCCCAGAAGGGTGCGCAGAAGGAATTCACCACTAGAGGTCTCAATATGCATGCACACACCTTCACCCATCCCTAAGTCCACCAGAGGGAGCTCCGATAGTGATATAAAAGGAGGGTGAAGCCAGGAAAGTGAGTTGAGTCGAGTCAGGTTGGCGAAGGCTGCAGCAAGGAGGAGAGCTCAGCTCAGCCAGAGCCAGTGTGTGTATACTCGAGTGAGGGCCCGAGTAGGCAGAAGGCGAGTGGAAAGAGAAGTAGTAGAAGGGGTAGAGGAGTCTAATCAGCTCACCCCAACGAGTACATACCGGACACGGGTCCGAGCTTACAGGGATCTTCACGACCCAGTAGGAGAAACTGGAAACCTGAGGACTACAGGTCTCAGGAGCCCTATAGAGCTGATACGTAACTGGGCCAGGAGGACGGAGTCAGGCAGTGCACTGCCAGCAGGACTGTGTACTTCAAGAGAAGGCCCTACCACAAGGTCAGCCGGGCGTAGGACGGAGACAAACTCAGGCCTAGCTTCATGCAGGTCAGAGACTTATTATAGGAGACAGGAGGCCCTATACCTACTCAGTGGGAGAATCTGGATGTGCACCCTTCACCCTACAGCGCTCCGGGATGTGCCTGCAACATCTTCAGTAAAGGTACCAAAGTGACTTGTGTGTGTGTTCGCCTTCTTGTACCTACCCTGCCTGGTTCCCCTCCGTCCTGTATCCCTACACATCTACCTGCCCTGAAGGACTCAGCCTCACCTGTGGGAGGCCTAACATCTAGCTGCACAACACCAACCCTTTAGTGGATGTGCACAGCAGCGCTGGTCACCCTGACCAGGTACCACAGGTGGCGTTGAGTCGCCCGCCAGGGCCTGTGGGGTACTCGGCACCGAGCCCGTTTACTTCTATGGGGATGTCACGGGTAGCGCAGCTCGGTCCGTGGCCCTGGGCGCTCACTATAAAAGGGGAATATTTACAGGGGATTAAAGTATTTGTAAGATGTTCGTGACGCCACCTGTGGTGCCTGGTCAGTGTGACCAGCGCTGCTGTTTAAATCCACTAAGGGGTTGTTTCTGGGCAGCAAGGTGTTAAGTCTTCCACAGGCAAGACTGGGTCCCTCAGGGTAGATGGTGGTGCTGGGGTGCAAGACGGAGAAGGGGGCTTTCAGCCGCAGGAGCAATAATGCAGACACACAAACGAAAGTCTCTTTCTGTACCTTTACTGATGTAGTTGCAGGCACGTCCCGGGATGCTGGCAGGGTGAAGGATGCACGTCCAGAATTCCCACTGAGTAGGTGTAGGGCCTCCTTACTCCTGTAGTGTGAGTTTCTGACCTGTACGAAACGAAGTCTAACTCTGTCTTCACTTATACGCCTGGCTGACTTTGTGGTGGGGCCTTCTCTTGGATAGAACAGTGTCTCTGTATGCAGCGTCCTGCTAAACCCCCGTCTTCCTGACCCCGGTTACGTATCAGCACTCCTGGGCCCCTGCGACCTGAAGTCCAGCAGGGTCTCCGGTATCTCCTACTAGTCGCGTAGATGCTAGCAAGCTCGGACCCGGTGTCCGGTATTCAGAGTAGAGGTAAGCTATCAATGCTGTTTCAACCTCCTTTACTCTCTTCTTCTCTTCCACTCGCCTTTCGTCCTACTCCGACCCTTAACATAAGCACATTAGCAGTAGATGGCTGATTCTTCTCTCTCTTCACCGCTCTCAAAGCGTCGGCACGCTTACTCCCTGAACTGTACTCAGTTAACTCAGTTCTGACTAGGCTAGAGTGGCTATCTCTCCACTGGTACTAGCCTCCACACATTGAACTAAGCTCAAAGCGGCAGTCTTCAGGTTCTTTCAATAACTGCTGTTCTCTTTCCTTCTTTCTTTCTAATGCTCTGTCTGAAGCAGCTATCAGGATTTCCGTCTGACCTGCACCTGGCTTTGCAGACTCACTGATCTGTGCACATTTCTAGAGCTAACTCTCCAACACTCCTAGAGAACTAACAATTTCTCACTTCTGTGTAGAATCACCAACTATCAATAAAGCAATATAATAGAGATATACCCCAAAATGTGTTTCAATGTACAGCAGCAAAAAAATGGGGATGTAAAACTTAACATTTAATAAACCTAATGTTAAAAAGGGGACACACAGACAATTACCATCCTCCAAACAAACAGTGAGGATACATGATATAATCAGAGAGTAAAGTCCAATGGGGACTACAAAATATAGGAGATATATAAACCAGACAACTTATAGTTTGCTCTGCACTGCAAGAGCAAAAAATTGACTAACTAAATGCAAGTGTAAGCATCGCTTATTTGTAAGTCATTTGTCTGAAACTCAATCAAACGTGTGTGAGACAGTATATATAAAAGGAATGATCTCACCCATTTGAATGGAGATATGCGCTCCAAAATTCATCTCCTAATAAAGTATGCATCTGGTCATTTCCAGAGTAGATAAGGCCCTTTCCCAACGCGTTTCCTCCTTTCAGGATTCATCAGGGGATATGGCGACTAGAGACATCTATATCAAATGCATTGCTCTCATGAGGAGAAAAAACATATAACTCCTCCTTATATCAATTAATAAGACACTCCCACCACCATTCAAACCAATCAGTGCAAAACAAAATAATGAATCACCAATAAAACGTGATGTGCATGGTTTAAAAATACATGCTTGTTTAAAGAGCTCATAATCTTGTTGAAACGCACGCCACATATTACGAAATGCATATAGCGATCTCACCGTTTGCCAAATAGTGATCGCGCGCCGTATATTAGTGGCGCATGCGCAGTTAGTGACTTCCGGTAATCGCATTCATTGGACATCCGGTCTACTGAGACTACGTCATTGGCGTCCCACTCTGCGATGTAGAAACCACCGCACGCATGCGTGATACAAATTAAGTGGCTATGGTGTAAAAATTCAGATCGCACATTTCAAGAAGCAACACAGAACGCACAATTGTGTTGTGTCCTATATTGGGACGTTAAATTAAATCGCAAATTGCGACGAAGATATAACGCTATTATAAAAGTTATGTCACTGCACAACAGAAGCATCAAAATACAAATATATTGCGTCCCTAATGGCGTCATTAAATATTATTTTAACCAGCATCACTTATTGCGACCAAAATCATGCCATCTTAAGTGGCATTCGATAGTTCACCGAAATCTGACATTAACTATATAGAAACATAAAAAAGGACGCGCAAGATCATTTTAACTCATTTTAACTCATTCAATAACGTTATTAACACAGACATAGTATACAAATCCCCAAACGAAGAAAATTGGAGATTAGTCCTCTCGCACTAAGAGGTAAATCAAAAAAATATTAAAGGAGCATCCACATAAGGTGTCCCATGGTACTCCAATCCAGAATATAGATATGGAGAAGAAGGAATATCCTTCTATATAGAAAAAATAATAATTGGAGCTTCGGCTGGCTTACCACACTATGGAACGATACTTAAATGATTTCATTGATGTATTTGAAGAAATTGTAAAGGATATAAAATACATAATCAAATATGGAGACCAGCATCCATAGGTCATAATAAAATAACATTTCAATTTTGGAAGGGAAAAAAAAGGAAAAAGAAAAGCCTGACAGATCCCTATCAGGTACCTATTTCCATCCGACCCTACCTAGCAGCGGAGGTTGGAGCCCTAAATTCCTGCGCAAGTGGCCCCCCCGGTCCACGGCGGCTGACCCTAACTAAATCACCCTGCACAACCCTATACTAGAGAAAGCAGGAGTAAGAAAGTTGTTCATTTAAACCATATGGAGAGACAGTTTTTAGTCGAAAAATCCACTTTGTCTCTCGTTGTAATATTAAATTGTCCCAGTCACCACCACGAATCGGTCTGGGTACTTTGTCAATGCCCATGAATTTTATTGCATTAGGGTCTCCCCCATGCTTGAGGTTGATATGCCTGGCCACAGGTGTATCCATCTTCCTCGCTATATCTCTCATGTGCTCACCAATTCTCCTCCTAAACTCTCTAATGGTCTTTCCAACATAGATCATACCACATATACAAATAGCCCTGTAAATGACACCTTCACTCCTACAGTTGATAAAAGAGGTGATCTCAAATTTTCTTGAGTTGTCAGATGCAAAAAATTGTTTGCCAACTTCCATGTTTTTACAGGCAATACAACCACTACATTTGAAACACCCCACAACGTTGGATTTAAGCCATGTTGTTTTTTCAGCATTTACAAAGTGGCTCTTAACCAGTCTGTCCTTTAAGGACCTTCCTTTACGAAAGGTAATTTGGGGATGACTAGGCAAGAGATCACCAATGTCCTGATCCATTTTCAGAATAGGCCAATGGTTTTTCAAGATTCGCCTTAGATCATCGGCCCCGTTATTATATGTGGTAATAAATCTAAGACCCAGAAATTCATCTTCTTGTTTAGGGGATTGAGTCAGTAATTCCATCCTGTTTTTGATTTTGATGTCATTATAGGCTCCTTTCAACACATGATCAGGATAACCTCTATCCAAAAATCTATTTCGTAGATCATTTGCTTGATGTCTAAAATTATTATCATCTGAGCAATTTCTACGTATCCTCGTATATTGGCCCTTAGGTATACCTTTCTTCTGGGCCAAAGGATGACTGCTCTCCCATCTCAGAAGAGAATTAGTGGCCGTAGGTTTTCTATGAATGCTGGTACTCAAGGTTCCATCATGGTTCTTCTCAATAACCACATCGAGGAATGGCAGTTTTGATGGATTCCATTCATATGTGAAACTCAAACCGATGTCATTCACATTTAGACTCCTGACAAATTCAGCAAAAGATTCTCCTGTACCTTTCCAAATGATAAAAACGTCGTCAATAAATCTCAACCATAGAAGAGCCTTTTCAGCTCCGACGACACCATTTTCACCGAAAATCACTGTCTCCTCCCACCAGCCCAGGAGTAAATTAGCATACGAGGGGGCACAAGGGCTCCCCATCGCGGTACCCCTGAGCTGGTGGTAAAATTTGCGATCAAACACAAAAAAATTATGTGTCAATAGGTAACGTAAACAATCGCAGACAAAGATGTTATGTGCCTTAAACTGTGAACCTCTACTCTTTAAAAAGTATTCAGTTGCCTCAATCCCTTTAACATGGGGAATAGATGAATAAAGTGCCTCCACATCGATACTTGCAAGAATAGTGTCAGGTTCCATAACCACTCCATCGATTTTACTCAATAAATCTGTCGTGTCCCTCGTGTATGAGCAAAGGGCAAGAACAAATGGATTCAAAATTTTATCAAGATAGATGCCCAGATTTTTCGTAAGACTGCTCACACCTGACACAATTGGTCTCCCCTTGAGGGGATCGACCCCTTTGTGTACCTTGGGGAGACAGTAAAATGTAGCCAATGTAGGAAACTTAGGTATAATAAATTCACTCTCATTTTTGTCTATAACCCCTATTGAGAGGCCATTCAATATAATTTGTCTTAACTCATTAGTGAATACCATAGTAGGGTCAGAAGAAAGAACACAGTAACACTCTCTGTTGTTCAAAATGTTAAGGCACATTCTCTTATATTCTGAAGAATTAAGTACCACTAAATTACCACCTTTATCAGAACTTTTAATGGTGATGTCTTGATCTTTTTCCAGATCTTTAAATGCCATCATTTCATGACGGGTCAAATTATATTGGGTAAATGAAGGAAATTCACCAAGTTTTTGTATGTCTTTAGAAACCAAATTCAAAAATATATCGATCGACGTAAGGTCTGATTGGGGAGGTGGCATTTTTTTACTCTTGCATTTAAGATCTGTAAAAGGACCTTTACCACTTAAACTAGAGTCAGTGTCAGATAGGTTATACAGGACTCTAATATCCTCCAGGAAGGAGTCAGAAACCCCTAATTCGTTACACGTCCTTTTTTGAGATTGAATATGAAATTTCTTCCATTTAAGTTTCCTGACAAATAAATTGAGGTCCTTCGTACCCTCAAATGAGTCAAAATTACTAGACGGAACAAAAGACAACCCTTTACTTAGCACACACATTTCGGTTTCAGTTAGAACTCTATCTGATAAATTTATGACCTGTGGGTTTCCCCTTGAAATGGTGTGCCTGTAGGGTTTGATCTGCTCCGTAAGGGGTAACCTTGCTCTAAAAAAGAAGCAGAAGTAGAGGTTGAGGGGTTAGGACCAGCAGAGTAGTTTGGACCGGCAGAATAGTTAGATCTCCGATCGTAACCCCTTCTCCGATATCCACCCCGACCACGTTGTCTACCCCTCTGTGATTTGTGGTTACCCTCAATATCAGATGCTTCAGTATCTGTTGAGGTGTACACAGGTTCAGATGGTCTATTGGGAAAGAGATAGGCCTTGTTTTCTTTAAAATCTTGTAGGCCACGAATGAATTGTTTGTGTTTCCTTTCTTTCAGGTGATACTGAAAGCGTTCAAGAGTATTCTGTACACCTAATTCTTTTGCAGAAAATTCTGCTTCAGAAGAAAATTTTTTTGTGACCTCAATTTGATCTTTTAATATCTCATTACACTTATTCAAAGTGATACGTTCATCATCAAGAAGAATCTGCATGAACTTGAGTGAACTATTAGTGGCTTCTCTTTCCCATTTACTCAATAAATCAGGACTTTTATATCTCAAGCCTGGTGCCAAAGAAATTCTCAAATGGCGTGGGACAATACCGGCTTTGATGTAATATTCCAGTCCTTGTACTTCCCACCAGGACACAATCTGGTTTTTATATACTCTAGTCAATTCTTTAAATGCAGAGTTAAAGGATGGAGTATATTTCTTTTGCTGAAAGTCACGATCAGAAAAAATATCCTTTACTTCAGTAAGCCAATGATTAGTATCTATTCCAGTCGTTAGGAAGCCAGCCATGCTCCAAAGTATAAATGATCAATAAAGCAATATAATAGAGATATACCCCAAAATGTGTTTCAATGTACAGCAGCAAAAAAATGGGGATGTAAAACTTAACATTTAATAAACCTAATGTTAAAAAGGGGACACACAGACAATTACCATCCTCCAAACAAACAGTGAGGATACATGATATAATCAGAGAGTAAAGTCCAATGGGGACTACAAAATATAGGAGATATATAAACCAGACAACTTATAGTTTGCTCTGCACTGCAAGAGCAAAAAATTGACTAACTAAATGCAAGTGTAAGCATCGCTTATTTGTAAGTCATTTGTCTGAAACTCAATCAAACATGTGTGAGACAGTATATATAAAAGGAATGATCTCACCCATTTGAATGGAGATATGCGCTCCAAAATTCATCTCCTAATAAAGTATGCATCTGGTCATTTCCAGAGTAGATAAGGCCCTTTCCCAACGCGTTTCCTCCTTTCAGGATTCATCAGGGGATATGGCGACTAGAGACATCTATATCAAATGCATTGCTCTCATGAGGAGAAAAAACATATAACTCCTCCTTATATCAATTAATAAGACACTCCCACCACCATTCAAACCAATCAGTGCAAAACAAAATAATGAATCACCAATAAAACGTGATGTGCATGGTTTAAAAATACATGCCTGTTTAAAGAGCTCATAATCTTGTTGAAACGCACGCCACATATTACGAAATGCATATAGCGATCTCACCGTTTGCCAAATAGTGATCGCGCGCCGTATATTAGTGGCGCATGCGCAGTTAGTGACTTCCGGTAATCGCATTCATTGGACATCCGGTCTACTGAGACTACGTCATTGGCGTCCCACTCTGCGATGTAGAAACCACCGCACGCATGCCAATGAATGCGATTACCGGAAGTCACTAACTGCGCATGCGCCACTAATATACGGCGCGCGATCACTATTGGCAAACGGTGAGATCGCTATATGCATTTCGTAATATGTGGCGTGCGTTTCAACAAGATTATGAGCTCTTTAAACAGGCATGTATTTTTAAACCATGCACATCACGTTTTAATAGTGATTCATTATTTTGTTTTGCACTGATTGGTTTGAATGGTGGTGGGAGTGTCTTATTAATTGATATAAGGAGGAGTTATATGTTTTTTCTCCTCATGAGAGCAATGCATTTGATATAGATGTCTCTAGTCGCCATATCCCCTGATGAATCCTGAAAGGAGGAAACGCGTTGGGAAAGGGCCTTATCTACTCTGGAAATGACCAGATGCATACTTTATTAGGAGATGAATTTTGGAGCGCATATCTCCATTCAAAATGCAAGTGTAAGCATCGCTTATTTGTAAGTCATTTGTCTGAAACTCAATCAAACGTGTGTGAGACAGTATATATAAAAGGAATGATCTCACCCATTTGAATGGAGATATGCGCTCCAAAATTCATCTCCTAATAAAGTATGCATCTGGTCATTTCCAGAGTAGATAAGGCCCTTTCCCAACGCGTTTCCTCCTTTCAGGATTCATCAGGGGATATGGCGACTAGAGACATCTATATCAAATGCATTGCTCTCATGAGGAGAAAAAACATATAACTCCTCCTTATATCAATTAATAAGACACTCCCACCACCATTCAAACCAATCAGTGCAAAACAAAATAATGAATCACCAATAAAACGTGATGTGCATGGTTTAAAAATACATGCCTGTTTAAAGAGCTCATAATCTTGTTGAAACGCACGCCACATATTACGAAATGCATATAGCGATCTCACCGTTTGCCAAATAGTGATCGCGCGCCGTATATTAGTGGCGCATGCGCAGTTAGTGACTTCCGGTAATCGCATTCATTGGACATCCGGTCTACTGAGACTACGTCATTGGCGTCCCACTCTGCGATGTAGAAACCACCGCACGCATGCGTGATACAAATTAAGTGGCTATGGTGTAAAAATTCATATCGCACATTTCAAGAAGCAACACAGAACGCACAATTGTGTTGTGTCCTATATTGGGACGTTAAATTAAATCGCAAATTGCGACGAAGATATAACGCTATTATAAAAGTTATGTCACTGCACAACAGAAGCATCAAAATACAAATATATTGCGTCCCTAATGGCGTCATTAAATATTATTTTAACCAGCATCACTTATTGCGACCAAAATCATGCCATCTTAAGTGGCATTCGATAGTTCACCGAAATCTGACATTAATGTCACAATGTCGCAATAAGTGATGCTGGTTAAAATAATATTTAATGACGCCATTAGGGACGCAATATATTTGTATTTTGATGCTTCTGTTGTGCAGTGACATAACTTTTATAATAGCGTTATATCTTCGTCGCAATTTGCGATTTAATTTAACGTCCCAATATAGGACACAACACAATTGTGCGTTCTGTGTTGCTTCTTGAAATGTGCGATCTGAATTTTTACACCATAGCCACTTAATTTGTATCACGCATGCGTGCGGTGGTTTCTACATCGCAGAGTGGGACGCCAATGACGTAGTCTCAGTAGACCGGATGTCCAATGAATGCGATTACCGGAAGTCACTAACTGCGCATGCGCCACTAATATACGGCGCGCGATCACTATTTGGCAAACGGTGAGATCGCTATATGCATTTCGTAATATGTGGCGTGCGTTTCAACAAGATTATGAGCTCTTTAAACAGGCATGTATTTTTAAACCATGCACATCACGTTTTATTGGTGATTCATTATTTTGTTTTGCACTGATTGGTTTGAATGGTGGTGGGAGTGTCTTATTAATTGATATAAGGAGGAGTTATATGTTTTTTCTCCTCATGAGAGCAATGCATTTGATATAGATGTCTCTAGTCGCCATATCCCCTGATGAATCCTGAAAGGAGGAAACGCGTTGGGAAAGGGCCTTATCTACTCTGGAAATGACCAGATGCATACTTTATTAGGAGATGAATTTTGGAGCGCATATCTCCATTCAAATGGGTGAGATCATTCCTTTTATATATACTGTCTCACACACGTTTGATTGAGTTTCAGACAAATGACTTACAAATAAGCGATGCTTACACTTGCATTTAGTTAGTCAATTTTTTGCTCTTGCAGTGCAGAGCAAACTATAAGTTGTCTGGTTTATATATCTCCTATATTTTGTAGTCCCCATTGGACTTTACTCTCTGATTATATCATGTATCCTCACTGTTTGTTTGGAGGATGGTAATTGTCTGTGTGTCCCCTTTTTAACATTAGGTTTATTAAATGTTAAGTTTTACATCCCCATTTTTTTGCTGCTGTACATTGAAACACATTTTGGGGTATATCTCTATTATATTGCTTTATTGATCATTTATACTTTGGAGCATGGCTGGCTTCCTAACGACATTAATGTCAGATTTCGGTGAACTATCGAATGCCACTTAAGATGGCATGATTTTGGTCGCAATAAGTGATGCTGGTTAAAATAATATTTAATGACGCCATTAGGGACGCAATATATTTGTATTTTGATGCTTCTGTTGTGCAGTGACATAACTTTTATAATAGCGTTATATCTTCGTCGCAATTTGCGATTTAATTTAACGTCCCAATATAGGACACAACACAATTGTGCGTTCTGTGTTGCTTCTTGAAATGTGCGATCTGAATTTTTACACCATAGCCACTTAATTTGTATCACGCATGCGTGCGGTGGTTTCTACATCGCAGAGTGGGACGCCAATGACGTAGTCTCAGTAGACCGGATGTCCAATGAATGCGATTACCGGAAGTCACTAACTGCGCATGCGCCACTAATATACGGCGCGCGATCACTATTTGGCAAACGGTGAGATCGCTATATGCATTTCGTAATATGTGGCGTGCGTTTCAACAAGATTATGAGCTCTTTAAACAGGCATGTATTTTTAAACCATGCACATCACGTTTTATTGGTGATTCATTATTTTGTTTTGCACTGATTGGTTTGAATGGTGGTGGGAGTGTCTTATTAATTGATATAAGGAGGAGTTATATGTTTTTTCTCCTCATGAGAGCAATGCATTTGATATAGATGTCTCTAGTCGCCATATCCCCTGATGAATCCTGAAAGGAGGAAACGCGTTGGGAAAGGGCCTTATCTACTCTGGAAATGACCAGATGCATACTTTATTAGGAGATGAATTTTGGAGCGCATATCTCCATTCAAATGGGTGAGATCATTCCTTTTATATATACTGTCTCACACACGTTTGATTGAGTTTCAGACAAATGACTTACAAATAAGCGATGCTTACACTTGCATTTAGTTAGTCAATTTTTTGCTCTTGCAGTGCAGAGCAAACTATAAGTTGTCTGGTTTATATATCTCCTATATTTTGTAGTCCCCATTGGACTTTACTCTCTGATTATATCATGTATCCTCACTGTTTGTTTGGAGGATTGTAATTGTCTGTGTGTCCCCTTTTTAACATTAGGTTTATTAAATGTTAAGTTTTACATCCCCATTTTTTTGCTGCTGTACATTGAAACACATTTTGGGGTATATCTCTATTATATTGCTTTATTGATCATTTATACTTTGGAGCATGGCTGGCTTCCTAACGACTGGAATAGATACTAATCATTGGCTTACTGAAGTAAAGGATATTTTTTCTGATCGTGACTTTCAGCAAAAGAAATATACTCCATCCTTTAACTCTGCATTTAAAGAATTGACTAGAGTATATAAAAACCAGATTGTGTCCTGGTGGGAAGTACAAGGACTGGAATATTACATCAAAGCCGGTATTGTCCCACGCCATTTGAGAATTTCTTTGGCACCAGGCTTGAGATATAAAAGTCCTGATTTATTGAGTAAATGGGAAAGAGAAGCCACTAATAGTTCACTCAAGTTCATGCAGATTCTTCTTGATGATGAACGTATCACTTTGAATAAGTGTAATGAGATATTAAAAGATCAAATTGAGGTCACAAAAAAATTTTCTTCTGAAGCAGAATTTTCTGCAAAAGAATTAGGTGTACAGAATACTCTTGAACGCTTTCAGTATCACCTGAAAGAAAGGAAACACAAACAATTCATTCGTGACCTACAAGATTTTAAAGAAAACAAGGCCTATCTCTTTCCCAATAGACCATCTGAACCTGTGTACACCTCAACAGATACTGAAGCATCTGATATTGAGGGTAACCACAAATCACAGAGGGGTAGACAACGTGGTCGGGGTGGATATCGGAGAAGGGGTTACGATCGGAGATCTAACTATTCTGCCGGTCCAAACTACTCTGCTGGTCCTAACCCCTCAACCTCTACTTCTGCTTCTTTTTTAGAGCAAGGTTACCCCTTACGGAGCAGATCAAACCCTACAGGCACACCATTTCAAGGGGAAACCCACAGGTCATAAATTTATCAGATAGAGTTCTAACTGAAACCGAAATGTGTGTGCTAAGTAAAGGGTTGTCTTTTGTTCCGTCTAGTAATTTTGACTCATTTGAGGGTACGAAGGACCTCAATTTATTTGTCAGGAAACTTAAATGGAAGAAATTTCATATTCAATCTCAAAAAAGGACGTGTAACGAATTAGGGGTTTCTGACTCCTTCCTGGAGGATATTAGAGTCCTGTATAACCTATCTGACACTGACTCTAGTTTAAGTGGTAAAGGTCCTTTTACAGATCTTAAATGCAAGAGTAAAAAAATGCCACCTCCCCAATCAGACCTTACGTCGATCGATATATTTTTGAATTTGGTTTCTAAAGACATACAAAAACTTGGTGAATTTCCTTCATTTACCCAATATAATTTGACCCGTCATGAAATGATGGCACTTAAAGATCTGGAAAAAGATCAAGACATCACCATTAAAAGTTCTGATAAAGGTGGTAATTTAGTGGTACTTAATTCTTCAGAATATAAGAGAATGTGCCTTAACATTTTGAACAACAGAGAGTGTTACTGTGTTCTTTCTTCTGACCCTACTATGGTATTCACTAATGAGTTAAGACAAATTATATTGAATGGCCTCTCAATAGGGGTTATAGACAAAAATGAGAGTGAATTTATTATACCTAAGTTTCCTACATTGGCTACATTTTACTGTCTCCCCAAGGTACACAAAGGGGTCGATCCCCTCAAGGGGAGACCAATTGTGTCAGGTGTGAGCAGTCTTACGAAAAATCTGGGCATCTATCTTGATAAAATTTTGAATCCATTTGTTCTTGCCCTTTGCTCATACACGAGGGACACGACAGATTTATTGAGTAAAATCGATGGAGTGGTTATGGAACCTGACACTATTCTTGCAAGTATCGATGTGGAGGCACTTTATTCATCTATTCCCCATGTTAAAGGGATTGAGGCAACTGAATACTTTTTAAAGAGTAGAGGTTCACAGTTTAAGGCACATAACATCTTTGTCTGCGATTGTTTACGTTACCTATTGACACATAATTTTTTTGTGTTTGATCGCAAATTTTACCACCAGCTCAGGGGTACCGCGATGGGGAGCCCTTGTGCCCCCTCGTATGCTAATTTACTCCTGGGCTGGTGGGAGGAGACAGTGATTTTCGGTGAAAATGGTGTCGTCGGAGCTGAAAAGGCTCTTCTATGGTTGAGATTTATTGACGACGTTTTTATCATTTGGAAAGGTACAGGAGAATCTTTTGCTGAATTTGTCAGGAGTCTAAATGTGAATGACATCGGTTTGAGTTTCACATATGAATGGAATCCATCAAAACTGCCATTCCTCGATGTGGTTATTGAGAAGAACCATGATGGAACCTTGAGTACCAGCATTCATAGAAAACCTACGGCCACTAATTCTCTTCTGAGATGGGAGAGCAGTCATCCTTTGGCCCAGAAGAAAGGTATACCTAAGGGCCAATATACGAGGATACGTAGAAATTGCTCAGATGATAATAATTTTAGACATCAAGCAAATGATCTACGAAATAGATTTTTGGATAGAGGTTATCCTGATCATGTGTTGAAAGGAGCCTATAATGACATCAAAATCAAAAACAGGATGGAATTACTGACTCAATCCCCTAAACAAGAAGATGAATTTCTGGGTCTTAGATTTATTACCACATATAATAACGGGGCCGATGATCTAAGGCGGATCTTGAAAAACCATTGGCCTATTCTGAAAATGGATCAGGACATTGGTGATCTCTTGCCTAGTCATCCCCAAATTACCTTTCGTAAAGGAAGGTCCTTAAAGGACAGACTGGTTAAGAGCCACTTTGTAAATGCTGAAAAAACAACATGGCTTAAATCCAACGTTGTGGGGTGTTTCAAATGTAGTGGTTGTATTGCCTGTAAAAACATGGAAGTTGGCAAACAATTTTTTGCATCTGACAACTCAAGAAAATTTGAGATCACCTCTTTTATCAACTGTAGGAGTGAAGGTGTCATTTACAGGGCTATTTGTATATGTGGTATGATCTATGTTGGAAAGACCATTAGAGAGTTTAGGAGGAGAATTGGTGAGCACATGAGAGATATAGCGAGGAAGATGGATACACCTGTGGCCAGGCATATCAACCTCAAGCATGGGGGAGACCCTAATGCAATAAAATTCATGGGCATTGACAAAGTACCCAGACCGATTCGTGGTGGTGACTGGGACAATTTAATATTACAACGAGAGACAAAGTGGATTTTTCGACTAAAAACTGTCTCTCCATATGGTTTAAATGAACAACTTTCTTACTCCTGCTTTCTCTAGTATAGGGTTGTGCAGGGTGATTTAGTTAGGGTCAGCCGCCGTGGACCGGGGGGGCCACTTGCGCAGGAATTTAGGGCTCCAACCTCCGCTGCTAGGTAGGGTCGGATGGAAATAGGTACCTGATAGGGATCTGTCAGGCTTTTCTTTTTCCTTTTTTTTCCCTTCCAAAATTGAAATGTTATTTTATTATGACCTATGGATGCTGGTCTCCATATTTGATTATGTATTTTATATCCTTTACAATTTCTTCAAATACATCAATGAAATCATTTAAGTATCGTTCCATAGTGTGGTAAGCCAGCCGAAGCTCCAATTATTATTTTTTCTATATAGAAGGATATTCCTTCTTCTCCATATCTATATTCTGGATTGGAGTACCATGGGACACCTTATGTGGATGCTCCTTTAATATTTTTTTGATTTACCTCTTAGTGCGAGAGGACTAATCTCCAATTTTCTTCGTTTGGGGATTTGTATACTATGTCTGTGTTAATAACGTTATTGAATGAGTTAAAATGAGTTAAAATGATCTTGCGCGTCCTTTTTTATGTTTCTATATAGTTAATGTCAGATTTCGGTGAACTATCGAATGCCACTTAAGATGGCATGATTTTGGTCGCAATAAGTGATGCTGGTTAAAATAATATTTAATGACGCCATTAGGGACGCAATATATTTGTATTTTGATGCTTCTGTTGTGCAGTGACATAACTTTTATAATAGCGTTATATCTTCGTCGCAATTTGCGATTTAATTTAACGTCCCAATATAGGACACAACACAATTGTGCGTTCTGTGTTGCTTCTTGAAATGTGCGATCTGAATTTTTACACCATAGCCACTTAATTTGTATCACGCATGCGTGCGGTGGTTTCTACATCGCAGAGTGGGACGCCAATGACGTAGTCTCAGTAGACCGGATGTCCAATGAATGCGATTACCGGAAGTCACTAACTGCGCATGCGCCACTAATATACGGCGCGCGATCACTATTTGGCAAACGGTGAGATCGCTATATGCATTTCGTAATATGTGGCGTGCGTTTCAAACAGATTATGAGCTCTTTAAACAGGCATGTATTTTTAAACCATGCACATCACGTTTTATTGGTGATTCATTATTTTGTTTTGCACTGATTGGTTTGAATGGTGGTGGGAGTGTCTTATTAATTGATATAAGGAGGAGTTATATGTTTTTTCTCCTCATGAGAGCAATGCATTTGATATAGATGTCTCTAGTCGCCATATCCCCTGATGAATCCTGAAAGGAGGAAACGCGTTGGGAAAGGGCCTTATCTACTCTGGAAATGACCAGATGCATACTTTATTAGGAGATGAATTTTGGAGCGCATATCTCCATTCAAATGGGTGAGATCATTCCTTTTATATATACTGTCTCACACACGTTTGATTGAGTTTCAGACAAATGACTTACAAATAAGCGATGCTTACACTTGCATTTAGTTAGTCAATTTTTTGCTCTTGCAGTGCAGAGCAAACTATAAGTTGTCTGGTTTATATATCTCCTATATTTTGTAGTCCCCATTGGACTTTACTCTCTGATTATATCATGTATCCTCACTGTTTGTTTGGAGGATGGTAATTGTCTGTGTGTCCCCTTTTTAACATTAGGTTTATTAAATGTTAAGTTTTACATCCCCATTTTTTTGCTGCTGTACGTAGAATCACCAACTACACTGAACTCGTTCCAACTAATCTCATCTGAGATCTGATCTAATCTGCGTCTGAGCTAGTCTAGACTGAGCTCTCGGTCGCTTCACACCATCCTATATACTCTCAAAAAGGCTCCCTCTGGTGGCTCTAGGGAATGGTGAAGCTGTGTGAATGAATATCAGGTCTCTTGTGGGTGTTACCTTTGGTGCATCCTCCTGAGAAATGTGATTCCAAGTGCAGCTGGGCTACACAGGGTCACGAACATTCATATAAACACCTAATTCCCTGTAAATACATCCCATTAACAGTGAGCGCCCAGGGCCACGGACTGAGCTAGTGTTGCCGTGACATCCCCCATAGAAGTCTATAGGCTCAGGTCCGAGTCCCCGCGGCCCGGGCGGGCGGCTCACTACCAATAGACATCAACACATGTTATGTCTGTCTATAGTGTTTTAAAGCTATAGTCTGCTGGGGATGCCAGTGCTGGGTCAGTTTATAGCGCTAAAACATAATACTGTAGACAGACAGGATATGCATCTCCCAACAGATAAAGGGTTATTACCGCAGATATTATAGATTATCTGCAGGCTGTCCACAGTTTTTCCTGGAACCTGAATCTGAGTGTAGGTGTTCGTCCAATTTTGGTGGTCATTGTGCATTGTCATTTTTCCTTCTTTGTCAGTTACACAAACTGCTGAATAACATCAATCACACATGGTACATCCATTGGATATGTCATAAATATCAGTGATGTGAACACCCCTTTACTCAGTCCAGTATAGAATTCCCATGCACCTGTGTGGGGGTCGATGAGGCAGCGGGTGCTGGGTCCGGAACTAGAGAAGCTGCATCCACTGTTCCCGGGGGGAAGCCTCAGTGAGGCGAACCTTCCCCTGTTGCCTGGGAGAAGCTCTAGAGAGGAGGGGCTTCCTGCTGTCGGAGGGGGCAGAAGAGGAGAAAAAGCGCGCAAAGTAGTTGAGTTTGGTGCCAGGGCAGAGCAGCACGGAGTCATGTGAGCGGTGCGCTCCGCTCTCCATCATGACACAGAGTACCGGCGCTGCGGCAGGCTGTGCTGCAGTCGACCAGAAGGGCAGGGACTGCTGCGCTGAGGGAAGCAGTGTGCCTGGCAGCAACCCAGAGAGAAAGCCATGCAGAGCAGAGCCTTGTAGAGCAGAGCCGTGCAGAGAAGAGCCGTGCACACAGAGCAGAGCCGAGTCGGGTGTCGCAGTAGCCAAGGAGAGGAGTTCTCCAGCTGGGAGCACCAGCGCCAAGCAGATCTGTGTCACCCACCGCCAACAGCGGGGACCAGGGAGAGCTGGACATGCGGTGTGTGCCCAGTGACCACCAGAAAGAACCAGGTGCCGTACACTACGTGACTGTCAGTACCGAACACGCATTGTCTAATAGGAACCGCATATGAGACTGACCCTTGCGCCCTGTCATTGTCAGCAGAAAGTTGCCCTGACACTTGTGACCTGACTTCATCAGTGAAGATAGTTGAGAAGCCAGTATGGCTGTGGCCCATGCCTTTGTAAGCCACTGCAGTACAGTATATTGACTAGGGGCAGTGGAAGGTACCGGAGACCGACTACTGCTGCCAGAAGACGGACCATCGACTACAGTACCCTCCCGGAAAAAAGACACTGCACCCGCCGTTGCCGGCGCTATTGAGTTTGCAGCAGGAGCTGCAGTTTAAGGACTTCCTGACACATGTGCTAACGAACTGCCGTTGTCTGGAACGTTATTTCTCCACTTTCTCCATATCCTTTGCCTTTAAACTGTTAACTTCTTGTTTTACCCTTTACCTCCTTGCGTGGAATATTCCCCTGTAAATAAACCTGTTAACCCTTGCTCTGCCTCCCTTCTGTCACTACATCCAGCATTCCTGTGCTTTCTACACACCATTGATGAGTATGTGTTACTCGGCAGGGCTTCCCACAGGTCCAAAAACATCAGCAAATCTAAAGATATCCGAGGCATTTTAGAGATCCTTATAAAAATCCAATTTTTATTCCAAAATATTTTAAACATCACAGCAGGGAGAAGATAAAAATAGAGCAACATTTTGACCAAATGGCTTTTTTCAAGCCTAAAATACAGTCACAATACATGGGCATACAATTGATACAAGCACAGCTTTATATCCCACAGGATAAATGGGCTCCACATCTTCCTCGTCCTCAGGGCCCATCACAGTTGTAGTATCCATATAGTGTATCAAATAAACAAGAATATTTTAAAATGTTTGTTTCTTTTGAGATTATATGTTAACTAGATGGTGGCCAGATTCTAACGCATCGGGTATTCTAGAATATGTATGTAGTTTATTTATGCATGGCTCCGCTCACACCCTCCCATCCTTGTATGCATGGCTCAACTCCCTCCCTCCCATCCTGTATACATGGCTCCGCTCCACCCTCCCATCCTATATACATGGCTCTGCTCCACCCTCCCACCCTGTATACATGGCTCCGCTCCCACCCTCCCATCCTGTATACATGGCTCCACTCCCACCCTCTTATCCTTGTATACATGGCTCACACCCTCCCATCCTGTATACATGGCTCCACTCCCATCCTTGTATACATGGCTCCCACCCTCCCATCCTGTATACATGGCTCCGCTCCCACCCTCCCATCCTGTATACATGGCTCCACTCCCATCCTCCCATCCTTATATACATGGCTCCCACCCTCCCATCCTGTATACATGGCTCCGCTGGGCTCCCCCATCATACTCACCCTCACACCGTCACTGCATGTCACTGCATCTCTATCCCGGCGCGTCAGCTTCTTCCGGTGTGGTGCGGTCACGTGGTACCGCTCATTAAGGTCATGAATATGGACGCCACGCCTATGGGAGTGGAGTCACGTCCATAGTCATGACCTTAATGAGCGGTACTTCATGACCGCACAGGATAGAAGCAGATGCGCTGGGACAGGGATGCAGGGACGGAAGGTGAGTATGTGCGTGAAGATGACCCGCGGCTACCGTCGGGAGATAAGCGGCTAGTGCCGCTGATCTCACAACGATAGTTGTGGCGTGCCTGGTTGAAATCCTGCGCCAATTTGCAGCCGGACTGTGCCTGTCGCTGACTGGCCGCGTCTGGCAGGGCGCGACCAATCAGCGACGCAAGATTTCCGTTGCAGACGGAAATTATAAGTTAGACAATTATATAGTAGATTAAATTTTAGTCGTGAGTATATGAAATATTGACTGCTTTTCATCCAGAAAAATTGGATGACTTTCTTCCGTGTGTCCTCTGTGTGTATACATCAACAGTTAAAATGTACAGTATATGATCAAATATGGTTTGCAATGTAAAAACTGCAAAGTATCCCTACAAATCGTATGCTATGATCCATGTGAAATCCCTTTTTTTTAACACCCATAGACTTGTATAGGTGAGTCTTACCCGATATACGGAAGAGGATAGTTCTGGCTGCAATTTTTCTTCACACGTACACTCTATCTGAAAAAACTGTCTTCTGAACAGCCCAATTGAATTACATTGGTAGGAGTGCTGTATGTGTGCTACAAAATTTTTACTCAGACAGCACACGTCCGTATAATATGCTCCATGAAGGAGCTCTAAAGTCTGAATTTGTTACTGTAAGCAGGTTCACTAGGTGAGGTGGATTGGATCCTCTAGGCCC
>JARQOD010000001.1:876129701-876252540 GCA_033576555.1 Oophaga sylvatica
CCAGCCTAGTCAGAACTGAGTAAACCGAGTGCAGTTCAGTGAGCAAGCGTGCCGACGCTTTGAGAGCGGTGAAGAAAGAGAAGAAGCAGTCCACCATCTGCTAGCGTGTGATAGTGTGAGGGTCGAGTAGGACGAAAGGCGAGTGGATAAGAAGAGAGTGACAGAGGTGGAAATAGCATTGATAGCTTACCTCTACTCTGATTAACCGGACACCGGGTCCGAGCTTGCTGGATCCTTCACGACTAGCAGGAGATACCGGAGACCCTGCGGGACTACAAGTCGCAGGAGCCCATAAGTGTTGATACGAAACTGGGTTAGGAAGACAGGAGTCTGGCAGGATCCGCCATTAGAGACTGTGTTCTTCCAATAGAAAGCCCTACACAAAGTCAGCCGGGTGTAAAGTTGAAGACAGAGTTAGGACTTGTTTCATACAGGTCAGAGACTCACATTACAGGAGTAAGGAGGCCCTACATCTACTCAGTGGGAAGAACTGGACGTGCATCCTTCACCCTGCCAGCATCCCGGGACGTGCCTGCCATTCCATCAGTAAAGGTACAGAAAGAGACTTTTGTGTGTGTGTTTACATTATTACTCCTGCAGCCGAACTCCCCTCCTCCATTCTGCACCCCTACACAGCTTAATTACCCTGAAGGTCCCCAGCCTTGCCTGTGGAAGGCTTAACACCTTGCTGCCCAATACCATCCCTTCAGCGGACCTATACAGCAGCGCTGGTCACCCTGACCAGGAAACCACAGGTGGCGTCACGAACATTCTGCAAACACTTTAATCCCCTGTAAATATCCCCCTTTTCAGTGAGCGCCCAGGGCCACGGACCGAGCTGTGTCGCCGTGACATCCCCCATAGAAGTTAATAGGCTCGGTGCCGAGTACCCCACAGGCCCTGGCGTGCGACTCATTTTTGGCGTCACGAACAGGATCTCGTGACCTGCGGCAGCGGATGATTCATGCCCGTTGCCACCGGGTACTGTGTGCCTCACTAAAAGACTGTCCTATTTGTGGTGAAGGCTTCCCGCCATTGTCCCCATTGCCTGCCAAATTGCAGGTTACGGTGCGAAGAGAAGGAGGCGTACCTGTAGAAAGCGCGCTGAGTCCCGGACACGCCCCCAGCGCTGACGCGGCGGCAGGTCCTGTGGAGAGCTTCTGTGAACGCTCTGACGTCAGAGCGCCGGCGACGCAGGTCCTTCTACACCGCTGTGCCCTGCGGAGCTCGGCCTTCAGAGAAGGTAGGCCACTTTTAACTAGGGGGGCGCAGACATGTCGCAGCAGCAAGCTGACAGCGCGGCCAAGGCTGACCGCCCCAATGACTTACCCCTCGGCACTGCCGCGCAGGATGGAAACGCTGGCCCCTCACCAGGTCCTGTGGCCCCAATAATACCGATAACACTACCGTATATGCCCGGATCAAAGTGGCTTCCCCAGTACAGCGGTAAGCAGACACACTGTTGGGGTTTAAGCGCAAAATATGCAGCATAATGGACATGTACCTTATGTCAGAGAAACAAAGAGCTGCAGTGGTAGTGGGACAACTGACTGGTGCTGCAGAGAGGGAAGTAGAGACTTGGACAGCTGCAGACCAGGAGTCAGTACCTGCAATTTTCTTAAAGCTACAGACTATCTTTGAGGACCGCACTGAAACAGATCTCCGGATGAGGTTTTACCAATGCTCCCAGAAACCAGATGATAGCATTAGGGACTACGCCTGCTGACTACAGGGGGCCCTGCGAGCTCTCAAACAGGTTAACCCCATAAGTATCATCAATGAAAATAAAATGTTAAAGAAACAATTTGTACGGGGACTGAGGTCTCAAGCTGAAAGCAGAACTGTGCATTGGTGGTCCTTGGATCATCCTGACGCTACCTTTGATGCCCTTAAGGATATGGCTATAAAAGGACTGCGACCCCTGGAAACGCCCGAGATGGCAACCCAGTGTCACCCGGGTGAAGCCACTCTAAAGCCAGTAGCATCCACCTTTTCCCCGCTGGTTGGGAAGCCAAAACGCAGGTGGGCCCCCTACTGAGCTGGACTGTCTGCTCTCAGAAGTGCGCCAGCTGACCAAAAACCTGGCCACTGTAATGAGTGCCCTGCAACTGCGAAAGGTGGAAGAAGGAAAGATCCTGCTAGCTGACTGCCCAGAGGATGTCCCTTGGATGAGCCGGAGGAGAAGGAGGACGTCGCCCCACCGGAGGAGGACAACGCCACCCCCAGGAGCGACCCCCGACCAGCACCATCCTCGCCGAGAGATCATCTGCTACCGTTGCCACAGAGAAGGTCACCCAGCACGTCGGTGTCATTTAAACGAGCAGATCCTGGGTCCGAGGGCCAACACCCAGGACTAGACTCTTCAGGCCCCTCAGACTGGAACCGCAGGCTTGTGGGAGGAAAACCATACCTGTCCATCATACTGGACGGGATCGCAATCCCTGCCCTGCTGGACACTGGATCACAGGTAACCATCATACCTGATGTCCTGTATAATAGATTTTGGCCCATGGACAGTCTCCAGCCCACGAGCCCTGACTTTGCAGTATACGCCTCTAATGGCCTCCCTGTTGATATACTCGGAGCCAAAAACGTGGACGTAAAAGTGGGTAGAGTGGAGCTGAAGGACCAGGGACTCTTAGTAGTAAAAACTGTAAATGAGGAAAATGGCTTACATGTGGTTTTAGGTACCAACATTATCAGTAACTGTTTGGAGGAAGTTGTGTTTTTGCTCCATCAGCTCGCCGATGTTGCCAGGCCGAAGCAAAAGGGAGTGATCCAGAAGGAGATCCGGGCCCTGATGTGCCAGCAGCAAGTGAAACTGACCGGTGGTGAGATTGGTAATGTACGGGTGACAGACCCGAACCCCATTGTGATACCCCAATGAGTGAAATGCTTATTTGGTGTAGAGCAGCAATAGGTCTGAGAGGACAGAACTACCAAGCAGTAGTAGAGCCCCATTGTTCAGAACATAGACCTACACTCTTGACTGCTAGAGGGGTATTGGAGAGTACGAAATGGGAGGGTGCCAGTGCGTCTTCTCAACTGGGGAGAAGATGAAGTGAACTTACCACGATATGCCACTGTTGCTAAATTACATGCATTAGATAACAACTCCATTCACACGACGAGTCCTTAATCTCCCCACAACCAGCGGAGGATAACGGCCCAGCAACCCAGGTGGAGGATTGGTGTCAGCAGCTCCATGTCGGGACAGACACCACTCCAGCCCACCAGAAACAGGGAGTACTTCGAGTGGTACAGGAGTACACACAGGTATTTAGCAAACACCCACTTGACTTTGGGACAATTAAGGGAGTGCAACACCATATCCCTACAGGCAACCACCCCCCATTAAAGAACGTTACAGGCCTATACCACCTGCACACTACCAGAAAGCCAAGGAGATGTTGCGTGATATGAAGGAAGCAGGGGTGATAAGGGATAGTTGTAGTCCCTGGGCAGCACCTCTAGTCCTAGTCAGGAAAAGGATGGAAGCATGAGAATGTGTGTAGATTACAGACAAGTAAATCGCATTACACATAAAGATGGATACCCTTTACCACGCATTGAGGAATCCTTAGCTGCATTAAAGACTGCTAATTACTTTTCCACCCTTGACCTCACTAATGGGTACTGGCAAGTAGCTGTGGCTGAGGAGGATCGGGAGAAGACGGCTTTCACCACCCCGATGGGACTCTGTGAGTTTGACAGGATGCCGTTTGGACTCAGCAGTGCCCTGGAACGTTCCAGAGAGTGATGGAGAGCTGCCTGGGACATCTCAACTTTGAAACTGTGTTGCTGTACCTGGACGACGTAATAGTGTACTCCAAGACGTATGAAGATCACTTGAAGCACCTGGCAGAGGTATTCGAGTCACTGTCCAAGTATGGGATGAAACTGAAGCCTTCAAAGTGCCATCTGCTCAAACAAAAGGTACAGTACTTGGGACATATTGTCAGCTAAGAAGGAGTAGCGCCAGACCCCGAGAAGGTCACCGCCATCCAGAAATGGCTGGAGCCGAAGAATCTCAAGGAGGTACGTCAGTTCCTGGGACTGACAGGATACTACCGGAGGTTTGTGAAGGACTACACCAAGAAAGCAGCGCCTCTGCAAGACCTCCTGGTAGGACAGTCCCTCAAGAGCAGAAGTTCTCCATTCCACTGGGGTAAAGAACAAGCTGAGGCATTCAAGGAAATGAAGGAGATCCTGACAGGTGATGAGATCCTAGCCTACCCTGACTACAGCCAACCGTTCCTGCTGTATACTGATGCCAGCAACAAAGGATTAGGAGCTGTCCTCAGTCAGAAGCAAAATGGCCTGGAGAAAGTCATCGCATATGCAAGCAGGAAGCTCTGCCCGACCGAGAGAAACCCAAAAACTACAGCAGCTTCAAGTTGGAGTTCCTGGCACTGGTCTGGGCCATTACTGAAAGATTCAAGCATTATCTAGCCCCCAGCAAATTCACGGCCTACACTGACAATAACCCCTTGACACATCTTGAAACAGCTAAGCTGGGAGCCATGGAGCAACGTTGGATGGCTCGGCTGTCAAACTATCAATTTACAATCAAGTACAGGGCGGGCCGCAAGAATGCCAACGCTGATGCCCTGTCCAGAATGCCTCATGAGTCCGACACGGAAGAGGAATTGGATGACCTAGAAGAGATTGAACTACCTGCCTTTCACAGAAATGGGATGATCCACGAGCAACGAGCCTGCAGGAGGCAGCGTGGTAAGACGTTAAATCCTTTACCTCACCACAGATGGAAGGAGACCCAGAACAGTGACCCGGTTGTCAGCCGTATCAAGGAGCTGATAACTCAAGAAGGTTCCTCCTTGGAGAAGGATGCGTCCCAACAAGCAAAGCAGTTGTGGAATGAGAGAAGCCGGCTGTTTATCTACCGTGAGAAGCTGTGCCGGAGGTACGTCAACCCAAGGACCTATGAGATGGTATGGCAGATAGTAGTCCCCAGAACGGAAGTCCAGATGGTGTTGGAAGCCTACCACGATCAAGCGGGGCACTTTGGCTGGAAGAAGTTGGAGACCTTGTTGAAGTGTCGTTTCTACTGGGTGGGAATGTGCAGTTCCATCGAGAAATGGTGTAAACGCTGTGGACCCTGTAGTCTCCGAAGAAAAGACTACAGCAGCCAGAAGGCACCCCTGCAATCCATCAAGACGACTCGTCCCTTGGAGATCGTGGCCCTGGACCATGTCAAGTTGTCACCCAACCGGTCGGGATACTCATATGCCCTGACAATGGTGAATCACTACTCCAGGTTCCTGGTGGTCGCCCCTGTCAAAGATCTGACGGCAGAAACAGCAGCAAAGACGTTCCAAGCGTATTTCTGCAGGCCCCATGGATATCCTGAGCAAGTGTTAACTGACCAAGGCCCAGCCTTTGAAGCCGAATTATTCCAGGAATTCTGTAATTTGTACAGATGCAAGAAGATAAGAACCACACCGTACCACCCCAAACAAATGGTCTCTGTGAAAAGATGAATCACATTGTCATTGATCTGCTGAAGACGGTACCACTTGAGGAGAGAAATCGGTGGCCAGACCTACTGCCTGACCTGGTAGATCTGTACAATCACATACCTGTGAGTTCCACCAATTGCACCCCAGCCTATCTTATGCGGGCAAGACCAGGAAAGCTGCCCATGGATCTGGAACTTGGTGTTGTAGAACCAGAAGCAGATGTTACTACTGAAGATTGGGACACAAACAGACAGGAACAGTACAGGAGAGTACAAGCCTGCGTGGAAGATAGTCTCAATAAAGTAAGGGAAAAACAAGAGGATAACTACAACAAAAGTGCGCCAGCTGAACCTTTTGTACCTGGAGAAATTGTGCTGAAAAGAAAAAGCAAAATGCACAAATTAGATGATCAATGGGAAAGAGAGCCCTATGTCGTGCAAAATTCAAAGTTTGACAACAGGAAAACATGTATCATTAGTAAAGATGGAGGAAAAACGACTACAACTGTATCCAGAGATCACCTAAAACTATGTCCAGATCTATTAAAGCTTCAAGAAGAAGAACCTGTCATTGACAAAGAGAAGCAAGGTGGAGTCATACATACGGACTTAGGAGATTTTCCACAGATTGGCCTCGTATTGGAGAAGCTGTAATCATTCCATACTCCAATTCTATCAACCGCAAGAAGCACTCCAACGTCAAGTTGAGCCAGTTGTTGCAGAAGAAATAGTTCAAGAGGAACCTGCTCCAGCAGCATCTCAAGAAGTGGAGTCTCAAGACGTGGAATCTCAAGATGTTGGGTCTCAGGAAGAAGAATCCCCTGGCGAGACAGAACCGCATCGCCCAGCTGCAAGTATACTTGCCAGATCCCTAGAGAGGTTAAGGCAGTATTACAGTTTACCTGCACGTAGGACAGACAGGTCAAATGCTACCTCACCTAACGCAACACCACGTAGGTCAGTACGCATGACAAAGGGACAGTTACCTGTTAGGTACCGAGAGTAGGCCTAACAAATATAAGCAGTTAACTAGAGTCACAGTGTGTATAAATGTAATATAAATTATTGTGTAAATATATGTACATATGTTACTTGTTAGCAATTGTTAAAGATTCTTGCCTTCGAAAGGGAAGAGTTCACTTGTTATTTAATGTTAACGTTGTATTTAAAAATATTTTCTTTCAGCCCGGGAGTGCTGATGTTTACTAGGGGGGGATGTAGAGCCCAGCTGCACTTGGAATCTCATTTCCCAGAGGGATGCACCGAAGGTAATGACCACTAGAGGACCCAATATGCATACATACATCTTCACCAATCCCTAGAGCCACCAGAGGGAGCCTTTTTAGTGTATATAAGGATGGTGAAGACACTCAGAGAGCAGATTAGTCTGAGTCTACGTGGAGAGTAGGTCAGTCTGAGTTTAGTTCTCTTGGAGAAAAGAGAGAGAGAACAGCTGTTGTTGAAAGAACCTGAAATCTGCAGCTCCAGGCTTAGTTCAAACGTGTGGAGGCTAGTACAAGTGGAAAGGAAGCCACTCCAGCCTAGTCAGAACTGAGTAAACCGAGTGGAGTTCAGTGAGCAAGCGTGCCGACGCTTTGAGAGCGGTGAAGAAAGAGAAGAAGCAGTCCACCATCTGCTAGCGTGTGATAGTGTGAGGGTCGAGCAGGACGAAAGGCGAGTGGATAAGAAGAGAGTGACAGAGGTGGAAATAGCATTGATAGCTTACCTCTACTCTGATTAACCGGACACCGGATCCGAGCTTGCTGGATCCTTCACGACTAGCAGGAGATACCGGAGACCCTGCAGGGACTACAAGTCGCAGGAGCCCATAAGTGTTGATACGAAACTGGGTTAGGAAGACAGGAGTCTGGCAGGATCCGCCATTAGAGACTGTGTTCTTCCAATAGAAAGCCCTACACAAAGTCAGCCGGGTGTAAAGTTGAAGACAGAGTTAGGACTTGTTTCATACAGGTCAGAGACTCACATTACAGGAGTAAGGAGGCCCTACACCTACTCAGTGGGAAGAACTGGACGTGCATCCTTCACCCTGCCAGCACCCCGGGACGTGCCTGCCATTCCATCAGTAAAGGTACAGAAAGAGACTTTTGTGTGTGTGTTCACATTATTACTCCTGCGGCCGAACTCCCCTTCTCCATTCTGCACCCCTACACAGCTTAATTACCCTGAAGGTCCCCAGCCTTGCCTGTGGAAGGCTTAACACCTTGTTGCCCAATACCATCCCTTCAGCGGACCTATACAGCAGCGCTGGTCACCCTGACCAGGAACCACAGGTGGCGTCACGAACATTCTACAAACACTTTAATCCCCTGTAAATATCCCCCTTTTCAGTGAGCGCCCAGGGCCACGGACCAAGCTGTGTCGCCGTGACATCCCCCATAGAAGTTAATAGGCTCGGTGCCGAGTACCCCACAGGCCCTGGCATGCGACTCATATACTGTGCACAGGTCCTATTCAGGATGCTAATAAACGTCTCCTATTTTCTTTGTGTATTTTTATGTCTCAGGATTAGTGTTGAGCGATACGATACTGCAAATATCGGATATCGGCCGATATTAGCTGTATCGGCCTTTCGATTCCGAATACCGATATTTTCGTCATATCGAATACCGGAATCGGATTTGTCACTGTCACTGTGAGTGTCCGTCGGTCGGGTCTGTCAGGAGTCAGCGGCACTTACCTGGCAGAAGATCTCCGGCGGTCACGTCCTGGACTGCTTGATGGCCGCCATTATCTTCTCCCTGGCGGTCACATGCAGTTTTTCGCGATAACTGCAGTGACTGCTGGGTAATCCCGGCCGTAAAGCAGTCAGTCCTGATCACCGCCGGGAAGCGGGATCAGCTGTGCTGCGCGGGAGACGGCTCTGCCTGTATTTGATGTAGCAGAGGGATCGTCATGGGACACTCGTTACTATGGACTGCGTCGGACAGGTGGTATACTGTGGTTTTTTTTTTCATTTTTTTACAGGAGATCGATGGCGTCGCAGGATGAGACTGTAATAAAAGTAATGAAAACTGTGTTGTTGTTTTTTTTATTAAATTAAAAAACTTTTATATGAACATTCACCCGTCCGGGTACATCAACAATTTAACTATTTACATACAGGGACCCTGTCCGGGTTATTTATAATTCTTTGGCAGGGGTGTTCCAGGTACCACCTGGTACTCTTCTGATGCTTGCCAAACATCCGAGACACCAAGGACCACCAGGACCTGATGACGTCGTGTGGCCTGTACAGTCAAGTCGTGACCCGCTATCTGGGTCTGTGTGGCCACCTCTTTCATCTCCCTCCGGGTCTGGACCCCTATGTCCCGGACTGAACGAACCCCAGGGGGCCTAACAGGCGCCGGGTACGGGCCAGCTATAGTTATCATGTCCATAGCTGGGGCTGCTGAGGAGACCACTGAGGGAGGCTGGGGAGATTTACGGCGTGGGGTGGGCACTTGTGCAGAGGCCTGGATGTGGGAGGCTGAAGGCTCCGAGGGTCTCACAGGTTCCTGACACTCTGGGGAGTAGGGGTCGCACCTGGTAACATTTAGGGCGTACCATCCATTGTAACCCCAGTGTCGGGTGTAAGTCACCAAGTCTCCTGGCAACAGGTCCCTCCCCGGGTGTCCTTCTGGGAGGTGAGTCTCCACGTCCCGCCGGGTCACAAGGACTTCTAAATAAAGTCCAGGCTCCTGGATGAAGCCCCAACCACCTTTCAATTTAAAGCTCCGTACTGCACCCTTACGCCGCGGCTCCCTCAGGGTACCTTTATCTTTTCTCATCCGGTCCTTATCTGCCCGGTCCTTCTCGATGTGACGTTGGCGAAGCTTCTGGGATTCGCGCTGCTCCCTTTGTCGCTCTGCTTCCTTCTCCCAACGTCTCCACTCTTCCTCCTGACGCCGGTTGTAATTCTCCTCCAGCATCTCCATGTCTCCACCATCAAACTGCAGCTTACGATGTCCGGTTTGCGGCAGCTCTCCTGGCGCCCCCCAGTCCTGGCGGCGCTCACCTGCGGAGGAAGCAGCCGCTCTGGAACAGATGACAGTCGGGGCTCCGGTACAGACAGGTAGACCTCTGGTGCCTGCGCGGCCTCCTCCATGAGGACGGGTGTCGCTTCTTCTGTCTCAGCGACGGGGGCAGACAGCGGGATCTGGGGTGCTGCCGGTGCAGAGTTTTTTGCAGGAACGGGTGCCTCCACTGCGACAACGTCAACCGGATCACATTGCAAGGGCTAGGATGCCCGCACGGACTCCTCTACTAGAACGGGTGCCTCACCTTCCGGTACAGACACTTCAGGTAAGAGGGATTGGCGCCGCTCCAAGTTTAGTTTTAGGGCACGCCAGCTGGCTTCCATCCTGGCGACCTCCTCCCGGTGCCGGGCCAGGCCTCTTAGGGTATCCTCCGCTTCTTGCAGTGTAGGAGGGTTTCCAGGCCGGGTGCCCAACGGTGGTTCCGTGGCGATCGGGTCGCTTCCGTGGGGGGAGAGCTCTGACTGCTCCATCCCTTCACACTTCTGCTCGTGTCCATTAGCCATCTCTGCCAAGTCACATGTGTCATTAGCATCTGGAGAGGGCCCCTCTTTTGTAGTGAGGCGGGACCTTCGTGTTAGTTTCCGCACACTGAGGAGGATGAGGAGGCGGAACTGAAGAGCTGTGGGGCACGATCTTACATTGCAGTACCATTTAGAGTGGTCGGCCATCGTTTTCACGCCACTGAGTGAGTGTACACCCACGAAGAGCACGCCCTTCTTCTTCACCAGTGCCTCGTCGTGACGCAGATATGGCGGAAAAATGGCAAATACATTCTCTGATGATTTTAGCAATTCTCAAGCACAAAACCAGTTCAATTCAGGCACACAGGACTCGCTTATAGCGAGCTACAGAATCCTGTTCGTGACGCCCAAGTTGAGTCGCACAGAGCCAGAGGTTTTGGGGGTACTCGGCACCGAGCCCGTCGACTTCTATGGGGTATGTCACGGCTTTACCCGGCAATTGAATCAGAGTCTATTTTACTATGTAGAAGTGTATAAACTATAAATATATGTATATATATATGTCACAAATGTATATATATATATGTATTCTATGTGTGTATATTTTGTGTTTACAACGAAAGAAAGGGTTTTTTTTGTTGCGATTTTTTGTTCCCATAGACTTACATTGGACTTCCGGTATCGAATCGGATATCGACGATATTTAGTGATATCGGCGATACCATTTCGATACGATATTTTTAGATATCGAGCAGTATCGCTCAACACTACTCAGGATATCGTCCCAGTTTATTGCACTAAGATCATCTCTCATCCGTTGGAAATTTGCCTTCCTGAAGTTTAGTGTCCTTGTAACCCCTCGACTACACATCTTATTAAAGGATACATGAAAGCTTATTATTTTGTGATCACTATTACCCAAGTGACCCCCAACCCTTATATTTGATATGCGGTCTGGCCTGTTGGTTAATATTAGGTCTAGCAGTGCCCCCCCTCTTGTTGGGTCCTGAACTAGTTGTGAAAGGTAATTGTCTCTCATAGTTGTCAAAAACCTATTACCTTTGCTGGAACTGCAGGTTTCTGTTCCTCAATGTATTTCAGGGGAGTTGAAATCCCCCACAATAATGACTTCTCCTTGAGTCGCTGCTTCATCTATTTGCTTTACGAGTATATTATCTGTTGCTTCCATTATTTTTGGAGACTTATAACAAACCCCTATCAGTAATTTATTATTTTCCCCCTCCTCTAATCTCCACCCACAGAGACTCTACATCTTCATTAGATTCACAGATATCACGCAGGATGGGTTTTAAGGATAATTTTACATATAAACACACACCCCCACCTCGCTTATTTTTACGGTCATTTCTAAACAGACTATAGCCCTGTAAATTAACCGCCCAGTCGTGGCTCTCATCCAGTCAAGTCTCAGATATCCCCACCATGTCATAATTATGTTCCAACAAAATTAATTCTAATTCCACCATTTTGTTGGTGAGGCTTCTAGCATTAGTATACATGCTCTTCATGTTTCTCTCTGTACCTCTATTCTTTCTTAAATTATTAACTGTTCTAACCCCACCCCCCCATGCCACCCCCAACCCCAATTTCATTATTTTGCCCAGGTCTCTATCTGCACTGCCTTCCCCTCCTATAAAATGAATACCCTCCCCCCTAGTCCCTAGTTTAAAGACTCCTCCAACCTTTGGTGGTCCCAAACTTCTTCCATTTAAGGATTATAGAGGCCACTGCGCTCTTAGGAACCTTGAGTACTGCAGAAATTCTTTTGTAACCTTGGCCAGATCTGTACCTTGCCACAATTCTGTCTCTGAGCTAATTGGCCAATTCTTTGACCTCATGATTTTCATTTGGTCTGACATGCACTGTGAGGTCATTCAGACAGGTGTGTGCCTTTACAAATCAAGTCCTATCAGTTTAATTAAACACAGCTGGACTCCAATGAAGGAGTAGAACCATCTCAAGGATAATCAGAAGGAAATAGACTGCAATAAACTTAAATATGAGTGTCTGAGCAAAGGGTCTGAATACTTATGACCATGTAATATTTCAGTTTTTCTTAATAAATTTGCAAAAATTTCTACATTTCTGTTTTTTTCAGTCAAGATGGGGTGCGGAGTGTACATTAATGAGAAAAAAATGAACTTTTTTGAATTTACCAAATGGCTGCAATGAAACAAAGAGTGAAAAATTTAAAGGGGTCTGAATACTTTCGGTACCCACTATATGTCAGGGGAAGCTGTATCTCTCATTTGTGACTGCCTCTGAGATTTCTCTTCTGCCCAAATTTCCTGATCCTTTTATTTATGCTGCGTCTAATCCACTGGAAGCGTATTTTTTTTATTTTTACTTTGACGATTTTCCCTTATTAGTATCCACAGTGATGAATCTGTGAGTTCATCTGAAATATATATGGATGTTTCCAATGATGTGTCAGTGTCTGTAAAACTAACATGCTAAACATCTTTTTTTACTCCTCCTATTTAAGTGTCCATCACAAAGTATTTATTTGGACCTCTGGTGGAATTTCTCCTGCAGGAATTTGCCCGACCTATTTGATAATCTATATAGTCTCTGTGGAATTTTTTATACTCGGTTTCTGGAACTATATTCTCCAAAGTGATTATATTACAATGTATCTTTTATCTGCTTGTCTAATACTTGAAAATTCTCTGTGGAGGCATAAAGTAATTCCTGTAGAGATTTAATTTGTGATGCAAGGTCAGTCGGAGTCTTTTCTTCATAAGATGCAATCAATGCCGTAAGTTTCAGAGAACAATCACTTAGTATGGGATTCCAATCAATCAAACTGCTCACTGAGTAGCTAGTGGTGGGATTTATTTTTATATACGTAGTCTTTGAGGTTTTGTTTGGTAATGTACAAGTCAGTGTATTGTGATTCCGCCAAGTTTTGAGCTCCTTGATCATTCTTTTTTTTCCATCTGATTCATCAGAGAGATCAGTTCCTGCGGTGTCTGCCCTGGATTTGTTACAGATCTGCAACTCAGAAATAGGACAGGAGGAGAAGACGCTGACCCTGCACTAGGACTAGACTCGATCCCTACGATGGGGCGGCGAATAGACCCACCGATGTTTCCTAGTCTAGACTCGAGCGAAGACCTAAAGGTGGGGGAAGGGTATCCCTGAAAGATCTAGGGAACTGGGAACAAAACACAGGTAACCTCCTAGCAGGGAAATAAAGGAAGCTGCAGAAACAAAAAGGAAAAAGAAAAGACTAAGCTAGCAGAACTAGAGTTCCCAGAACTGCACAAAGTATAACAAAAATCTATCAAAGCTCCTAGCCAGAACTCTAGTGGATTAACACTGATGTCCAGCAAGGACTGGGAGGCAGGTGCAGGGTAATAAAGGGTGATACAATCACCTGACCAATGACAAGCCCAGCACCAGGGGAAAAAGACCAGCAGACAGAAAACCACAACAAGATTGCGGATGGTCAAACTAAATAGATTCTAACAGTACCTCCCCTTTTATGAGGATCCTCCGGATACTCCTGGCCGAGCCTTATTCGGAAATCTGCTGTGAAAAGCCTTAATCAGCCTTGAGACCGAAACATCCTCAGCTTTCACCCAGGAATTATCCTCGGGACCGAAACCCTTCCAGGACACGAGATACTGAAACCTTCCTCTGTGCCACCTGAAATCCAATATGCGTGAAATCTCAAATTCGCCGTCCTCATCAATTGGAGGAACAGTCGGCATCGCCTCCTTATCTGGCGTGTCAACTTTCTTCAGTAAAGATACATGAAAAACGAATTAAGTCTCCAGGACAAGGGTATGTCCAATCTCACCGCTGCTGTGCTGATAACCTGAACCATTTTGAAGGGTCCTACAAATTTAGGCCCCAGTTTTTCAGAAGGGATTTTCAAACGCAGATTCCTAGAGGACAACCAGACCATGTCCCCAACTGCGAACAACGCCTCCCTTCTTTTCTTGTCAAAATATTTCTTAGACCTCCTATTCGCCTCTTTCAGATTATGGTGTACATTGGTCCAAACCCTTTCCAATCTTCCAGAAAACCTCTCCTCCTCAGGCACAGCCACCCCAATCTTTGAAAATGGACCGAAAGATGGATGTCTCCCTGTACAGCAAAAAAAAAAAAAAAGGAGAACACCCAGCCGAGGCAGACGTATGATTATTAAAGCAAACTCGGCTAGTGGCAGATATTCTGACCACATTTCCTGGTTGTCTGCTACAAAACATCTCAAAAACTGCTCAACGTCTTGGTTCTTCTTTCGATCTGTCCATTGGACTCCGGATGATAAACTGACGAAAATGACAAATGAACCTTTAATCTGTCACAAAAAGCACGCCAAAAGCGAGCCACAAACTGTGGTCCTCTGTCGGAAACAATGTCCGTGGGAACACCATGGAGCCTGACAATCTCTTTCACAAATGCCTTAGCTAGAGTCTTGGCGCAGGGTAATTTATTGAACGGGACTAGATGACACATCTTACTAAACCGGTCCACAATAACCCAGAGGACAGAAAAACCCTCAGAAACTGGCTGATCGATGATAAAATCCATAGCAAGATGTGTCCATGGCGAGCTAGGAACCTCCAAAGGACACAGCAATCCTGCAGCCGGGGCATGAGAGGCCTTCGACCTAGCGCACACAGTACACTGACGTACCCACTTGATGATTTCTCTATGCCACCTTAGCCACCAGAAACTTCGACCGATCGACTTTCTAGTTTCCGAAATCCCTGGATGACCCGCCAACCGAGACACATGACATTCAGCAAACAAAGCTCTCCTCAAGGCTTTGGGCACAAATAATTTATCATACGGAGTGTTTGTTGGTGCAGAATTCTAGGCTTCTAAGATGCTATTCTCCAACTCAGAACCCAATTCTGCCACCACCACCCCTCTCTGCAAAATACATTCCTCTTTCTCAGTATTAATTGCTGGAGAGAAACTACGAGACAAAGAATCCGCTCTAACATTCTTTGTGCCAGGGATATACGTTACGGAGAAATGGAACTAGGCAAAAAACAGTGCCCACCTAGCTTGACGGGCATTCAAATGTTTAGCAGCATCCAGATATATCAGATTTTTATGATCAGTAAAAACCTGTATCGGATGTCTAGCCCCCTCCAAAAAATGTCGCCAATGCTCAAACGCGAGCTTAATAGCCAGCAACTCTCGGTTCCCAAAATCATAGTTGAGTTCAGTCTCTGAAATTTTTTAGAAAAGAAAGCACAGGGATGCACCCCATCCTCTCCCTCCTGGGACAGAACTGCCCCCACCCTACTGATGAGGCATCAACCTCTACCAGAAAAGGCTTGGTCTCATCTGTCTGGTTCAAAACAGTAGCAGAGTTAAACCTCTCCTTGAGATGCTCAAAAGCCTTAACTGCCTCAGTGGACCATTGGACAGTATTAGAACCCTTCTTGGTGAGATCAGTTATGGGTTTAGCGATAACAGAAAAATTCTTTAAGAATTTTCTATAATAATTGGCAAACCCCAAAAATCTTTGAACAGACTTTAAACATTCAGGCCTAGGCCAATCCAGTACTGCCTGAACCTTCACCGGGTCTATCTCAAACCCATCACTGGAGACCAAGTAATCCAAAAAACTCATTTTCTGTACCGCAAACTCGCACTTCTCCAATTTAGCAAAGAGATTGTTTTCGCTCAAAATCTGTAGAACTTCGCGAACTCTCTGCCAATGCGAATCCAGATCAGATGAATAGATCAAAATATCGTCCAAATAAACACTAACACTCCTACCAATCAATGGCCTCAGAATGTCATTAATGAAATTTTGAAAAAACGCAGGCGCATTAGTAAGGCCAAAAGGCATCACTAGACACTCAAAATGACCCTCTGGGGTGTTAAAGGCTGTCTTCCATTCATCGCCCTCCTTCACAAGCAGCAAATTATATGCCCCACGAAGGTCAATCTTAGAGAACCACTTAGCTCTGGTTAGTTGGTTAAACAAATCCGGAATTAGCGGCAATGGGTAAGGATTGCGCCCAGTGATCTTATTAATCTCCCAAAAATCCAAACACGGTCTAAGACACCCATCCTTTTTTTGACAAAAAAAAATCCTACAGCTACAGGAGAATTAGAGGGTCTTATATGACCTGCAGCCAAACTAGTCTGTAGGTATCTTAAGCCTCCCTCTCGAGAATCGTCAGATTAAATAAATGACTCTTAGGGAGTGTAGCACCTGGGACAAACTTAATAGCGCAATCGTAATCTCTATGGGGTGGTAGAGCTTGCGACTCAACTTCTGAAAATACCTTCCAGAAATCCTGAATAGCTTCAGGTAGCTCCCTCTTCACAACAGCAGCAGCAATGTGAACATTACAACATTTACCATAATAATAATAATAATAAATAATAATCTTTATTTATATAGCGCCATCATATTCCGCAGCGCTTTACAGTTTAACAGTTTCAAAACACAAGTCATAAGTAACAACGTTAACAATACAATAATTAAAGCAAAATAAGACGACCCTGCTCGTGAGAGCTTACAATCTACAATGAGGTGGGGGAGCTGCAAAGTACAGGTGTGTATATACAATGGTGCATTTACAATGATGGTCCAGCCATCTTGAGGGAGTGAGGGATGGATGGAGATAGTAAATGGGCTACACACACACACACACTTACACATAGAATGACTTTGATTAGTGAATGTGATAGGCCGCTCTGAACAAATGTGTTTTGAGGGAGTGCCTGAAACCATGCAAATTGTGGATAGTCCTAATTTCTTGGGGTAGAGCATTCCAGAGGATTGGCGCAGCGCAGGAGAAGTCTTGGAGTCGGGAGTGGGAGGTACGGATTAGTGCAGAGGTTAGTTGAAAGTCGTTTGCAGAGCGCAGCAGTCGGTTAGGCCGATAGATAGAAATGAGGGAGGAGATGTAGGGGGGTGCTGCACTGTGGAGAGCTTTGTGGGTGAGAACAAGTACTTTGAATTGGATCCTATAATGAATGGGCAGCCAGTGTAAGGACTGGCGAAGAACGGACGCATCCGAGTACCGATTAGCCAGATGGATGACCCTGGCTGCTGCATTAAGGATGGACTGGAGAGGGGATAGTTGAGTAATGGGGAGGCCAAGTAATAGAGCGTTGCAGTAGTCTAGGCGGGAGTGGATCAATGCTACAGTGAGGGTTTTTGTTGTTTCCATGGTGAGAAAAGGGCGGATTCTAGAGATGTTCTTTAGGTGTAGGCGGCAAGAGCGGGCAAGAGATTGTATATGGGAGGTGAAGGAGAGATTGGTGTCAAACATAACACCCAGACAGCGAGCCTGCTGCCGGGGTGTTATTATGGTGCCGCCATGGAGAGGGAAATGTCAGATTTAGGGAGGTTAGTAGACGGCGGGAGCAGAAGAAGTTCAGTTTTGGAGAGGTTGAGTTTCAGATAGAGAGCGGTACATGATGTTGGAGACTGCGGACAGACAGTCACTGGCGTTCTGTAGTACAGCGGGGGTAAGGTCGGGGGATGATGTGTATAGTTGTGTGTCATCAGCATAAAGATGGTACTGAAAGCCAAATCTGCTGATGGTCTGTCCAATTGGGGCCGTGTAGAGAGAGAAGAGAAGGGGGCCAAGTTCTGAGCCCTGGGGTACACCGACAGTGAGAGGAAGAGGAGATGACGTGGAGCCAGAGAACGAAACACTGAAGGAGCGGTCAGAAAGATAGGAGGAGAACCAGGAGAGAACAGGGTCCTTAATACCTAGTGACTGGAGCCTAGACAGTAGGAGACGGTGGTCAACTGTGTCGAAAGCTGTAGAAAGGTCGAGAAGAATGAGCAGAGAGTGGTCACCGTTACGTTTTGCTGTAAGAAGGTCATTGGTCACTTTGATGAGTGCAGTTTCAGTTGAAGGTAGGGGGCGGAAGCCGGACTGTGAAGGGTCTAGGAGGGAGTGAGTGGAGAGGTAACGGGTAAGGCGGGAGTAGACTAGGCGCTCCAAAAGTTTAGAGATGAAGGGGAGATTGGAGACCGGTCTGTAGTTGTTTGTGCAGGAAGAGTCGAGAGCGGGTTTCTTTAGTAATGGAGTAACAATAGAGTGTTTGAAGGAGGATGGGAAAATGCCAGAGGAGAGTGAGAGATTAAAGATTGTAGTTAGGTGAGTTGTGACAACTGGAGAGAGAGACTAGAGGAGATGTGAGGGAATGGGGTCGGTAGTGCATGTAGTCGGACGAGAGGAAGAGAGGAGTCTGGACTCTGGAGACTTCTTCTTCTGTGATGGGATCAAATGTGGAAAGTTAGCCAGGGGAACAGCAGGGTGGGATGGGAGTCACAGCCCTTGGTGGTTGAGAGCAGATTTCCTGACGGATAGTATCTATTTTTTATATAAAATGGGAGACCAGGTCTTCAGCACAAATGTCTGTGATAGGGGCTTGTGCTTTTGGCCTGAGGAGGGAGTGAAAAGTGTCAAAAAAGTTTCTTGGGGTTGTTGGCTAGTGAGGAGATCAGGGTGGTGAAGTAGGTCTGTTTGCCGAGGTGAAGGGCAGCATTATAAGTTTTTAACATGAATTTAAAGTGGATGAACCATAACACACCTGACCCAGGAACTTATAATACCAGAAGACCAATCCAGCAAAGGATTGTGCATTTTTAACCAGGGTAAACCCAGGACAACTGAAACAGGCAATTTATCAAGTACAAACAAGTCTATACACTCCTGATGTTCCATATTGACAATAAGTGGGAACCCAGTGACCTTACGAGAAACGCACCCATGCTCCAGGGGAGTGTTATCAATTGCCACAACAGGAAAAGGAGATGACAATGGTTCAGAATCAAATTTATATTTGTCTAGAAATTGTTGATCAATCAAATTCAGTGCAGAACCACAATCCACCATGACCTGAAAATCAATGGAATGACCACGATAGGTGGAATTACCAGAAAAAAAACCTCCTGCAGACCGTAAAAATGCAAACGAACGGGAGTGTTGCTCCTACTGATCTTTTTTTTTCTTTTCTTTCCTTATGCGAACCTCGCATTGCTTAATAAAATGGTCAGCCTTATCACAATAAAAGCATAGCCCCTCTCCTGGGAACGAGAGGACATCGCTCCAAGTTGCATCGTTCCCCACTGTCGACGGGGCTATCCTGAGAGACTGGGTCCAGCATTGTGAGAGCCTTCTCTTCATTCTGCCTGTCCCTCAATCTTCTATCCACACGGATAGCTAATTGCATAGCAGTTTCCAAAGTAGCAGGTGAAGGATAAGTAATGAGCAAATCTTTAACCCTTTCACTCAAACCTGCTAAAACTGACTCTTGAGCGCTGGGTCATTCCACCTGACCTCTGTGGACCATCGTCTGAACAGGGTGCAATACCTTTCACATCACCAGAACCTGTTTAAGCCGTCTGAGCTCTGCCTCAGCTGAGTTGACTCGATCAGGATCATCATATAACAACCCCATAGCAGTAAAAAATACTTCTACTGACGTCAAACAAGGATCATCAGGTGGTAATGAAAATGCCCAGATTTTGGGTTCACTTCGCAACAAAGACATAATAATCCCCACACGCTGTAATTCACTCCCTGAGGATCCAGGTCTAAGCCGGAAATAAAGCAAACATGCATTTTTAAATGTAAAAAATTCCTGCCGTTTACCAGAAAAAAACTCAGGCAGTCCTACCTTAGGTTCTTTGCAGCATACTCCAGGACAATTACTCACGTGCTGTTGCAGGCTGGCTACCTTCAAAGTTAACCCTTGCAAGTGTTGAGTAAGTTCTTGGACGCTGTTCATATTGAAGGACTCCGGAAATTTTTTTTTTTTTTTTTTATATGTGCAGGCTGGACATACTGTTACAGACCTGCAAGTCAGGAATAGGACAGGAGGAGAAGAAGCTGACCCTGCACTAGGACTGGACTCGATCCCTATGATGGGGCGGGCGACCTATTCATTGTGAATAAACCCACCTACGTTTCCGAGTCTAGACTCGAGCAAAGACCTAAAGGTGTGGGGAAGGGTATCCCTGAAAGATCTAGGGACTGAGAACAAAACACAGGTAACCTCCTAGCAGGGAAATAAAGGAAGCTGCAGAAACAAAAACACAAAAAGCTATATCAAAGTTTTTTTTCCATCTGATTCATCAGAGAGATCAGTTCTTGCGGTGTCTGCCCTGGATTTGTTACAGATCTGCAACTCAGGAATAGGACAGGAGGAGAAGACGCTGACCCTGCACTAGGACTAGACTCGATCCCTACAATGGGGCGAGCGACTTATTCATTGTGAATAGACCCACCGATGTTTCCTAGTCTAGACTCGAGCGAAGACCTAAAGGTGGGGGGAAGGATATCCCTGAAAGATCTAGGGACTGGGAACAAAACACAGGTAACCTCCTAGCAGGGAAATAAAGGAAGCTGCAGAAACAAAAAGGAAAAACAAAAGACTAAGCTAGCAGAACTAGAGTTCCCAGAACTGTACAAAGTTAAACACAAAAAGCTATCAAAGTCCTAGCCAGAACTCTAGCGGATTAACACTGATATCCATCCAGCAAGGACTGGGAGGCAGGTGCAGGGTAATAAAGGGTGGTACATCACCTGACCAACGACAAGCCAAGCACCAGGGGAAAAAGACCAGCAGCCAGAAAACCACAACAAGATGGCGAATGGTCAAACTAAATAGATTCTAACAGGATTTTCATGTAAGCCCATTTTAAAGAACTGATGAAATCTAATCGTGATGTATAATCATTCACATCTTTCAGGCTAATTGGAGGGTCGGACCCTGAAACAGGCTGTTTCTCTGTAAAGATACCACATTATAATGACAGGAGGATGCAAGACAAGAAGCTTTAACACTAGAACTACTGGTATAGTCATTTTGACTACTTGCACTAGTAGTAGTTCTAGTCGGGGTCACGAGTCCAGTAGTTCTAGTGTAGAACAAACATAAACAAGCGGTCAGCTCATCGCAAAGACTCTGTGGACAGGAACTCCCGTACTCGGAAATCAAAGACTCAAGTGGACCACACTTGCATATGAAAAACAGAATGTCAACAGCAAGGAGAAATTCTTATGACGTCCAGCTTATTTTGTATACAGAGTCTCCAGATTTTTCCTTTTGCTGGAATTTCATTTTTCTAAGCAGTACTGTGGCCACATATGGCACTATGAGGAACCTTCCAATATTCTTACTAATATAGGTGGGAGATCTATTACTCCTTATAATATAAGCCTCAGCTGTTGAAGAACATATGTTCTACTAGCGAAGAGCTTCCAGCCAACCACTGATTGATATGAAACCCTCATCCCTCTCATACTCTACAACAGCTGGGCCCAAATACTGGATATTACATGCTGCAAATGCTCCAGAAACTCTGTCTAAAAGAGAAGCAGCACTAGATAGCAGTCATGTTTTTTTTTAAACTTTGTTTTGAAAATATACATAAGAACAAACATATTTCCCATGTCCATAAACAGGAGTACACTTTGTTATTACACTGGTTTACAAAATTAGAAGCAACAATGTATGAATTAGTACGTGTTAATTCCCATGTCTGGTCATTAACCATCCAGCAATGTTATACTGTGGTTATATATTTCACATACATCCAACCACTCCTTCTAACTTGTTATCTCAGAACACATTTATTAACGTCAACATAGCAGTCAGTGTTTGACACAAGACAGTGAACTTCTGCAAAAGCCATCTATAAGGGTATGTGCACACTATTCTGCCCATCTAAGTACAGGGCAGTATGCTTTGTATTGTGTGCTGGTTTTGTTTGTTATAGCACCATCTAGTGGTGGCTGAATTTATAGCCTGTGCCTTTAACAAGCAGATAGAGTATTGCATTGTGGGATTGAAGCAAGGTATGCTGGGAAGAAGAAGTTCCATTTTCTCCATGTAATTCAGGGAATACACGTGTTCATGTGCTCTCCTGTAACCTCTCCAACTTGAGTTTGCTATCCTGGTAAAGCATATCTGGTAACATCAATATCTTCTCTAGCAATGCAGTGTTTAGGAGGTTATTAACTGTATAGCAGCTAGTGCATAGGAGATGTTATTAGAATCCTGTGTAAAGTTTGCATCATACTGTATACTTTCCTGTTAATTGTAAAGTGTCAGCTGTGTGCCCAATACTTATCTATGTCATTTGTATTTTTATAGTTTTACAGCGCATGTTCTATACTGTTCACCAATAAACAAGTTAGACTACAGAGGACAGTCTGCTTATTTGGAAATTGAATCGTGGTTTAGGCTGTGTGCTAGATTGCACATCGTGTCAATGTGTATGAAGGCAGAACAGTAAAAAAGATGCTAGACGCCTGCGATAGTGAATACGACTTAAGGAGCCGCTTGTACCCACACCGCACTGCCTGCGGATACTGCAGCGGCCGCCATACAGTTACAAGTACTGAGAGTGCAGCCCGCCATCAGGCGCTTCATCATTCCCGCAACACGGAAGCCGCCGCGCATAGACTGTTTCCCGCTAATATACTCAGCAGTACGCAGCTAAGCGCACAATGTCTCAAAACAGCACATCCTCACTTAATACAAGGTCACGAGCAAGCTCCAGCAGGTCATCATTAGCAGAGCTCGCTGCTGTCACCCGTGCCGAAGCTGAGGCAGCCAAAGCAACATCCTCCTTCGCCGACAGAGTGATGCGCCTAAAGCTGAGACAGGCGGAGCAAGATGCAGATACCGCACATCTGCAGGCCGAAAGCGCACGTCTGCAGGCAGAGAGAGAGGCCGAAACCGCACGTCTGCAGGCAGAGAGAGAGGCCGAAACCGCACGCTTGCAAGCCGAAACTGCACGTTTGCAAGCAGAGCTAGAAAGACTTGCGGCAGACAAAGAGACAGCAGCTGCAATTGCTAAAGCAGAGTATTTGGAAGCTATGAAGGATCCTGATTGTGAGAGACGCAGCAACATTCGTGGACCAGATCTAGGACAGCAAGATCCAGCGCAGCGTGTCGCAGAGTACGTCCGTCAACATTCCGGCATGGATGACAGCCCTGATGCATCACATCGACCAGCCTACGCCGGCTACCAGCGATCCAACCCCGAACTTCGTTACCACAAACAAGGAGTTGTCCAGAGCAGAGATGTCGACCACAGCGGCTGTTCCACTGAGCAGAAGGTACAGCTCCCATCCTGACTTAAAGAGACACCTCCCTCACCGAGAAGGTACTGCACAGACTATATGAAGTCAGAAGCGTCTCACAGGTATGGTGATACACCACACACTAGACATGACTATAACACACCAGCTTGTGCCAGCACTGACCAAGCCACCATAGACTTTGCAAAGTTCCTTGCCCGCCAAGAACTGTAAAGTCTTGTAAAGTTCACTGATAAACCCGAGAACTATAGGTCATGGCGAGCCTCGTTCCGGAACGCCATTCATGGTCTGGACCTTTCTAATAGTGAGGAGTTAGACCTCCTAGTAAAGTGGCTCGGAAGTGAGTCTGTCGAGCATGCCAAAAGACTAAGAGACATCAATATAAAGCATCCACACATAGGTCTACGCAAAGTGTGGGAAAGACTTGATGAATGCTATGGGACAGTAGAAGTCATAGAGAATGCTTTATACAAAAGAATTGATGATTTTCCTAAGATAGGACCTAAAGGTTATCAAAAGCTTAGAGAATTGAGTGATTTATTGATAGAGTTACAGGTTGCCCAGGAGGAAGGAGACTTGCCCGGATTGGCATTCTTAGACACCGCTAGGGGTGTCAATCCGATAATACAAAAACTTCCTTACATTCTACAAGAAAAGTGGGTTACATATGGTTCACGGTATAAGCAAAATCATAATGTACCATTCCCTCCTTTCACTGTATTCGTAGAATTTGTCACCCAACATGCTAAGATCAGAAATGACCCTAGTTTTGACTTCACTCTGTCAAACCCAGTAGGACACCCGTGGCAGTCCACAAAGCTAACATTGTTTCCACAGGTCCTCCTCACAATGCGAGTAAACCCCCTCCAGATGAGAACAAGCCTCAGGATGTCAGTAAACATTGTCCTCTACACAAGAAACCACATCCTTACTAAAATGCAGAGCCTTCAGGGAGAAGTCTTTGGAGGATCGCAAGGGTTTCCTCAAAGAGAACAACATCTGCTTCAAATGTTGTGCCACAACCTCTCACCTCGCCAGGAACTGTGAAGCTAGCGTGAAATGTGCAGAATGCAGCAGCACGGATCACAATACAGCCTTGCACCCTGGACCACCTCCACGAGTGTTGTCACAAGCAGAGGAGCACGATGGGAAGGAGAAGTATGCTAATTATGCAAATTGTCTCTTCAGAGAGGAAGAGAGCTAGAACTCTAGTGCCACCTTTTGGAAGGTAGCAATCCTACAAGTCAATGTCGACCCTTTAACGAGCCTTATCACATGACCTAGGATAATAGCCAAACCAGAATCTCAATTTGCAGACACTGTGTTTCGGGGTTCAGCCCCTCGTCAGTGCAAAGCGGAGATCTGGTTTGGCTGTGTGAGAGGCGTCAGACCATTGTCCAATCTGGTTTGGCTGTGTGAGAGGCGTCAGACCATTGTCCAATCTGGTTTGGCTGTGTGAGAGGCGTCAGACCATTGTCCAATCTGGTTTGGCTGTGTGAGAGGCGTCAGACCATTGTCCAATCTGGTTTGGCTGTGTGAGAGGCGTCAGACCATTGTCCAATCTGGTTTGGCTGTGTGAGAGGCGTCAGACCATTGTCCAATCTGGTTTGGCTGTGTGAGAGGCGTCAGACCATTGTCCAATAGATGAATGAAATATCGTCACTCCTTGCGGAGATCAACATGCTAAGCATGCAGATGAGGAGACTTAAAGCCGCAATGCTCCTCTGGGAAATATGCTAATTATGCAAATTGTCTCTTCAGAGAGGAAGAGAGCTAGAACTCTAGTGCCACCTTTTGGAAGGTAGCAATCCTACAAGTCAATGTCGACCCTTTAACGAGCCTTATCACATGACCTAGGATAATAGCCTAGATGAATGAAATATCGTCACTCCTTGCGGAGATCAACATGCTAAGCATGCAGATGAGGAGACTTAAAGCCGCAATGCTCCTCTGGGAAATATGCTAATTATGCAAATTGTCTCTTCAGAGAGGAAGAGAGCTAGAACTCTAGTGCCACCTTTTGGAAGGTAGCAATCCTACAAGTCAATGTCGACCCTTTAACGAGCCTTATCACATGACCTAGGATAATAGCCACTTTGCACTGACGAGGGGCTGAACCCCGAAACACAGTGTCTGCAAATTGAGATTCTGGTTTGGCTATTATCCTAGGTCATGTGATAAGGCTCGTTAAAGGGTCGACATTGACTTGTAGGATTGCTACCTTCCAAAAGGTGGCACTAGAGTTCTAGCTCTCTTCCTCTCTGAAGAGACAATTTGCATAATTAGCATATTTCCCAGAGGAGCATTGCGGCTTTAAGTCTCCTCATCTGCATGCTTAGCATGTTGATCTCCGCAAGGAGTGACGATATTTCTTGGACAAGGGAAGGAGAAGAACACTGATGAAGATACCCCTGTGGTCAACTCTCAATGTACGGAGATCTGTAAGGGACTCACAGGAGGAGGTCCTGTTCAAAAATCTGCCTTGTCCAAGTTTACCCTGCAGGCCGCAAGGACAAAGCCCTCAAGATATATGCAAACCTAGATGACCAAAGTAACAGGTCTTTAGCCAGGTCCATCTTCTTTGACAACTTCAGCATTGTAGGCCCTGGTTCTCCATACTCCCTGAGGAAGTGTTCAGATACCGTTGAGACGGAGGGGAGAAAAGCGACCGGATACAAGGTGGAGTCCATAGATGGTCAAATCTGCCTATCGCTACCAACCATCCTGGAGTGCAACCAGATTCCTGACAACAGGTCAGAGATACCATCACCGGAGGTGGCGACACATCACCCCCATCTGAAGCGCATAGCCCACCTGATACCTGAGTTGGATCCAGAAGCCCCAATAGCCCTACTCCTGGGAAGAGAAATACTATGAGTCCACAAGACTAGAGAATATATAAATGGCCCCAGAAATGCTCCGTACGCTCAGAGGCTCGACCTTGGATGGGTCATCATAGGAGAAGTCTGTCTAGGAGGAGCACACAAGCTGGCCTCAGTCAACAGTATGCTCACCAGCACACTAGAAAATGGACGTCCGTCTCTCTTCCAGCCATGTCACAATAGTCTGCTGGTAAAGGAATTGCCAAACAGCACTCCCCTACCTTGCCCTTTCTCAGTACCTACCAACGAAGACCACGCCTGTGAAGGTGAACAAGACCACATGGGATGTACAATCTTCCACAGGACAAAGGAAGACGACAAGGTAGCGATGTCCATAGAAGATAGGATGTTCCTGGACAAATAGTCAAAGACAAATCGAACAGTTGGGTCGCACCTTTACCATTTCGACCTCAGAGAAGGCGCCTACCCAACAACAGGGAACTGGTCTACAACCGATTCATCTCCCTCAGGCACAAGCTTAAGAAGTCATCTGAGATGAAGGAACACTTCTTTACCTTCATGGGAAGGATATTCCAGAACAACCACGCAGAGATTGCACCTGCACTTCGGCCCTCAGAGGAGTGTTGGTACCTGCCCATCTTTGGAGTATACCATCCCAAGAAGCCAGGTCAAATAAGAGTGGTATTCGACTCAAGTGCAAAATTTGAAGACGTCTCATTGAATAATGTCCTACTGTCGGGCCCAGACCTCAACAACAGACTTCTGTAAGTACTACTCTCTTTCCGCAGAGAAACAGTGGCATTTATGGCTGACATACAACAGATGTTCCACTGTTTTCTCGTCAAAGAGGAACACAGAAACTACTTGAGGTTCTTCTGGTACCGTGACAATGACCCAGACAAAGACATCACAGAGTACCGGATGAGGGTACGCATCTTTGGGAACAGCCCTTCCCCAGCAGTCGCTATCCACGGCCTCCGTAATTCTGCCAAAGAAGGCGAAGAAAGGTATGGGTCAAACGTCAGATCCTTCGTAGAAAAGGACTTCTACGTAGACGACTGTTTGAAGTCCACACCAACAAATGTGGCTGCAATCAGTCTACTAAATAGGGCTCAAGAAATTCTCGCTCAGTCTAACCTAAGGTTACACAAGATTTCCTCCAACAGTCGAGAGTTGATGGAAGCATTTCCCTCTCAAGACTATTCCAGCGATCTAAAGGACCTAGACCTAAGCATCGACACTCTTCCCATGCAGCGGAGTCTTGGATTGCTTTGGGATCTGAAGACGGATGCCTTCACCTTTCAGATCAGTAAAGATGAGAAACCCTTCACGCGCAGAGGAGTTCTTTCTTTCGTGAATAGTTTATACGACCCCTGGAATTCGTAGCTCCAGTTTCTGTCCAAGGGAAAATGATGCTAAGAGACTTCACCCAAGACACATCTGATTGGGATGATCCACTGCCAGCAGAAAAGGCAGACCTGTGGGCAGAGTGGAAGAGGTCTCTCGAGGCCTTGACCGACCTTCGTGTGAAACGACCGTATGCTCCTGTGCCATCCACAGAAGTCAAGACACAAAGACTTTGTATCTTCTGTGACGCATCAATCAAAGCGATCGCAGCAGTAGTGTACCTCAAAACCATAGATGTCAACGAATAGAGCCACATCGGGTTTGTGATGAGCCGGACTAAACTGGCACCACTCCGTGAACACACGGTACCCAGACTGGAACTCTGCGCTGCTGTCCTCGCAGTTGAGTTGGCCGAGCTTATCTCAGGTGTGATGAATCTGGAGACCAAAGAAGCAGAGTTCTACACCGATAGCAAGGTGGTACTGGGATACATCTGCAATGAAACGCGACGCTTTTATGTCTACGTCAGCAACCGGATACTGAGGATAAGAAGATCCACCTGCCCTAGTCAGTGGCACTATGTACCTACTCACCTCAATCTTGCGGACCATGCGACTAGATCTGTTGCTCCAAGTCATCTTAAGGACACTACATGGTTCACAGGCCCTGCTTCCTTGTACCGTTCGATGCCCCACATCGACAGGCCTGAAACATTCGAACTAGCGGATCCAGATGCCAACGAAGAGCTCCGTCCTCGAGTGTCTGCTCTGCATACAGAAATTTCAAGTCATCACCTGGAATCTCATTGGTTCAGCAGGTTCTCAACCTGGAAGTCACTTGTTCGAGCCGTTGCTTGTCTAATTCATGTGGCTCAGTCCTACAAGTCAGCATTACCTGCAAGCCAGAGATCTTGTAAAGGTTGGCATCACTGCAAGCATGCTTTTATCGCCCTCAACTTGGAAAGAGCCAAGGTTACAATACTTCGTGTTGTGCAAAGAGAAGCCTACCCCAGAGAAATAGACAACCTCAACAAGGGACAACCCATTTCTAGAGATAGTGTCTTGAAAAATCTTGATCCAATCATTGACCAAAACGAGCTGTTAAGGATTGGAGGTTGTCTTCAGGAAGCTAAGGTGGAATTTGTGGAAAATCACCCTGCAATAATTCCTGTTCATCATCATGTCACTACTCTGCTCGTACAGCACCATCATGTTTTGGTGAAACATCAAGGCCGATTGTTTACCGCAGGGAATCTACGAACTGCTGGTCTGTGGATAGTTGGAGCAAAGAGATGTGTGAGTAAACTCATCTTCAACTGTGTGACTTGTCGCAAACTCCATGGCATGACTCAAAACCCAAAAATGGCTACTCTCCCATCAGACAGACTTAGTATGGATCCTCCCATTACAACCATCGGACTGGATGTATTTGGGCCGTGGTCTGTGGTTACTCAGCACAATATAAGAGCCCAAGCCAACACAAAACACTGGGCAGTTATGTTCACTTGTATGTCCATCAGAGCAGTCCATATCGAAGTAATTGAATCCATGGACACTTCAAGTTTCATAAATGCACTCCGACGTTTCATTGCCATCAGAGGCACCATGACACACATTTGCTCTGATAGAGGCTCAAATTTCGTAGGAGCAGTGAAAGAACTTCAAATTCGTTCCAATCTAGACATTATCAGTGTGGAAAGATACTTGAGTGAGCAGGGATGCACTTGGACCTTCAATTTACCACACTCTTCTCACATGGGAGGTGCTGGGGAGAGGATGATAGGAATAGCACGTAGAATCTTAGACTCTATCTTCTTGCAAGAAGGTAGCACAAAGCTCACGAAGGTTTGACTACATTCTTGGCAGAAGTTTCGGCCATCATAAATGCCAGACCATTGACTGCACTCTCCAGTGACGCTGAAGATCCAACCATTCTCACTCCCGCCATGCTACTCAGTCAGAAAACCAACATTCTCAGCGCTCCACTGGGAGAATTCAGCAACAAGGACCTCTACATACGTCAATGGAAACAAGTTCAAAGTCTCTCCAATACTTTCTGGGACAGATGGAAAAACAATATCTCTCTACCCTACAGCCTAGGAAGAAGTGGCAGATCGACAAGCCTAACATCAAATCAGGTGATATTGTGCTCATGAAGGACAGCCAGTCACACCGAAATGAGTGGCCACTAGGCCTCATCACCAAGGTATTCCCAAGCAAGGATGAGAAGGTGCGCAAGGTCGAGGTCAAAGTGTGGAAGGCTGGGTAGAGTAAACTATTCCTCAGACCAGTTGTGGAACTAGTTTTACTGCTTTCGCCAAAAGAGCCTGTATGTGGCATCAGTTGATGCCAAGCGGGGAGTGTTCTGCCCATCTGAGTACAGGGCAGTATGCTTTGTATTGTGTGCTGGTTTTGTTTGTTATAGCACCATCTAGTGGTGGCTGAATTTATAGCCTGTGCTTTTAACAAGCAGATAGAGTATTGCATTGTGGGATTGAAGCAAGGTATGCTGGGAAGAAGAATTCCATTTTCTTCCATATACTTCAGGGAATACACGTGTTCATGTGCTCTCCTGTAACCTCTCCAACTTGAGTTTGCTATCCTGGTAAAGCATATCTGGTAAGATCAATATCTTCTCTAGCAATGCAGTGTTTAGGAGGTTATTAACTGTATAGCAGCTATTGCATAGGAGATGTTATTAGAATCCTGTGTAAAGTTTGCATCATACTGTATACTTTCCTGTTAATTGTAAAGTGTCAGCTGTGTGCCCAATACTTATCTATGTCATTTGTATTTTTATAGTTTTACTGCGCATGTTCTATACTGTTCACCAATAAACAAATTAGACTACAGAGGACAGTCTGCTTATTTGGAAGATATAAAAAGACACCGTGCACCGGATGTGAATGGAGGAGGAAAGACCCAAGCTGGTGAGGCAATAAAATATTAAATATATATTCTATATAATAAAATAATCAAAATGGCAAAATATGCAAAAGTATATAATCTTTATTCAGCAATAATGCACAACATAATAAAAAACAGAATTAAAACACCAAAGGCGTCTGATAAATATCCCAGATATACAAGGGCTCAAATTAATCGACCAGGAAATAAATATAATGTATAAAATAGCTACAAATCCCAAATAATATGTGCCAAGCAATATATTGAAAAAATGCACAAAAAAACGAAAATGTGTATAGTGACCAATAAATCTGCATGCGATGCTGCAACATATAAGGAGTGCATATACTAGTGCATAAAAGGTGTCAAGACACTATAAGCACATGAGCTTGTGAAAGAAAATCAATGTGGTAAAACAGGGAAATAAGCAGGATGTAGGAGTTGTCTTTTTATATCTCTCCTGGTGGTTTGCCATCCAATTTTCAGGTTTTGTGGGACTATTTTATTTTGATACATATCCTTGCAATATTTGGGGTATATAGTTATTTATGTGAAGTCTAACAAATCCTATTTTATTATTTGGAAGATAGAATCGTGGTTTAGCTGTATGCTAGATTGCACACCATGTCAACGTGTATGAAGGCAGAACACACACGATCAGTAAATGCTGCGGGTTGGACGCAGCGTACTTGTGCAGAGTCCAACCTGCAGCGTCCAGATGTTACAGTATTGAGGATGGGATTTCAAGAAATCCCATGTCCACTATGCGTCCACAGATGCCTGCGGATCTCCCGTGGAGACGGACATGCGGATCTTCTTTGCAGACTGCAGCATGTCAATTTCTTTTGCGGAGACGATTTGCACACTTGCAATTTGCACACTGAGGCCACCAGCGTATGGCATCAGATGCGATATGTTAATGACCCTCGACTCCTGTTCTGCTGTGAGCGAGAGCACAGTGTCATGCGATTGTGCTCCGATCCACTGTAATGAAAGGATCAGAGCACAACTGCGGAGAAGGTGGAGAAAGTAATTTCTCCATCTCCTCCACTGCCAGCATCAGCGTATATCTCACCGCACTCGGATGATATTCGAGTGCTGTGCGATGTGTCACTTGCACCCATAGACTTATATGGATGAGAGTGAGCCGAGACTCGGCCGAGTCTAAGTGCCAATCGCAGCATGTTGCAAATGCTCTTGCATGCCGATTAGGCATGAGAAAATAATCGCAGATGTGAGCTGCCCCATAGAGTAACACTAGGCTGAGTGCTATGCAATGTTTTATCACATAGCACTCGGCCGTAATGTACGGTAGTGTGACTCCGGTCTTAGTCGATGAGCTGCTCACCGTAATTCAATGTTCAGTAAAAAACTGAGAGATGCAGAAGAGAAGCTCATTGTCATGTAACAGCGTAAGTATGAAAATCGCATATGAGTGAAGAGGCCGTGTGATGACTGCTGGAAACTGCAAGCACAGCTAAATCCGGACAGTTAGGATATTTCGGTCTGTTAGGATTGCCGTCAGGGCTTCATTTTATAAAGAGTGCGTCTAGGTTTGAGATGAAAATCTGCAGTCACTGCATACTTTTAGGATTCTCCCTTGCACAAGTATGTGATTTGGATACTTCTTGCCACATTCCAACTAGACGTGCCTGGCATCGCTCAATTAATTTTCATTCAATGAGGCCATGCATGTCTAATCAGCACGTGACCATATGTATGCAAATCGCTGGCACCAGAGAATCCAGACAGCGTGCAGTGTGCACTGTGAGAATTCAGAAGCCTGCAGTCACATAGAATTACTTCAGACTAATCACAAACTTGGACAACCCCTTTATTTCTAACATAATTAAAAATTTGAGAATTAGTCAGTATCACAAAAAAATTGACATCCAGGCACCTTATAGATGATATTGTCTCTAGAGTTGTTCTCTTTCTTTTCTTCTTCATCTTGTCAAGACTCCATGAGTTTTCTCAAACAGAGCTCGTCACTGCAGACTTCCATCTTCTCCGATCTTGTGCAGCACATCCCCACACGACGCTCTTAAAGATAGCAGTGTCATTATAATGCTCCTGATAAAAAATATCTGCCCTACGCTGAGACCCTGAATATATAATTGCCCCTCACTATATTCCCTGCATAAAATATGACCCCATGCTGTCCCTCTTATGGTACATGCCCTCCATACTGATCTCTTCTTTCCATACTGGACCCACTCTTCACACTGTTCTCTCACACTCAGTCACCCCTATAGAGCCCAGTCTCTAAACTGTGACCCCTCATCACACTCCGCCTCCTTGGTATACTGTCTCCACCTGGCTGTGCCCTTACACTGTTCTCTCATGCTACACCCCCACACTACTCAGTCTCTATTCTGTGTCCACTCGCACTTTTCCCCCCATACTGTCTCCTCGCACATTTCCCCCTCCCTCCTCATATATTTAACCTCTCCCTTTCCATACTGCCTCCTCACACATCCCTCCGACTCCTTCCATCCATCTCATCGCCCTCCGTCCCCTACTGTGTCCCTATACATTTTCCCCTCGCTCCTCATACTGTGTGTCATGGTATAGGACATGGTTAAAGTTCTGTCCACTCAGGGTTAACTTTTGCTGGCCTCCCTTTGGATCTGGGAGGGTATTTATACCCAGTCCAGAGGGAGATTCTCTGTCAGCTATACTTTTGTTGTGACTGTGTATTTGGTTTGCGTGTATACTGCTCTGCTTGTTTGACTCCTGTGTATGACCCGGTCTGTTTGCTCACTCTGCTCTCTGTCTCACGTTTTGCTTATATTGTCTTCTCCGGTTCTGACCTCCTGGCTTGGCTATCGATACTCTGTTACCGTTTTGTCCCTATTGTACTGTCTATTGCCCGCTCTGGTTTACTGATCTATTGCTACGTCCTGACTATCCGTTCTGTCTAACCCTTTGGTACTGTCGTGCTATCTTGTGCTCTGATCTCGGCCTGTCCTGGTTTTCGTCTCTGTCTTTGCCCCTTGGTAACTTTATCTCATCGTTACCCTGCTAGGAGTTTTCCTGCAGTTCCTAGATCTCTGGAGCTTAGGCCACGCCCCCAGCAGTCATGTGCTGCAGGTCCTGTTAGTCTGCAGTACACATCATTCATTACTGCTGCCTCTGAGAGAAGTGTGTCCGGCTCCGCCCCTTGGCCGTCACATGCTGCGGAAGGTCCTGTTACACAGAAACACACGTCTTCTCTGCTGCGGCTCTGCTTACAGGTATCTTGGGGCACAGTTGGTTCACTCAGGACACGTGCACTGGCCAGTGAGCATGTGCAGTGCGGTGTCCTTGACATTATAGCTGACCATTACAGTCTTTCCCTGGTGGTGGGGTGTTAGCACATTATGGATCTGGTACGGGCTCTCACTGAGCAGGTTAATGAGCTCTCCCAGCTTATGCAGAAGCTGTCTATGGAGCAGCAAAATCTGGTTCAGTCGCATCAACAGGTACAGAGAGATGTGGCAGACGGTCTAATGGGGTCTGTTCCGTCGGGGTTCCAGGAGGGGGGCCCCACTGATGTATCTCTTGCGGACCCCGACCCCCCTGTAAAATTACCCGACAATTTTCTGGAGATAAAAAATTGTTTAGGGTTTTTAAGGAGGGATGCAAGTTGTTCTTTGAATTGCGTCCCCGGACCTCTGGAAATGAAAGGCAGAGGGTGGGGATCGTAATGTCCTTATTAAGGGGGGCTCCGCAAGCATGGGCTTTCTCTCTCTCTTCCTCTGCTCCTGAACGTATGTCTGTGAACCTGTTCTTTGAGGCTCTGGGGCACATTTATGACGAGCCTGATAGAGTGCGTCTGGCTGAGGATATGGTGATGAGTGTGACACAGGGGAGGAACTCTGCTGAATGGTTCTGCTGAGAGTTCAGACGTTGGACCGCGGAAGTATCCTGGAATGATGCCGCCCTGAGGGGGTTGTTCCGCAGGGGCCTATCTGACCGTCTGCAGGACGCTCTGGCATTACATCCTCCTCCCGATACTCTGGAGGACGCCATGATGCAGGCGGTCCGTATGGACCGGAGACTCCGTGCTAGGGGAATGATGCAACAAGAGACTCCTTTGTACTCCAAATTGTGTTACACCGCACCCGCATCTGAGCCCATGGAGATGGAGGCTGTCTCAGGAAAGGAACGAGAGAGAAGACACCGTAAAGACAACCGTCTATGCTTTTACTGTGGAGCCTCTGGACATTGGAAAAGGGACTGTCCTTCCTGCCCTTCTTCTGTGAAATCATCAGGAAAACTACTGAGTCTGGGCAATAATCGTGGAGGTTGCCCAGACTCCCAGGTACATTTTTTTTCGCTTGCTAAAATGGTGCTCCAGGTTGAATTGGAACTTGCTGGCGGTTCTGTTATGACCACCGCCTTTGTTGACTGTGGTTCCTCCATTAATCTGATTGATGCCCAATTTGTGACTCTTAATAAGATAGGGACTAGTGTTGAGCGATACGATACTGCAAGTATCGGGTACCGGCCGATATTAGCTGTATCGGACTTTCGATACTTAGTTTCGATATTTTCCATATATCGTATACCGGAATCGCATTTGTCACTGTCACTGTGAGTGTCCGTCGGTCGGGTCTGTCAGGAGTCAGCGGCACTTACCTGGCAGAAGATCTCCGGTGGTCACGGCCTGGACTGGTTGATGGCCGCCATCATCTTTCCCCGGCGGTCACATGCAGTTTCTCGCGATAACTGCAGTGACTGCTGGGTAATCCCGGCCGTAAAGCAGTCAGTCCGATGACGTGACCGCCGGGGAAGCAGGTAATCAGCTGTGCTGCGCCGGGATGACAGCCTCTGCCTGTCATTCCGATGTAGCAGAGCTGGATCGCCGTGGGACAGTCGTTACTATGGACTGCGTCGGACAGGTGGTATACTGTTGGTTTTTTTTTCTTCTTTTTTTACAGGAGATCGATGGCGTCGCAGGAATGAGAGTATAATAAAAGAAATGAAAACTGTGTTGTCTCTTTTATTTCATTAAAATACTTTTTTCTTGCTGTGTCTTTTTTTTATACATTTTAAAACTTTGGGATTAATAATGGATCGGTGTCTTATTGACACCTCTCCATTATTAACCGGGATTATTGTCACCGTGCAATCAACGGTGACATTAACCCCTTATTACCCCACTTGCCACCGCTACAGGGCAGTGGGAAGAGCCGGGTAAAGTGCCACAATTGGCACATCTTTTGATGCGCCAAATATGGGGCTGCTGTAGCCTGGTATTATCAGGCTGTTGAGGGCCAAAATCCATGGGCCTTGACAGTCTTTTAATACCAGGCCGCAGCAGTCTGCATTTTACTTGGCTGGTTAACAAAAATAGGGGGACCCCTACGCCGTTTTTTTTTCGAGGGGATCCCTATTTTTGTTAACCAGCCAAGCTAAGCAGACTGCTGTGGCCTGGTATTATCAGGCTGGCAAGGTCCATGGATATTTGATCCTTAGCAGCCTGAAAAACCAGGCCTCAGCAGTCTGCTTCATCTGGCTGGTTAACAAAAATAGGGGGACCCCACGCCAAATTTTTTTCGAGGGGATCCCCTATTTTTGTTAACCAGCCAAGATATGCAGACTGCTATGGCCTGGTATTATCAGGCTGGCAAGCAGGGTCGGACTGAGGCACCGGGACACCGGAGAAACCTACGGTGGGCCCCAGCTCCTGCGTGGTGGGCCCTGGGCCCTGATTTGAAAGGATAGGTCGCGGGGCAGAGGGGGCGGTGGCCCCGGGGCCCGCGCTCTGAGGGGGCCCACCCGGAGCTACGATACAGTTACATTCTGCGGCAGAGCAGGGAGAATCGCTCTCCCTGCTCTGCCACCCGGAAGCTATGGGGCCTGAACAGGCATTGGGGGGGCCCGGTGCCAGCAGTGGGCCCCCCACCCGTCATCGGAGGGTCAGCTGTATCGGCATCCAGCCGATAAAGCTGACCGCATAGAGAGAGAAGGAGCGAGCGCTCCTTCTCTCCCATAATCCCCCTCTCAGCATATGACAGCGGGCGCAATAACATCACCTGCCGGCGCCCGCTGTCAGACGCTGAGAGGGAGAACAGTGAGCAGCACAGGAGCCGGTAGGTGAGTTTTTTTTTGATTTTTTTTTTTAATGGGGGTGCAGTCGAGTCCTGGCTGGAGAAGTCGTCATGTCGGTGTGGGCCAGATGGAAAAGACATGAAAAGTGAACAATTCCATTAGAAAGAACATCAGCGGTAAGTCATTATCTGTACCTGTGCTGTAATCTATATGTTCTGTAGGACTGGTATTATTTAACACAGACCATATGGCGGTAATATCAATATTGGTCTTTTTATATATAGATTATTTTGGCCAACAGCGCGGTCATTTGCTGAGGTTCTCTGATGATGGGCCCACTCAGAAGTTTTGCCCCCACTAAACCAAAACCCTAGCTACGCCTATGGCTCTCTCTCTAGTCTTTCTTTCTCGCTCTCTGTTCTTTCCTTCTCGCTCTCTGTTCTTTTTTCTCTCTGTTCTTTCTTTCTCTCTTTTCTTTCTTTCCTCTCTTTCTTTCTCTGTTTGTTCTTTCTCTCTCGCTGCTCTTTCTTTCTTTTCCTCAGTACCAGCCACTGTGTCCTCATTACCAGTCAGTGTGATCAGCAGTGCTAAATGGTTACGCTTGGGGCGAGGATATGGGTGTGATTAGCTGTGAAATGGGTGTTGTCGGGGCGTGGCCTAAAATTTTCAGCGGCGCGCAACACGCGCCGCAGCCTTTAATCCTCTTTCCTGTCTTCCAAATTTGGGAGGTATGCTGTATGACCTCCCTACAACTTCTGGCCATGCTCCTGATGAGCGCGACGGATGGTCTCGTGAGGGATCTCCTCCCACACCTGGACTAAAGCATCCACCAACTCCTGGACAGTCTGTGGTGCAACGTGGCATGGCCTAAAATTTTCTGCAGCATGCACAGCGTGCCACAGCCTTTGTCCCTCTTTCCCTTATTCAAAGGTTGGGAAGTATGATGTTGGGCCGCAAGAATATATTTTCTCTGGTGGGCCCAAGGTACTCCAGTCCGACGCTGCTGGCAAGGTCCATGTATGTTGGCTCCTTAACAGCCTTAAATACCATGCCTCAGCAGCAGGGGCGTACATATAAATCATGGGGCCCCATAGCAAAAGTCTGAATGTTCCCCACCCCCCAAAAAAAAAACCCAGAGGCATTGTAAATGTAAAGTGCCAGCACAGTGAGGGAAGTTGAGTCGCACAGAGACAGGGGTTTTGGGGGTACTCGGCACCGATCACGTCGACTTCTATGGGGGATGTCACGAGTAGCACAGCTCGGTCCGTGACCTGGGCGATCACTGGAATGTGGGATATTTCCAGGGGATGATAGAATGTTCGTGTAGTTTGTCGTGACGCCACCTGTAGTACCTGGTCAGGGTGTCCAGCGCTGCTGTGCAGGTCCTCTGGAAGGGATGGTGTAGTGCAGGTAGGTGAAAAGTCTTCTACAGGTAACACGCTATCCTTCCAGGGCAGATAGATGTGAGATAGAGCAATGGTGCAAAGTGATGTAGCAGAGTGGACTATGCGACGTAGTAAGAAAGCAGGAAACACTTCAAGTTAAACGTTGCATAATAAAATTTTTAATAATAACATTACAAAAGTGCAAATAGCATTAGCGCCGAAGTTGTGGAGACTTCTTAGGACTACCCCCACCGGGGTAACTTCACAGTGTCCTTTACTTGTGCTTGTGGAGGACCCGCTCCAAACCTCCAACTGTCGTCTTGGGTGGGCTGCAAGACTTTCCTTGAGCAGACCTCACTTTCGGCCACACCAAACGGGTTTTTAGTTTCTGAGGTAGTTGAAAATAGTGCACAGTAAGTTTTTTGTAAAACCAAGATGGAGCACCGAAGTGCCAACTATTTACAGAAAAGTTTGTGAGCCAGTACAGTTCATGGCTTCAAAGTTCAACATTTTGATTACAGTGAAACACCATTACCCAACCTGGGTATATTAAGGCAACAATAAACTTGTTCTTCTGAACATTCACCCGTCCGGGTACATCAAACCATTACCCAACCTGGGTATATTATGGCAACAATAAACTTCTTTTTATGAACATTCACCCGTCCGGGTACATCAATAATTTAACTATTTACATACAGAGACCCTGTCCGGGTTATTTAGACTTCTTTGGCTGGCCTCTTACAGGAACCACCTGGTACTCTTCTGGAGCTTGCCAAACATCCGTGACAGGAGGGTCCACCCAGACCTGATGACGTCGTGTGGCCTGTACAGTGACGTCGTGACCCGCTATCTGGGTCTGTGTGGCCACCTCTTTCGTCTCCCTCCGGGTCTGGACCCCTATGTCCCGGACTGAACGAACCCCAGGGGCCTAACAGGCGCCGGGTACGGGCCAGCTATCATTATCATGTCCATAGCTGGGGCTGCTGAGGAGACCACTGAGGGAGGCTGGGGAGATTTACGGCGTGGGGTGGGCACTTGTGCAGAGGCCTGGTTGGGGGAGGCTGAAGGCTCGTAGGGTCTGTCAGTTTCCTGACACTCTGGGGAGTAGGGTCGCACCTGGTAACATTTAGGGCGTACCATCCATTGTAACCCCAGTGTCGGGTGTAAGTCACCAAGTCTCCTGGCAACAGGTCCCTCCCCGGGTGTCCTTCTGGGAGGTGAGCCTCCACGTCCCGCCGGGTTACAAAAACTTCTAAATAAAGTCCAGGCTCCTGGATGAAGCCCCAACCACCTTTTAACTTAAAGTTCCGTACTGCACCCTTACGCCGCGGCTCCCTCACCTACTTTTATCCTTTCTCATACGTGCCTTCTCTGCCAGGTCCTTCTCCAGGTGACGTTGCGAAGCTTTTGGGATTCTTCTGCTCCCTTTGTCGCTCTGCTTCCCGCTCCCGACGTCTCCACTCTTCCTCCTGACGCCGGTTGTAATTCTCCTCCACCAGCAGCTCCATGTCTCCACCATCAAACGCCAGCTTACGATGTCCGGTTTGCGGCAGCTCTCCTGGCGCCCGCCAGTCCTGGCGGCGCTCACCTGTGGCGGAAGCAGCTGGCTCTGGAACAGATGACGGTCGGGGCTCCGGTACAGGCAGGTAGAGCTCTGGTGCCTGCGCGGCCTCCTCCATGAGGACGGGTGTCGCTTCTTCTGCCTCAGCGACGGGGGCAGACAGCGGGATCTGGGGTGCTGGTGCGGCGTTTTCTGCAGGAACGGGTGCCTCCACTGTGATACTGGCAACCGGTTCAGATTGCAAGGGCTGGGATGCCCGCACGGCCTCCTGTACTGGAACGGGTGCCTCCACTGAGATACTGTCAACCGGTTCAGATTGCAAGGGCTGGGATGCCCGCACGGCCTCCTCTACTGGAACGGGTGCCTCAACTGAGATACTGTCAACCGGTTCAGATTGCAAGGGCTGGGATGCCCGCACGGCCTCCTCTACTGGAACAGGTGCCTCACCTTCCGGTACAGACACTTCAGGGGGTAAGAGGGATTGGCGCCGCTCCAATTGTAGTTTTAGGGCCCGCCAGCTCGCTTCCATCCTGGCGACCTCCTCCCGGTGCCGGGCCAGGTCTCTCAGGGTATCCTCTGCTTCTTCCAGCGTAGGAGGGTTTCCAGGCCGGGTGCCAAACGGTGGCTCCGTGGCGATCGGGTCGCTTCCGTGGGGGAGAGCTCTGACTCCTCCATCCCTTCCCACTTCTGCTCATGTCCGTTCGCCATCTCTGCCAAGTCACATGTGTCATTAGCATCAGGAGAGGCGCCATCTTTTGTAGGGAGGGGGACCTTCGCGTTCGTTTCCGCCCACTGAGGAGGATGGGGAGGCGGAACTCCAGAGCTGTGGGGCACGATCTTACATTGCAGTAACATTTAGAGTGTGCGGACATCGTTTTCGCGCCACGGAGTGAGTGTACGCCCACGAGAGCACGCCCTTATTCTTCACCTGTGCCTCGTGGCGCAGATATGACGGAAAAATGGCAAATACAGTCTATGATGATTTTTGCAATTCTCAAGCAAAAAAACAGTTCAATTAAGGCACACAGGACTCGCTTATAGCGAGCTTCTGAATCCTGTTCGTGACGCCAAAGTTGAGTCGCACAGAGCCACAGGTTTTGGGGGTACTCGGCACCAAGCCCGTCGACTTCTATGGGGGATGTGACGGGTAGCACAGCTATGTCCGTGCCCTGGTCGCTCACTGGAATGTGGGATATTTCCAGGGGATGATAGAATGTTTGTGTAGTTTGTCGTGACGCCACCTGTAGTACCTGGTCAGGGTGACCAGCGCTGCTGTGCAGGTCTTCTGGCAGGGATGGTGTAGTGCAGCTAGGTGATAAGTCTTGTACAGGTAAGACGGTATTCTTCCAGGGCAGATAGATGTGAGATAGAGCAATGGTGCAGAGTGGAGTATGCGACGTAGTAAGAAAGCAGGAAAGGAAACAATTCTTACTACAAAGACATGCAGCATAAGGCTGCCTCAACCCCTCCCATCCAACTAGCTACACCCTGTTCTAACCAGCCTGAGCTAGACCATCCCATTGGGTCCGCCTACACTCAGCTGGCATAGTGTACTGTTGAATGCAGTGGTTGGAGTCAATGGGGTGTTTCCTCCTTACCTGAGAGTAAGTTGTCACACCGCTGGGTGCGATGCAACATCTCTGTGGTGACTGGACCCTCGGGTGCTTCTGTCTTTTCACAAATGCCGGCTTTACCCGGCAATTGAATCAGAGGCTATTTTACTATGTAGAAGTGAATAAACTATAAATATATGTATATATATATGTCACAATGACATGTATATATATATATATATATATATATATATATATATATGTATTCTAAGTGTGTATATTTTGTGTTTACAAGGAAAGAAAGTGTTTTTTTAGTTGCGATATTTTGTTCCCATAGACTTACATGGGACTTCCGGTATCGGAATCGGATATCGCCGATATTTAGTGATATCGGCGATACCATTCCGATCCAATATTTTTAGATATCGAGCAGTATCGCTCAACACTAATAGGGACAGTCAGGTTGAAAGATCCTGTTAAAATTGTGGCTGTGGATTCATCCCCTCTTGCCCGGGATGGAATTTGTTTTATGTCTGAAGTTTTTTCTATGAAAGTGGGTTCCACGCACGTGGAAAAATTAAGTTGCTTTATTCTGAATAATCTGCCTGCAGGACTGGTATTGGGGATGCCCTGGCTGCAACGCCACAATCCTCTCATTGATTGGGCAAAAGGGGAGATCACCCGATGGGGATGTAATAATAATGGTCTTTGTTGTAACTCCGTTTCTCTTGTCAAACCGATAAAATCTGTATCTGTGTCGTCTGTCAGTCTGGAGGGTATTCCGGAGTACCTGAAAGACTTTGAAGACGTATTTTCCGAAAGTGAGGCTGAGGCGCTCCCACCACATAGACCCTATGATTGCGCCATTGATTTGTTACCTGGAGCCAAATTACCCAAGGTAATGTCCGGGCCTGAGAGCCAAGCCATGAAAGAGTACATCAAAGAAAGCCTTCGCAAAGGGCATATTCGGCCCTCGGTGTCACCCGTGGCAGCGGGGTTTTTCTTTGTAAAGAAAAAAGATGGTGGGTTGCGACCGTGTCTCGACTTTCGGGAACTGAACAAAATTACCGTTAAGAACACGTACCCTCTCCCGTTGATTCCCGATCTATGCAATCAACTCACTGGGGCCAAATGGTTTTCTAAGCTCGATCTACGAGGAGCTTATAACCTTATAAGGATCCGGGAGGGGGACGAATGGAAAACAGCATTCCTGACAACTGAGGGGCTATTTGAAAACCTGGTTATGCCCTTCGGTCTCACTAATGCCCCTGCTGTTTTTCAGAACTTCATCAATGTTGTTTTTTCTGATTTAATTGGACGTTATGTAGTCATTTACCTGGATGACATTCTGATATACTCAGAAGACAGTCAGTCACACTTGCATCATTTACGTGCGGTTCTTATGAGACTCCGGGAGAACCATTTGTATGCTAAGCTGGAGAAGTGTTTATTTTTTATGCAAGAACTGTCTTTTCTGGGTGTAATTGTATCCGGGGAGGGATTCCGCATGGATCCAGGGAAGGTTCAGGCCATTATAGATTGGGTGCAGCCTCATGATCTGAAAGGGTTGCAACGATTTTTGGGCTTCGCTAACTATTATAGGAAGTTCATTAAAGGGTTTTCACAGGTAGTGAAACCTTTGACGGACCTCACTCTTAAGGGGGCAGAGGTAAAAAATTGGTCCGTGGCCGCAAAAAATTCCTTCCTTACATTGAAGAAATGCTTTACTTCAGCCCCTGTGTTGGTACAACCCGATTCGTCAAGACCTTTTATCGTGGAGGTCGACGCTTCAGAAGTGGGGGTGGGGGCAGTGTTGTCCCAGGGTCCCTCTACCCTCACTAATCTTAAACCCTGTGCCTTTTTCTCTAAAAAGTTCTCTTCGGCAGAGAGAAACTATGATGTCGGCAACAGGGAATTGTTAGCGGTCAAACTGGCCTTTGAAGAATGGAGGCATTTTTTGGAGGGGGCCGCTCATCCCATTACGGTCATCACTGATCATAAGAACCTGGCCTATATCGAGTCTGCTAAGAGATTGACCCCCAGACAGGCTCGGTGGGCACTTTTTTTTTCTCGCTTTCATTTTACCATCACATTCCGACCAGGGTCTAAAAATGTAAAGGCAGATGCCTTATCCCGAAGTTTTGATTCTGTGTCCCCTCCAGAACCTCCTTCCTCCATTCTTCAACCGGGAGTGGTTGTAGCCGAAGTCTCCTCTGAGTTACAGAGAGAGATTCTGGAAGCACAAGCACAAGCTCCCAGGAATAAACCCCCAGGTAAATTGTTCGTACCCGAACAGCTCCGTCTCACACTCCTGCAAGAATTTCATGATTCTGTGTTAAGTGTACACCCTGGTATTGCAGCTACCCGGGGGCAGTGGCTAGAGGTTTTTGGTGGCCCTCTATGGGTACTGATATAAAAAATTTTGTTAATACTTGTGGGGTGTGCGCTCGCTCTAAAAGCTCTCAGGTCCGGCCGACCGGGGAATTGGTGCCTTTGCCAATTCCGGATAAACCATGGACACACCTGTCCATGGACTTTATCACTAATCTTCCCTCATCCAAGGGCAATTCAGTGGTATGGGTAGTGGTTGATAGATTTTCTAAGCAAGCCCACTTTGTGCCGTTACCCGCGTTGCCGTCTGCTGAAACCTTGGCCCGCTTGTTTATACAGCACATAGTTCGGTTGCATGGAGTGCCTGTGAATGTGGTGTCGGACAGGGGTGTGCAGTTTGTGGCCAGGTTTTGGAGAGCGTTCTGTAAGAAGTTGGGGTCACATTACCATTCTCCTCTGCCTATCACCCGGAATCCAACGGACAGACTGAACGCACCAATCAGTCGTTGGAGCAGATTCTGAGATGCCTGACCTCCTCCAGACAGGAAGATTGGTGTGAGGTTTTACCCATGGCAGAATTTGCGTTCAACTGTCGTATCAATCAGTCTACCGGAAAGTCTCCTTTTCAGGTCAATTATGGGTTTGTTCCGCAGTTTGGGGAATTTTCCAGTATGGATTCTGGTTGTCCTGGTGCCGAGGGGATGGTTCAACAGTTAAAAAACCTTTGGAGGGAGGTGCAGGGGAACATCTCCAAAGCCCAGAAGAAGTACAAACATTTTGCGGACAGGAGGAGGGGGTTGGGTCCTGCGTTGACAGTGGGGGAAAAGGTCTGGTTGTCCACCCGTAATATCAAACTTAAGATACCCTCTATGAAGCTGGGCCTCAAATTTATTGGCCCATACAAGATTGTAGAGGTGATCAATCCAGTGGCGTACAGGCTTCAGTTGCCCACCTCCTTCAAAATATCTAACGTCTTCCACAGGTCCCTATTAAAATCTGTGGGGATGGTTAGAGAAGATCCCTCATCCGTGGTTCCACCAGTATTGGTAGAGGGTCAACTGGAGTACGAGGTAGGGCGCATCATTGATTCACGATGGGTGCGCCGGAGACTTCAGTACCTTATTCATTGGAAGGGATACTCCATTGAAGATCGGTCATGGGTTCCGGCCAGTTCGGTACATGCCGATCGACTGGTACAGGCTTTTCATGCCAGATATCCTGAGAGGCCTGGGGGTCCAGTGGCCCCCCATTAAGGGGGGGTACTGTCATGGTATACGACATGGTTAATGTCCTTTCCACTCAGGGTTAACTTTTGCTGGCCTCCCTTTGGATCTGGGAGGGTATTTATACCCAGTCCAGAGGGAGATTCTCTGTCAGCTATACTTTTGTTGTGACTGTGTATTTGACCCCCCTGGTTTGCGTGTATACTGCTCTGCTTGTTTGACTCCTGTGTATGACCCGGTCTGTATGCTCACTCTGCTCTCTGTCTCACGTTTTGCTTATATTGTCTTCTCCGGTTCTGACCTCCTGGCTTGGCTATCGATACTCTGTTACCGTTTTGTCCCTATTGTACTGTCTATTGCCCGCTCTGGTTTACTGATCTATTGCTACGTCCTGACTATCCGTTCTGTCTAACCCTTTGGTACTGTCGTGCTATCTTGTGCTCTGATCTCGGCCTGTCCTGGTTTTCGTCTCTGTCTTTGCCCCTTGGTAACTTTATCTCGTCGTTACCCTGCTAGGAGTTTTCCTGCAGTTCCTAGATCTCTGGAGCTTAGGCCACGCCCCCAGCAGTCATGTGCTGCAGGTCCTGTTAGTCTGCAGTACACATCATTCATTACTGCTGCCTCTGAGAGAAGTGTGTCCGGCTCCGCCCCTTGGCTGTCACATGCTGCGGAAGGTCCTGTTACACAGAAACACACGTCTTCTCTGCTGCGGCTCTGCTTACAGGTATCTTGGGGCACAGTTGGTTCACTTAGGACACGTGCACTGGCTCAGTGAGCATGTGCAGTGCGGTGTCCTTGACACTGTGTCCACACCCATACCACAACTCATCATACTGTGTCTGCACCCATCCACCATACATGCCCCCATCTCATACCTTCCTCCTTCTGTTGTGTCTTCAAATTTCTCCTGCTCCCAATATTGTGTCTGCACCTGTCCCTTCCTTGGTACACAAACTTGTGTCCTCAAATCATCTCCCATTACACGAAATCTCACCCAGCCCCATTACACTAAATACCCCATCTCAGTAAATCTCACACAGTAAATACCCCCACATACACAGTAAATACCCCCTCACATACACAGTAAATACCACCTCACACAAATAAATACCCCCACACACAGTAAATACCCACATACTCACAGTAAATACCCCCCACAGAAAATACCCACACACTCAGTAAATACCCCCCACACACAGTAAATACCCCCTCACACACAGTAATTACCACACCCCACACAGTAAATACCCCCACACACAGTAAATACTCCCCCACACACAGTAAATACTCCCCCCACATACAGTAAATACCTCCCTCAAACACACAGTAATTACCCCACCCCACACAGTAAATACCCCCCACACACAGTAAATACCACACATACACCCACAGTAAGCACCCCAACACACAGCAAATACCCCCCACACACAGTAAATACCCCCCACACTAAATACAAACACACAAACAGTAAATGCACCCCCCAGTAAACAAACCTCCAGGAATTAAATACCCCTCAAAGCAGTAATTACACCCCCCCATATCTTCGGTGTCTTCAGCTCCTCTAATGTGGAGCACATACCACCCATCTGCGCCTCTGCAGCGCCATTGAGAGACGTGAACAGGATGATCATATGACATGATCACACTAAGTACTATTGAACACTGCGAGCCGGTGCGCTGCAGTTTGTCTGTGCCGGCTGTCAGCTTGACATCCGGCTCAGAGAACTGCCAACTCCCCGTCCGGGAGGTGGCAGAATGCTGCCGCCTGGGAGACACTCCGGACCGCCGCATTAGGTGGCCCAACTGCACCCTCCTAGATACACCTCTGTGTATGTGTGTATAAAGCATGATTATTTTGCCTGACCTGAGCATTACTATGGGTGGTGTCGATGTCTTATTTGTGGTGATATCCGGAAGAACAAATAGAAGGATTTTCTGCACATGTTGGATTTTTCCATTTTGCTGCTATATCTACACCCAAAAGTCGTCCTGGAGCCTCTGTGACGTGGTAATACCCCATATGTGGCTGTACAGTACTGCTTAGGCCTCTTTCACACATCCGTCTTTTTGTATCAGGCATGATCCGTCCTATGCCTGAAGGGACGGATCCGGCGCTGAAACAAAAAACTGATGCAACGGATCCGGTTTTTTGCTGGATCCGACCTGAACTTTTGAACCCAGAAAAAGAGGGTTTCTGATGCCCGGAGACACTGGAAAATGTAGTAGTAGTAGTAGTAGTAGTAGTAGTAGACCTCGATTTCCAGAATCCGGATCAGACTTTTGCCGGATTGCACAAAAGTCTGATCTGGTTCCATTGAATTCTATTGTTTCCGGCCGCCTGATGCGCCGCTTCAGGCACATCAGGCAGCTCCGGCAAAAAAAAAAAACGTTACATGCTGCGTTGTGTCCGGCCGCCGGAATGTACATTTCCGCCGGATCCGGACAAAAACGGATACAACGCACTGACATGCGGCGCCATCCGGCGCTAATGAAAGTCAATGCAAAAAAACCCGCATCCGGCATTACATTTCGCCAGATGCGGTTGGACAAAAAAATGCCGGAGGGCGCCGTCAGGCGCACAACGGATGTGTGAAAGAGGCCTTAGCCACACAGCGAGACTCGGGAGGGACAGAGCGCTATTTGACTCTCAGAGAACAAATTATCATATAATAGTTTGCAGACTCCATATACAGAATCCCTAAGTGCTAGAAGAGAAGAATCCCCTATTGACCCCATTTTGGAAATTACACCACTCTGGGGATTTATCTACAAGTGTAGTGACAATTTTGACTCCATGGGTGTTTTGCAGGAACAATCAGCAGTGGATGTTTCTGAGTGAAAGTTACAAATCTGCCATTTAGTGCCCATAAATTGTAGTGTCCATACATTGTGCCCAACTCATGTTTCTGGAGACATGGACCCCATAGCTCTCATTGTTACAGAAATGCTAATCGTGTGGACGCTAAATGTGATTTAGGAACACTGTGGGCTCAGAAGGGATGGGGGCATTTGGATTTGGGAGCACATTAGAACGGAGGGGGAAAGGGTAAAAAATGTGATGTGAATAAAATTAATTTTATTTAGGGTTATAAAACTTTAAATGTAAAATCTTATAAACCTAAATAAAAGTAAATTTTTATTCACATCACTTTTTCGTCTTTCCCCCTTAATACTAATCTACTATTTTTCAGTGGTGTACACTAATGTGAATGTGCTATATACAATGTGATTTAACAAATAACTTGCTATGATTTGGGAGCACAGAACTCGCTTGATTTCTTTTGGGGGTTGAGGAGCCATTGTGGTTTTCCAGAGCCTTTGTGCTACCAGTAACGTGGAAGCCCCCTATATTTCCTTTAACACAGTGATTCTCAATGCCAGTCCTCAAGACCCACCATCAGGTCAAGTTTTCAGGATCTCCTTAGTATTGCACAGGTGATTTTATCACCTGCTCAAGCATTAATTCCATCACCTATGCAATACTAAGGAAATGATGAAAACATGACCTGTTGGTGGGTCAAGAGGACTGGAGTTGAGAAATACTGCTTTAACCCCTTTATCCTATCAGACGTACTATTCCGTCCATGTGACCAGGGGTGGGATTCAAATTTTTAACAACAGGTTCTGTGTTTGTGTGTAGGAAAACCACACCCATTTTTAAACCACACCCATTTTAAGCCACACCCGTTTGCACGCACCTTTTCCTCAAAGATATACAAACCCCTAGGAGCACACACAGACCCCACAAGTGTGCATAACCCCCCAGGAGCACACACAGACCCCACAAGTGTGCATAACCCCCAGGAGCACACATAGACCCCACAAGTGTGCATAACCCCCTAGGAGAACACACAGACCCCCACAAGTGTGCAGAACCCCCAGGAGCACACACAGACCCCCGAAGTGTGCAGAACCCTCCAGGAGCACACACAGACCTCCACAAGTGTGCAGAACCCTCCAGGAGCACACACAGACCCCACAAGTGTGCATAACCCCCCAGGAGCACACACAGACCCCCACAAGTGTGCAGAACCCCCAGGAGCACACACAGACCCCCACAAGTGAGCATAACCCCCCAGGATTACACACAGACCCCCACAAGTGTGCAGAACCCCCTAGGAGCACACACAGACCCCCCCAAGTGTGCAGAACCCCCAGGAGCACACACAGACTCCACAAGTGTGCAGAACCCTCCAGGAGCACACACAGACCCCCACAAGTGTGCAGAACCCCCAGGAGCACACACAGACCCCCACAAGTGTGCATAACCCCCCAGGAGCACACACAGACCCCCACAAGTGTGCAGAACCCCCTAGGAGCACACACAGACAACCCAAGTGTGCAGAACCCCCTAGGAGCACACACAGACCCCCCAAGTGTGCAGAACCCCCTAGGAGCACACATAGACCCCCACAAGTGTGCAATCATCCCCTGAAATCCCACTATACAGCCCCAAGTATCAGCCCCCAACTCGTTAATAAATCCTCCTCGGTGTCACTGAGGACTCTGACCTGTGATTTCCCTCCTGCAGCTACAGACGCCGGCATCAGACTGCAGAGACCAATGGCCGCTTCTCTTCCTAGCTTTAGCAGAACATGCCCCTTCCTGGTATGACGCGCCTCCAGAAACGACGTCACACCTGGAAGGAGCGCAGACAGTCTAGCATTTAGCCAGGAAGAAGGAGCTGCGCACAGCCATCAAGGTGACGGCTGTGCACATCTCCCAGCCCGATACAGTGTGACGCAGGCGGCTGTGTCTGCTGCCGGCCGCGTCACAGTACAGCAGGCACGGCCGCACACAATTTGCTATGCGGCCGGCCCTGTACATGTGCTGGGGCAGTGGGGCCAGTACCGGATCGCGGCCCAGAATCTCCCCGGTTCGGGGAACCAGCTACTTTTTTAACAAGCGGTTCCATCGAACCGGGGAGAACCGGCTGAATCCCACCCCTGCATGTGACCCTGGACCTAATTCCCATGGACGGAATAGTACGTCACATGCGATCAGCTGCGCTCCCGGCACATTAACCCCTGGCACACTGCGATCAAAGATGATCGCAGTGTTGCAGTGGTATAGGGAAGCATTGCGCAGGGAAGGGGCTCCCTGCGTGCTCCCCTGAGACCCTCAGAACAGCGCGATGTGTCACGCTGTTCCGAGGGACCCTCCTCACTGCAGGACCCTGTATCCAAGATGGCTGCGGGGTCCTTCTGGGTCCTGCAGGGAAGCGGCTTCCTCAGTGCCTGCGGAGAGCAGGCGCTGAGAAAGCCTGCAGCAGTGCCAGTGAGATCGCTGGTGTGAGAGTGCTGTGCACACTGTCACACCAGCGATCTGACATTATACAGTGATGTCCCACCCTGGGACAAAGTAAAAAAGTTAAAAAAATAAAAATAACAAGTGTAAAAAAAAATCATAAATAAAGAAAAAAAAATTCCCCAATAAATTTCTTTCTTCATGTAAATAAAGAAAACCAAAACAATAAAAGTACACATATTTAGTATCGCCGCGTCCGTAACGACCCGTCCTATAAAACTGTCCCATTAGTTAACCCCTTTAGTGAACTGCTTAAAAAAAAACAAGGCTAAAAAGCAATGATTTATCATCATACCCCGAACAAAAAGTGGAATACCACGCGATCAAAAAGACGGATATAAATAAACATGATACTGCTGAAAAAGTCATCTTGTCCCGCAAAAAACAAGCCGCCATATAGCATCATCAGCGAAACAATAAAAAAGTTAGAGTTCGCAGAATAAAGTGATGCAAAAATAATTATTTTTTATATAAAATTGCTTTTATTGTATAAAAGCGCCAAAACATAAAAAAATGATACAAATGAGGTATCGTTGTAATCATACTGACCCAAAGAATAAAACTACTTTATCAATTTTACCACACGCGGAACGGTATAAACGCCCCCCCAAAAGAAATTCATGAATTGCTGGTTTTTATTCATTCTGCCTCCCAAAAATCGTAATAAAAAGCGATCAAAAAATGTCATGTGCCCAAAAATGGTACCAATAAAAACGTCACCTCATCCTGCAAAAAATAAGACCTCACATGACTCTGTGGGCCAAAATATAGAAAAATTATAGCTCTCAAAATGTGACGATGCAAAAACTATTTTTTGCAATAAAAAGCGTTTTTTTAGTGTGTGACAGCTGCCAATCATAAAAAAACGCTATAAATAGTAAATCAAGCCCCCCTTTATCACCCCTTAGTTAGGGAAAATTAATAAAATTAAAAAAATGTATTTATTTCCATTTTCCCATTAGGGTTAGGGTTAGGGTTGGGGCTAAAGTTAGGGTTAGAGTTGGGGCTAAAGTTAGGGTTTGAGTTGGGACTAGGGTTACGGGTGTGATAGTGTTAGGTTTGGGTTAGGGTTATGATTAGGGTTGGGATTAGGGTTAGGGGTGTGTTGGGGTTAGGGTTCGAGTTAGAATAGGGAGGTTTCCACTGTTTAGGCACATCAGGGGCTCTCCAAATGTGACATGGCATCTGATCTCAATTCCAGCCAATTCGGCGTTGAAAAAGTCAAACGGTGCTCCTTCCCTTCTGAGCTCTGCCATGCGCCCAAACAGTAGTTTACCCCCACATATGGGGTATCAGCATACTCAGGACAAATTGCACAATAACTCTTGGGGTCCAATTTCTTCTGTTACCCTTGGGAAAATAAAAAATTGGGGGCGAAAATATCATTTTTGTGGAAAATTATTTTTATGGCTCTACGTTATAAACTTCTGTGAAGCACTTGGGGGTTCAAAGTTCTCACCACATATCTAGATAAGTTCCTATGGGGGTCTAGTTTCCAAAATGGGGTCACTTGTGGGGGGCTTCCACTGTTTAGGCACATCAGGGGCTCTCTAAACGTGACATGACACCCGCAGACCATTCCATGAAAGTCTGCAATGCAAAACGTCACTACTTCACTTCCGAGCCCCGACGTGTGCCCATACAGCAGTTTTCTCCCACAAATAGGGTATCAGTGTACTCAGGACAAATTGGACAACAACTTTTTGGGTCCAATTTCTCCTGGTACCCTTGGGAACATAAAAAACTGGGGACTAAAAGATCATATTTGTGGAAAAAATATGATTTTTTTATTTTCACGCCCGGGCGTTATAAACTTCTGTGAAGCACTTGGGGGTTCGAAGTGCTCACCACACATCTAGATAAGCTCCTTTGGGGTCTAGTTTCCAAAATGGGGTTACTTGTGGGGGGTTTCCACTGTTTAGGCACATCAGGGGCTCTCCAAACGAGACATGACACCCGCAGACCATTCCATCAAAGTCTGCATTACGAAACGTCACTACTTCTATTCCGAGCCCCAACTTGTGCCCACACAGTAGTTTTCTCCCATCTATTGGGTATCAGCGTACTCAGGACATATTGGACAACAACTTTTGAGGTCCAATTTCCTTGTGAAAAATCAAAAATTGGGGACTAAAAAATCATTTTTTGTGTTTTTTTTTTTTTCACACCTAGGCATTATAAACTTTAGTGAAACACTTGGGGGTTCAAAGTGCTCACAACAGATCTAGATAAGTTCCTTAGGGGGCCTAGTTTCCAAAATGGTGTCACTTGTGGAGGGTTTCCACTGTTTAGGCACATCAGGGGCTCTCCAAACGCGACATGGCATACAGACAATTCTGCGTTGAAAAAGTCAAACTGCGCTCCTTCCCTTCCGAGCTCTGCCATGCACCCAAACAGTGGTTTACCCCCACATATTGGGTATCAGCGTACTCAGGACAAATTGCACAATAACTTTTGAGGTATTGTTACCCTTAGGAAAATAAAAATTGGGGTGAAAAGATAATTTTTGTGGAAAAAATATGATTTTTTAATTTTACGGCTCTACGTTATAAACTTATGTGAAGCATTTGGGGGTTCAAAGTGCTCACCCCAGATCTACATAAGTTCCTTAGGGGGTCTAGTTTCTAAAATGGGGTCACTTGTGGGGGATTCCCACTGTTTAGGCACATCAGGGGCTATCCAAATTCGACATGGCGTCCAATCTCGATTCAAGCCAATTTTGGTTTGAAAAAGTCAAATGGCGCTCCTTCCCTTTCGAGCTCTGCCGTGTGCCCAAACAGTGGTTCCCCCCCACATATGGGGTATCAGCGTACTCAGGACAAATTGGACAACAACTTTTATGGTCCAATTTCTCATGTTACCCTTGGGAAAAAAAAAATTGGTGACTTCAATATTATTTTTGTGGGAAAAAAATAGGATTTTTTATTTTCATGCCCGGGCATTATAAACTTGTGTGAAGCACTTGGGGGTTCAAAGTGCTCACCACAGATCTAGATAAATTCCTTAGGGGGCTAGTTTCCAAAATGAGGTCACTTGTGGGGGGTTTCAACTGTTTAGGCACATCAGGGACTCTGCAAACTGAACAGGACACCCATCAAAGTCTGCATTCCAAAACGTCATTACTTCCTTTCCGAGCCCTGAAGTGCGCCCAATCAGTATTTCTCCCCCACATATAGGGTATCAGTGTACTCCCCAAAAGTTGTCCAATTTCCTTGGGAAAAATCAAAAATTGGGGACTAAAAAATCATTTTTGTGGAAATTTTTTTTTTCACACCCAGGCATTATAAACTTTAGTGAAACACTTGGGGGTTCAAAGTGCTCACAACAGATCTAGATAAGTTCCTTAGGGGGCCTAGTTTCCAAAATGGTGTCAGTTGTAGGGGGTTTCAACTGTTTAGGCACATCAGGGGCTCTCCAAACGCGACATGGCATATAATCTCAATTCCAGCCAATTTTGGTTTGAAAAAGTCAAACGGCACTCCTTCCCTTTCGAGCCCAGCCGTGCGCCCAGACAGTGGTTTCCCCCACATATGGGGTATCTGCGTACTCAGGAGAAATTGCACAACAACTTTTTCTGTCAATTTTCTCCTTTTACCGATGTTGAAATAAAAAAAATTGTTTGTAAAAGATCATTTTTGTGACTAAAAAGTTAAATGTTCATTTTTCCCTTCCAAGTTGCTTCAGCTCCTGTGAAGCACCTGAAGGGTTAATAAACTTCGTGAATGTGGTTTTGAGTACTTAGAGGGGTGCAGTTTTTAGAATGATGTAACTTTTGGGTATTTTTGGCCATATAGACCCCTCAAAGTGACTTCAAATGTGAGGTGGTCCCTAAAAAAAATGGTTTTGTACAATTTGTTGTAAAAATGAGAAATCACTGGTCAACTTTTAACCCTTATAACTTCGTAAGAAAAAAAAAATTGTTTTCAAATTTGTGCTTATGTAAAGTAGACATGTGGGAAATGTTATTTAGTAACTATTTTGTGTGACATATTTCTGTTTTAAGGGAATAAAAATTTAAAGTTTGAAAATAGCAAAATTTTCAAAATTTTCGCCATATTTCCATTTTTTTCTATAAATAACCACAAGTTATATCAAAGAAATTTTACCACTATCATGAAGTACAATATGTCACGAGAAAACAATCCCCGAATCGCTAAGGCTCGGTTCACATTGCGCCAAGGCAGTCCGTTAGACAGACTGTGTTACACCGCGGTATAATGCGGTGTAACGCAGTCCGTTAACGCTGCCATTGACCCCCATTGTCGGGCGCATCGCGACGCATGCCGTAAAGCGGCATGCGTTCGCGATGTGCCGTCATTCAGTGACGGAGCGTCGGACGCAGCCTGCAGCCGTCACCGCTAGCACAGATGAATTATCTACTGATTCATCTGCGCTAGCGGGTATAGCATAACGCTATCGCGTTATGCTATACCGTTACCAGCCCATCAACGCTATGCGTTGAACGGGCTGGTTTAAGGCAATGTGAACCTAGCCTTAGATCCGTTGAAGCGTTCCAGAGTTATAACCTCATAAAGAGACAGTGGTCAGAATTGTAAAAATTGGCCCGGTCATTAACGTGCAAACAACCCTCGGGAGTAAAGGGGTTAACAGGTGACGAACCTGAGTGGGAACTTATTTTTTTTTTGTGCATTGAGTTGAAGCTAACATTGAGGTTTCCATCTACATCTCTGAGTGACATGGTTCAGATGAAACCCCCCAGGGATTCATTCATTATAATGAGGCAGCAGGGTTACTCTGGACTCCATCTGGCCTCTGTTCATCGGTGTCTTTCTTTTCAGAGGTGCACAAAATTGTGTCCAATGGCACACTTAAAAAGACGGACACTTCTGGATGATAGGCCAGACGGCGTCCACAGTACCTCCATGTGCCTCGTCATAGGGAATCTTCCACCGGGGGTTCCGTCTGAATTACGTATTTCAGAGAGATTTACACAGAAACTCCGGTGTAAATGCTCAGTGTAGAGCACAGAATAATGTGATTCCAAATAAACAGCGATACCAGATTTAGAGTGTTTTTTATGTTTGGTTGCTGTCACACACTAAAAGACACTTTTTTTCCCCAAAAAAAGTTTTTGCATTGCATTATTTTGAGAGCTATAACTTTTGTATATTTTTTGACAACAGAGTCATGTGAGGGCTTGTTTTCGTGGGACGAGTTGACATATTTATTGGGCACCATTTTTGGGCTCATAGCATTTTTTGATCACTTTCTATTACGATTTTTATGAGGGAGATTGAAAAAGTAACCATTGTAACATAGTTAGCAAGGCTGAAAAAGACATTTGACCATCCAGTGCAGCCTATACTCCGTCAGAATAAATCCCCAGATCTACGTCCTTCTAAAGCACCTAATAACTGTAAGATACAAAATTGTTACGCTCCAGGAAGATATTCAAGCCTCTCTTGAACCCCTCGACTGACTTCGCCATCACCACCTCCTCAGGCAAGGAATTCCAGATTCTCACTGCCCTAACAGTAAAGAATCCTCTTCTATGTTGGTGGAAAAACCTTCTCTCCTCCAGACGCAGAGAATGCCCCCTTGTGACCGTCACCATCCTTGGTATAAACAGATCATCGGAGAGATATTTGTATTGTCCCCTTATATACTTATACATGGTTATTAGATCGCCCCTCAGTCGTCTTTTTTCTAGACTAAATAACCCTAATTTTGCTAATCTCTCTGGGTATTGTAGTTCCCCCATTCCCTTTATTAATTTTGTTGCCCTCCTTTGTACTCGCTCTAGTTCCATTACATCCTTCCTGAGCACTGGTCCCCAAAACTGTACACAGTACTCCATGTGCGGTCTAACCAGGGATTTGTACAGAGGCAGTATAATGCTCTCATCATGTGTTTCCAGACCTCTTTTAATGCACCCCATGATCCTGTTTGCCTTGGCAGCCACTGCCTGGCACTGGCTACTCCAGGTAAGTTTATCATTAAGTAGGATCCCAAGTCCTTCTCCATGTCAAATTTACCCAGTGGTTTCCCATTCAGTGTGTAATGGTGACATTGATTCCTTCTTCCCATGTGTATAACCTTACATTTATCATTGTTAAACTGCATCTGTCACCTTTCGGCCCAAGTTTCCAACTTATCCAGATCCATTTATAGCAGAATCTTCTCTTGTATTGACTGCTTTACATAGTTTTGTATCATCTGCAAATATCGATATTTTACTGTGTAAACCTTCTACCAGATCGTTAATAAATATGTTGAAGAGAATATAGGTCCCAACACCGGTACCCCACTGATCACAGCGACCCAGTTAGCGAATATACCATTTATAACCACCCTCTGCTTTCTATCACTAAGCCAGTTACTTAACAAGTATGAGTCTTTTTGAATACACATCTGTCTTTGGCTCAAAAAGCTTTATCAAAGTCTGCAATTACAGCACAATCTCCATTTTATGAAACTATATATTATGGTCCAGTTAGGTTCAATTGGTTTTCTGCCATTTTCCTGCTGAAGAGTGCCACTATTTTCTTTTCAGATACTACAACTTTAGATGGGTCAGAATATCCTCAAGGCTTTGGAGATAAAGCCAGTCATATGGCAGAACATGACTAGATTACTATATACCTAACAAAGGAGATTGTAGCAGCAATAGAAAATGAAAAAACAATAATTACAAACGGAAGATAATAGATCAATAAGATAATAATTCTACAAGAAATGGGAGGATTTTTAGAAAAATATCAAAATTTTATTACATCAATAATAAAGACAAAAATACACAGTATAAAGGTGAGGTAAATATGCAAACAAACTGACAGATATCGACAAAAATGAATTGATGTTAAATATAATGCCGGATAGACAGGAATATGGGTCCCAAGGGTGTGCAATAACATTCCTTTTTAATTTCACAGGTGGAGGGAAATTAACAACTGTGTCTTAAGATAAATAGAAGGAAGCAGCTTATACAAAACCTAATATAAATGTATTACCGATATGGTTAGGAAAGAGATCTGAATAGGTCAAATATATATGAAATTTCAGTGCATTTATGCACAATGGCATGATCATATACATAATAATTTGACATAGTCAGATATGATGAAATTAGTAAGCGCTATAAGACATTCACAGCTAATAGGAAAAAAGGATAATGCTAAATGTCAGTCACAAACAATAAAAGGATCAAATACCTTGTGACATAATGGTCAGGTATGGCAGCACCCACTGGGACCGTGAGAGAGCCCCGACGCGCGTTTCACCGTCCTCGGTTTCGTCAGGAGGCATAATGAGACGTGCTGGGTATGAGTTTTAAATAGGAAGTGAATTTTGATGGAAGCAAATCAGAGTCGATAATGCATTTGAAGCGCCGCCCAAATTGCCGCGTCGTATAAGACGTAAGCAGTGATTTGACAGTCGATATCATAATAGATATGATGTCTGTGGTAGCGTGGGGCGGTGAGCCAATGCAAGGTACGTAGGTAAACTGGCGAATCGGCGCATCCCTCAGTGTGATGCCCCGCCCAGCGATGACGTGAGCCGGGGCGCGCAGTGTATGATGGGAGGGAGGACATGCGTCATCCCCACCCATCACCACGGCAACGCGTCCGACCCGAGCCATCGCAGGCCGGATGCAGCGCACACAGGAGGTGTGTCTGCGCACTAAATATTACAGGATGTGAGGGGTATTGACTATACAGAAGTATATGTGAGTAATAAAATAATAATAAATGATAATGAACCATGGATGATAGGGATCTTACAATGGAAGATAATGATAACTAATAACAAATATATATAAGACTTGGGCGCAGAGTTCAAAATATATACCAATGAAACATTAGAAGATACATATAATAATGACTGAATAGTGATTATATTAATATATTACGGTAAATTATAAGTAGATAAATAAAAAACAAAAAAGGAAAATAATGATGGCAATATCATGAGGAAAAATTATATCATAAAAAACTGAGTGCATATCACATATAAGTGATGAAGAGGAGATCCATATAGTAATGAAGTCCAGAGATTGAGTCCAAAATGAGCATCAGCCCAGATCGACAAAAAGATTCCGCTTCCATAGATTCACTTATGTTAAATGGCTTGATTAAATACGGGAAGGAAGGTCAGTATAATCGAAAAGGTGTACTAAAAAACCTAAAAAAGAAGAAAAAATTAATACCCAAAACTACAAAACACAAACCCAAAAGTGAAAAGAATAAAAACATCAGAGAAAGTTAAAAAATACAGATATTAAAATATAATAACACGTCTACAAGAAGGACTTGAAGCTGATGGTCTCATTTAGACCATTAGGGGTTACTGTGTCCAAAATAACCATCCATCGAGTTTCTTTTTGGAGTTTTTTCTTAGTTTTGGCGCCACGTATTCCTGTATAGACACGGTCTATACCTCAGGCAACAAAGCCTTTTGGGTTACAGTTATGGACGTCATAAAAATGTCTGGGAATGGTTTTGAGTGAATATGGATCCAGACAATCGGTTGCGTTTTTAATATCCCGGATATGCTCTTGAATACGAGTTTTTAGAAGTCTAGTCGTCATGCCGATATATATGAGTCCACAAGGACAGCTGGCGTGGTAAATTACTGCATCCGTATTGCAGGTAATATGATGAACGAGCTTATAGCTTTTGTTGCCTTTTGCATTGGAGAAATCTTTGCACCTAATAATGTGGCGGCAAGCTGAACAGTTACCGCAAGGGAAACAGCCCCAAGGGGGGCCTTTAGTGGTCTGAAGGAAAGAGGTGGGGTTTTTTGGAGGTATATAGTGGCTTCTACAGAGCATATCCCCCAGTGTTTGCGATTTACGCCAAGTAATGGAGGGGTAAGGGGTAAGTTGTTGTCTAAGATCTTTATCTGTAAGTAATACCGACCAGTGTTTTCTAAAGATCTGATTAATTTCTGACCAATTAGAGTTAAATTTGGTGATAAATCTAGGCATAGTGTGTCCAGATTTGTCTTTTTTGGGGCGCTGTCTAGACAACAAGTTACTTCTGTTAGAATTTAAAGCACGTGAGTATCCACGAATGATATCTTGATTAGGATAGCCTCGATTTTTGAATCTATCATGTAGATCTTTCGCCTGATTGTAAAATAATTCTTCAGTAGAACAGATGCGGCGTGCACGTAGGAACTGTCCAACAGGTATTGAGCTCTTTAATTTTGGGGGATGTGCCGATGTATAATGAAGAAGTGCATTGGTTGCAGTGCTTTTGCGGAAAATGTCCGTCTGCACTGTACCATCATTGGATTTAAAGATGTGGAGATCCAAGAAATCAATGTTACTTTTACTGTATTTCCAGGACAGCCTGATGTTAAGATAGTTTTGATTTAAGTGGTTGAGGAAGAGTCTAGTTGGGACGTGGGGCCTTGCCAAATAAAAAGTACATCATCGATGTAGCGCAGCCACGAGATGATGGAGTCATGATCGGGTGTCTCAAGGACCGTGTTTCTTTCCCACAGCCCCAGGAATAAATTAGCATAAGAGGGCGCACAAGACGCCCCCATTGCTGTACCCTGGAGCTGTAGGAAAGGGCGGTCCTTGAAGACAAAAAAAAAAACTCATAATTTTTTTTTTTTTTTTGTCTTCAAGGACCGCCCTTTCCTACAGCTCCAGGGTACAGCAATGGGGGTGTCTTGTGCGCCCTCTTATGCTAATTTATTCCGGGGGCTGTGGGAATGAAACACGGTCCTTGAGACACCCGATCATGGCTCCATCATCTCGTGGCTGCGCTACATCGATGATGTACTTTTTATTTGGCAAGGCCCCACGTCCCAACTAGACTCCTTCCTCAACCACTTAAATCAAAACGATCTTAACATCAGGCTGACCTGGAAATACAGTAAAAGTAACATTGATTTCTTGGATCTCCACATCTTTAAATCCAATGATGGTACAGTGCAGACGGACATTTTCCGCAAAAGCACTGCAACCAATGCACTTCTTCATTATACATCGGCACATCCCCCAAAATTAAAGAGCTCAATACCTGTTGGACAGTTCCTACGTGCACGCCGCATCTGTTCTACTGAAGAATTATTTTACAATCAGGCGAAAGATCTACATGATAGATTCAAAAATCGAGGCTATCCTAATCAAGATATCATTCGTGGATACTCACGTGCTTTAAATTCTAACAGAAGTAACTTGTTATCTAGACAGCGCCCCAAAAAAGACAAATCTGGACACACTATGCCTAGATTTATCACCAAATTTAACTCTAATTGGTCAGAAATTAATCAGATCTTTAGAAAACACTGGTCGGTATTACTTACAGATAAAGATCTTAGACAACAACTTACCCCTTACCCCTCCATTACTTGGCGTAAATCGCAAACACTGGGGGATATGCTCTGTAGAAGCCACTATATACCTCCAAAAAACCCCACCTCTTTCCTTCAGACCACTAAAGGCCCCCCTTGGGGCTGTTTCCCTTGCGGTAACTGTTCAGCTTGCCGCCACATTATTAGGTGCAAGGATTTCTCCAATGCAAAAGGCAACAAAAGCTATAAGATCGTTCATCATATTACCTGCAATACGGATGCAGTAATTTACCACACCAGCTGTCCTTGTGGACTCATATATATCGGCATGACGACTAGACTTCTAAAAACTCGTATTCAAGAGCATATCCGGGATATTAAAAACGCAACCGATTGTCTGGATCCATATTCACTCAAAACCATTCCCAGACATTTTTATGACGTCCATAACTGTAACTCAAAAGGCTTTGTTGACCGAGGTATAGACCGTGTCTATACAGGAATACGTGGCGGCAATACTAAGAAAAAACTTCTCCAAAAAAAAACTCGGTGGATGGTTATTTTGGACACAGTAAACCCTAATGGTCTAAATGAGACCATCAGCTTCAAGTCCTTCTTGTAGACGTGTTATTATATTTTAATATCTGTATTTTTTAACTTCTCTGATGTTTTTATTCTTTTCACTTTTGGGTTTGTGTTTTGTAGTTTTGGGTATTAATTTTTTCTTCTTTTTTAGGTTTTTTAGTACACCTTTTCGATTATACTGACCTTCCTTCCCGTATTTAATCAAGCCATTTAACATAAGTGAATCTATGGAAGCGGAATCTTTTTGTCGATCTGGGCTGATGCTCATTTTGGACTCAATCTCTGGACTTCATTACTATATGGATCTCCTCTTCATCACTTATATGTGATATGCACTCAGTTTTTTATGATATAATTTTTCCTCATGATATTGCCATCATTATTTTCCTTTTTTGTTTTTTATTTATCTACTTATAATTTACCGTAATATATTAATATAATCACTATTCAGTCATTATTATATGTATCTTCTAATGTTTCATTGGTATATATTTTGAACTCTGTGCCCAAGTCTTATATATATTTGTTATTAGTTATCATTATCTTCCATTGTAAGATCCCTATCATCCATGGTTCATTATCATTTATTATTATTTTATTACTCACATATACTTCTGTATAGTCAATACCCCTCACATCCTGTAATATTTAGTGCGCAGACACACCTCCTGTGTGCGCTGCATCCGGCCTGCGATGGCTCGGGTCGGACGCGTTGCCGTGGTGATGGGTGGGGATGACGCATGTCCTCCCTCCCATCATACACCGCGCGCCCCGGCTCGCGTCATCGCTGGGCATCACACTGAGGGATGCGCCGATTCGCCAGTTTACCAACGTACCTTGCATTGGCTCACCCCCCACGCTACCACAGACATCATATCTATTATGATATCGACTGTCAAATCACTGCTTACGTCTTATACGACGCGGCAATTTGGGCGGCGCTTCAAATGCATTATCGACTCTGATTTGCTTCCATCAAAATTCACTTCCTATTTAAAACTCATACCCAGCACGTCTCATTATGCCTCCTGACGAAACCGAGGACGGTGAAACGCGCGTCGGGGCTCTCTCACGGTCCCAGTGGGTGCTGCCATACCTGACCATTATGTCACAAGGTATTTGATCCTTTTGTTTGTGACTGACATTTAGCATTATTCTTTTTTCCTATTAGCTGTGAATGTCTTATAGCGCTTATTGATTTCATCATATCTGACTATGTCAAATTATTATATATATGATCATGCCATTGTGCATAAATGCACTGAAATTTCATATATATTTGACCTATTCAGATCTCTTTCCTAACCATATCGGTAATACATTTATATTAGGTTTTGTATAAGCTGCTTCCTTCTATTTATCTTAAGACACAGTTGTTAATTTCCCTCCACCTGTGAAATTAAAAAGGAATGTTATTGCACACCCTTGGGACCCATATTCCTGTCTATCCGGCATTATATTTAACATCAATTCATTTTTGTCGATATCTGTCAGTTTGTTTGCATATTTACCTCACCTTTATACTGTGTATTTTTGTCTTTATTATTGATGTAATAAAATTTTGATATTTTTCTAAAAATCCTCCCATTTCTTGTAGAATTATTATCTTATTGATCTATTATCTTCCGGTTGTAATTATTGTTTTTTCATTTTCTATTGCTGCTACAATCTCCTTTGTTAGGTATATACTTTGGTCAGGGAGGTATTTCCGTCGGACCACGGAATTTTTGTTGGGTTTATATGACTAGATTACTAGTCTGGACAACAATAACACTGATTGAAATCTGCCTAAAGCCACATTCACATGCTTAGTATTTGGTCAGTATTTTACATCAGTATTTGTAAACCAAAACCAGGAAATGAATATCAGAGGAAAAGCATAATAGAAATACATCAACACTTCTGTATTTTTCACCCACTCCTGGTTTTGACTTACAAATACTGATGTAAAATACTGACCTATACTGAACTTCTGAACTTGACATAAGTCATTGAGTTGGCAGATAAACAGTATTTTGAGGATATATGATATTTGCTGGAAATAGATTGACCAAGGGCAAACTTCCAGAGTTTTAGAAGGTGAATCATCTATTTTGGAGAGCTTTCGTCTGGGTAGTTATACTAAATGGTTAACTGCCTCGGTTTCAGGTATTTAAGCCCTCACTTAGATGTTAAATGATGCCTTTCTGTCACCCATATGTATGCCTATGAGACAAAGAGATCAGGTCAGGAAACCTGCCCTTGGACCCAGAATAGCACCTTCAACAAGGACCTTAAAATGCTGTCACTCATAGGCTATTGTTATGTTTCGGTAGCTGAGGAGAAATAGCAAAAATAGCAAAGTAGCAATACACCAGAGAGGCTGGAACCTATTGGATTGCAGTACCCTAAACTAACCGCAACACTAGAAGTAGCCGTGGAGCGTACCTACGGTGATCCAAGACGCCTCGTCACAGCCGGAGAGATTGCTACACCTAAAGACAGAAAGATGAAAGCTAACTGCCCCGTAGCAGAACCCCCAAAGAAATAGGAAGGCCCCAAACATGTATTGGCGGTTAGATAAGAAGAAAATACGGACACAGATAGAAAATAGAAAGAGCAAACGCTGGGGCCCAATCTGTCTAGATAGAAAAGTATAGGAAAGAATTCTGACTGCAACCCAAAAAAACCCTGACAAAAATACCAACACTTCTGATTAACAAAAAACCTGAGATCACACGATCTCTACCACCTAAATCAGATCTCTGGTGTAACACACAGCAATTAAGCAAATAAAAAGTGACAGGAACAGAGCAAAAGTGCAAACACAAAATGAGCACAATTGCAGCACCAGACCCCAAAAGGGGACCAGGCTGAAGTCTACTGCAAGCAGCAAACAAGCAAGGAAAATCAAACCAGAGGAAAAAAAACAGCAAATCACTTATCTGAATGAGAGCAGGAATGCAAGCTGAGCTCCAATCAAGACCAGGAAGAACAATTGATTACCGGCAAGGCTGATGGGAACTCAGGTCACTTATATCATACCATTCAGAGCCAGCTGAAGGCCATTCAGCAATTAGTTCATTACCCTCAGCAACCACCGGAGGGAGCCCCAGCTCAGAAGTCGCCTCCAGAGTATTCACAACAGGCTATAATGAAATACATTTGAAGAAAACCTCATTAAAGGGATTATCCAGAACTTTTATTATTTTGGTGTATGAGGCTATTAACAAACAGGCAGGTAGGTGATAACTTGTTGCCTGTTCTGCATAGGGACAATTTTTACCTGCATTTCCCCTGCTTCATTTCACTTCTCATTAACAGAGCAGATTTTCCGTTCTTCTCTGTTGACGGGGTATTACTGCACATGATACACAGTACTGATTAACAGCCAGCTCCCCGCAGTTAGGTAGTGGGGAGCCGGCAGTCACTCAGCATGACTTCGGCAGAGACGCCTCGTGAACAGTACAGAGAAGAAGACAAGATGCCGTTCTGTTGACATGATGTCAGCATAAGCAGGTGAATCACCAGTAGGAGCGATCCGTTACCCTTCTGAGCTGGCAAAGTGTAACGCTGGTATTGTCTGTACTTTGTTTTCCAGCGTTACTCTGCATGTCTTTGCTTTAACCCTTTTGCTCCTTTCCCCCTAACCAGCTGGGATACTGTTGTCTGTTACCTGTATGGATGCTGCTCAGTTCCCAGTTCTGATGCGTAGCCGTACTTGCGTGAGTGTCTCCGCTGCATTGCATGACCACCCGCATGTGCGGTCCCTGACCTGCTGTAGAAGCCATCCGTAGGTTGCAAAGTCCTCTGCAGTTGGGCATGACTTACTACGTGTGTGGCAGCAGCCACTATCAGGTGTCCCTCTGTGATGAGTTGTCTGGCTCTGCATAGGGGGCGCGGCCCACACCTGTCCTGCTTTTATGAGGAATGGGTGTGTACTAGAATTGCTGCTCCAGCCTATCGCTGTGAAGCAGTTCATATATAAAGTTCCCCAGCCCTGTGGGGCGTTGCCAGAGCTTTGCATTGAGTCTGCATTGAGTTCCTGAACCTAGCCGTGTGTGTTTGTGTGTTCAGCTCCTGCTCTGAGTACGATCAGCTCTGGAGAGCTGATTCCCTTTGTCCTGTCTTGTATTTCTGCCTATGCTGGGGCTGAGTACCCAGATCGCCCTTCCTGGAGGCTGCATATCCAGGCCTGTTCCTGTTGTATCTTGTTCCCTGAATCCCTGATCCTGGATCTATCCCGGTACCTGAATGTCTGAACTGTGTCTTGTGGTTTCGCCTATGCTGGGGGCTGACTACCCAGATCGCCCTTCCTGGAGGCTGCATATCCAGGCCTGTTCCTGCTGTGTTTTATTACCCGAATCCCTGATCCTGGATCTGATCCTGTACCTGACTGTCTGAACTGTGTCCTCTGTGTTATGTTCCTGAAGTCCTTCTGTGTCCTGAACCCTGTACCAGTGACTGTGATTCCTTGCTATATAACCTGAGTTCATCGTGGAAGGAGGAGTCCGGTGTGTGTGCTGAGTTTCTGTTACTCTGTGCTCAGCTTCTGTGCAATCCCCGGCCAGCTCCCGTTGAGCCTGGCGGGGCTTGCACCAGACCGCTGGGGTTCCTTTTCAGATCGATATTAGATGTCCGGAGTCCGAGGACCGTGTCCTCCCTGATGACCACGGCCTGATGTCCGATGTCCGATGACCAGTTCCAGATGTCCGGATCTTATACTTCCTGCCTGGTGTCCGGATCCTGCCGATCGTTGCCAGATGTCCGGAGCCTGCCGATCGTTGCCAGATGTCCGGAGTCCGATGCCAGTGTTCTGATGTTCCTAAGTTCCAATCTGTGTTCCAGTCCGTGTTCCTGTGTTCCAGTCCGTGTTCCTGTGTTCCAGTCCGTGTTCCTGACTCCCTGAGATCCAATCCGTGTTCCTGATGTCCAGTCCGTGTTCCTGACTCCCTGAGATCCAATCTGTGTTCCTGATGTCCTGTCCGTGTTCCTGTGTCCCTGAGATCCAATCCGTGTTCCTGATATCCTGTCTGTGTTCCTGTGTCCCTGAGATCCAATCCGTGTTCCTGATATCCTGTCTATGTTCCTGAGTACCTGAGATCCAGTCCGTGTTCCTGATGTTCCGTTGTCCTGCCGGTTCCTCCGTGGTCTACCCTGTGATGACGTCTGTCCTGGGTCAGTGTCTGATGTTCTCCTGCTGAGCCTGTGCTACGCCTGAGGCCTGAGAGAGGCCATACTAGTATGCCTGTGCCAGATGACCCTGGACTGCATCAACCCGTGATGACCCCGCCATCATCTGACGTTCGTCCTGGGCCGGTGTCTGATGTTCTCCTGCTGAGCCTGTGCTACTCCTGAGGCCTGAGAGTGAGGCCATACTAGTATGCCCATGCCAGATGATCCTGGACTGCATCTACCCGTGATGACCCCGCCATCGTTTGAAGTCTGTCTGAGGTCGGTGTCTGATGTTCTCCTGCTGAGCCTGTGCTACGCCTGAGGCCTGAGAGAGAGGCCGCCCAAGTATGCCCGTGCCAGATAACCCTGGACTGCATCTACCCGTGATGTCCTCCTGCATTCGTCTGTGATCCTGAGACGTGTACCCTTCTCTGATGTGCGGAATCGGGAGCCCGGTCTTATGTTCTGTTATGTACTGTGTGTTTCTTTAAGTAAACTTTATGTTTCTTCATACCTGAAGTTGTGCGGTGTTGTCTAGTCCTGCAGGTCGCCATCTTGCCCACATGCTCAGCTGCCACGGATCCCGGTCGCTGCCCTTCCCTAGTCCGGGCAGGCCCGGGTCTCCCTCTGTGGTCCAGTGGGTCCACATTCTCTTACCATCTGGGACGCATGCCTCACGTCGTCGTGGACTGGCGGCGTGGGAGCATTGGCTAGTTAGGCAAGCTATGCCATGTCCCGACGCCCCGCAGCCGTGGGAAGCATCACAGAAAGTACTGGCCATGGACTCCGCTGAACATGTGTGGTCTGCAGGACTTTCTCCAAGCTCCACCTGATGTACGAACTAGACTGCTTGGTCCCCACATGGTAAGTGGACTAGAGGGCTCGATTCCCCACTTGGTCAGCGGTTCGGACTTTTCGAGCTATGAACTCTGCTGCCATATTGTGAACTGTGGGACTTACCGCCAAACCCAAGTGAATTTTCTGGGGAATTTTTTTTTTACTTGGGTCTTCAGAAGAGGGGCCTGAGGAGGGGGATACTGTAACGCTGGTATTGTCTGTACTTTGTTTTCCAGCGTTACTCTGCATGTCTTTGCTTTAACCCTTTTGCTCCTTTCCCCCTAACCAGCTGGGATACTGTTGTCTGTTACCTGTATGGATGCTGCTCAGTTCCCAGCTCTGCTGCGTAGCCGTACTTGCGTGAGTGTCTCCGCTGCGTTGCATGACCACCCGCATGTGCGGTCCCTGACCTGCTGTAGGAGCCATCCGTAGGTTGCAAAATCCTCTGCAGTGGTGCATGACTTACTACGTGTGTGGCAGCAGCCACTATCAGGTGTCCCTCTGTGATGAGTTGTCTGGCTCTGCATAGGGGGCGCGGCCCACACCTGTCCTGCTTTTATGAGGAATGGGTGTGTACTAGAATTGCTGCTCCAGCCTATCGCTGTGAAGCAGTTCATATATAAAGTTCCCCAGCCCTGTGGGGCGTTGCCAGAGCTTTGCATTGAGTCTGCATTGAGTTCCTGAACCTAGCCGTGTGTGTTTGTGTGTTCAGCTCCTGCTCTGAGTACGATCAGCTCTGGAGAGCTGATTCCCTTTGTCCTGTCTTGTATTTCTGCCTATGCTGGGGCTGAGTACCCAGATCGCCCTTCCTGGAGGCTGCATATCCAGGCCTGTTCCTGTTGTATCTTGTTCCCTGAATCCCTGATCCTGGATCTATCCCGGTACCTGAATGTCTGAACTGTGTCTTGTGGTTTCGCCTATGCTGGGGGCTGACTACCCAGATCGCCCTTCCTGGAGGCTGCATATCCAGGCCTGTTCCTGCTGTGTTTTATTACCCGAATCCCTGATCCTGGATCTGATCCTGTACCTGACTGTCTGAACTGTGTCCTCTGTGTTATGTTCCTGAAGTCCTTCTGTGTCCTGAACCCTGTACCAGTGACTGTGATTCCTTGCTATATAACCTGAGTTCATCGTGGAAGGAGGAGTCCGGTGTGTGTGCTGAGTTTCTGTTACTCTGTGCTCAGCTTCTGTGCAATCCCCGGCCAGCTCCCGTTGAGCCTGGCGGGGCTTGCACCAGACCGCTGAGGTTCCTTTTCAGATCGATACTAGATGTCCGGAGTCCGAGGACCGTGTCCTCCCTGATGACCACGGCCTGATGTCCGATGTCCGATGACCACTTCCAGATGTCCGGATCTTATACTTCCTGCCTGGTGTCCGGATCCTGCCGATCGTTGCCAGATGTCCGGAGCCTGCCGATCGTTGCCAGATGTCCGGAGTCCGATGCCAGTGTTCTGATGTTCCTAAGTTCCAATCTGTGTTCCAGTCCGTGTTCCTGTGTTCCAGTCCGTGTTCCTGTGTTCCAGTCCGTGTTCCTGACTCCCTGAGATCCAATCCGTGTTCCTGATGTCCAGTCCGTGTTCCTGACTCCCTGAGATCCAATCCGTGTTCCTGATGTCCTGTCTGTGTTCCTGTGTCCCTGAGATCCAATCAGTGTTCCTGATATCCTGTCCGTGTTCCTGTGTCCCTGAGATCCAATCCGTGTTCCTGATATCCTGTCTGTGTTCCTGAGTACCTGAGATCCAGTCTGTGTTCCTGATGTTCCGTTGTCCTGCCGGTTCCTCCGTGGTCTACCCTGTGATGACGTCTGTCCTGGGTCAGTGTCTGATGTTCTCCTGCTGAGCCTGTGCTACGCCTGAGGCCTGAGAGAGGCCATACTAGTATGCCTGTGCCAGATGACCCTGGATTGCATCAACCCGTGATGACCCCGCCATCGTCTGACGTTCGTCCTGGGCCGGTGTCTGATGTTCTCCTTCTGAGCCTGTGCTACACCTGAGGCCTGAGAGTGAGGCCATACTAGTATGCCCGTGCCAGATGATCCTGGACTGCATCTAACCGTGATGATCCCGCCATCGTTTGAAGTCTGTCTGAGGTCGGTGTCTGATGTTCTCCTGCTGAGCCTGTGCTACGCCTGAGGCCTGAGAGAGAGGCCGCCCAAGTATGCCCGTGCCAGATAACCCTGGACTGCATCTACCCGTGATGTCCTCCTGCATTCGTCTGTGATCCTGAGACGTGTACCCTTCTCTGATGTGCGGAATCGGGAGCCCGGTCTTATGTTCTGTTATGTACTGTGTGTTTCTTTAAGTAAACTTTATGTTTCTTCATACCTGAAGTTATGTGGTGTTGTCTAGTCCTGCAGGTCGCCATCTTGCCCACATGCTCAGCTGCCATGGATCCCGGTCGCTGCCCTTCCCTAGTCCGGGCAGGCCCGGGTCTCCCTCTGTGGTCCAGTGGGTCCACATTCTCTTACCATCTGGGACCCATGCCTCACGTCGTCGTGGACTGGCGGCGTGGGAGCATTGGCTAGTTAGGCAAGCTATGCCATGTCCCTACGCCCCGCAGCCGTGGGAAGCGTCACACAGAGATTGGCGGGGACCAAAAAATACAGGCAGGTAATTAGCAAGTACCTGCCTGTTAGTTCTTAGACCCATGTGCAAAAATAAAAAAGTCTTGGATAACCACTTTAAACTCTGTCAAATAGTATACAATGGTTGTGGAAACATTTTTCTCAAAGTCCCATGTAAAATAATAAGTGTATTATGTAACTGCACATACTAATGTAAATTGGCCAGTCCAAGGCCATAAGAATACTTCTTGCACTGATTGATATGCTTCACAAAGATCCCTACCTGGATCAAAATAATAAAGCTTTTTGACTTTTGCTTTTTTTTTAGAATATGCTGGAGGAATAAAGGAACATCATTTTTAAACATCTTTGGATGCTGTCACATAATTTTATTCTACTTCTTTGGCCTCTTATGTGACTCATAGATCTTTGTTAAGATGTTACTGTGTACGCTGGGAGCTTTCTCAAAATAACGCAATGTGAACACAGGCTTAGGACTCATATGGAAGCTTATCTGAATTTGGTTTACTGCAAAAACAACTGCTGTACAAGAGTACACTGTAGGGATTCACTCTCTCAGGTAGGCTTTAGGTAGCGTTCAAACAGGCAATGCGGTTTGGTCTAAACAGGTGCAGTATTATTACATTCATAAAACTCCAAGAGACCCAGAAAACAAAAACAGCCTCTTCTTGGCACAAAGGTATAGCAGCAAATATACAGTTCATTTAGCAACTCACATATATGTCAGTGCGGGCTAACACAAACAGATTATAGTCCTTTCTCCCAGATCAAACTTCATATGCAGAAAATGCACAATCCTACAAGTCTCTGTATCCCCTTCAGCCAGAGCTAAAGCAGCTTCCAGCTCCAAACAGAAGTATTCAACTCCAGGCACAGTTCACACTAAACCAACTGTAACTTCCACACTGTTCTCTGCACACACAGACTGCTCAGCTTTCCTAGCTGACCCATGCAGTCTCGACATAGAGAGAAATATCAAAAGACTGGCCAGTTGCTTACTAGGAGCAGCCATCTCCATATATAACCAACAAAGTAAAGTAGGACTCTGCAGTTCTGTAGCTAACAAGAAAAATATTAAATTTGCATTGCATTACTTCTCTAGAAAATAGGAAAAATTAAGAATACTTACCGCATAAATTGGCCAATTCATGTATACCTGCAGCCTCAATAAGGTGATTCTCATTAGTGAGCACTTAACCCCTCAGCCTCTGGGGGATTTAATTACAGCAGGATCCTACCTTCCCATTTAGATTTAGGCTATCAGCCCATGAGAGAAGTCCCAATAGGATAGGGCCCAGAAACTAGAATCGCAGCTGCCGGGCTCACATGAATTGGTCAATTTATGTGCTAAGTATTCTCAATTTTTCCTATTTTCTAAAGCAATAATGCAATTCAAATTTCATATTTTTAATGTTTGCATGCTATACAGATTGCTACTCAGACCCCAGCATGTCTCTCTCTCTATACCCCACCATATTGCAACTGATTGCCTAACTTTTTTTCTCAGAAAATGTAGCACATATACAATACTAATTCAAGATTTTCTCATATTGACTGTTTCTTCTTTGTTAAATCACAATTTTTTCATGTTTGATAATCAATTTTTTTACAGCAACAAGATGTCAGCATGGGTGGTACATACTCCCCTTCTTTAGACAATATCATGTTGGCGGTTTTGGAGGAAAGGCTTCTAATTAGTGAGGATAATTCATCCAAGGATAATATAAAATGGTTTGGACGCTATATTGATGACCTCCAGTTTGTCTTGACTGGCACACAGGAGCAGGTGACAAACTTTATCTCTTACATTACTCCTAACCCTTTTAATTTGAAATTTTACTTACGTTCATAATCAGAGGCTAATTAATTTTTTGGATGCGAGCTTATAGGCTGACATACACAATGGTCATGTTATAGTCTCCTCTTATAGGAAACTAACAGACTGCAACTTCATCCTCCATTCTGAAACATGTCATCCTCCTCATATTATCAAGAATATCCCCAAAGGGGAACTTATCCGTACCAAAAGAAACTGCACTAGAACAGAGGATTTCTTTTGGGAATCCAAAAATATGTCTTGTAGATTAATATAGAAATGCTGTAGGAAATCAGATTTAAATAATGCTATTAGACAGGTATCGGCAATAAATAGAAGTGATTTGCTTGACTCGCATGCGGATCACAATGAATCAGCTATAGTGGACAATACGTAACATAACACCCATACCAAACAAATGAAGAAAATGAGCAAAAGGCACAAAAATAAAAAAGTGCTAATTGTGCCAGTAATGATAAACTACCGTAATTACTTTTTAAACACAGTAGAGTCCACAATATTGTGAGATTGTACAAATTATTAAAAAGTACTTACCCATTCTTAATCAAGACTCTGAATTTCACAATATACTTGTAATGCTGCTGCAGTGCAGTATAGCACAACCTCCACCAGGGGATGCTGGTGAGGGAAGAGAGGTTGCCCACACAGCATAACACCACTGAGCAGCAGCACAAGCGCCACCAGGTGGCGAAAGAGAGGTCAGATGAGCCGAGTCAGAACCAGTGAGGACAAGAAGTACCAGAGGTCACAGCAATACATGTGGTCAAACACAAGCTAGAAGTCAGAGCCAGATGGGAGAAGGTATAACTGAGACGAGAGACAATAAAACAGGTCAGAAGACAAGCCGGGTCACATACCAAGAGGTCCAAACACAGGGAGCGAACACTAAGACAAGCGGGGTGGCAGGAAAAGGAAGTCATGGGAAGAGTAAACGGGCAGAGGACAAAACATGGTATTAAGAGGTCAGCTGCTCTAGCCTGGGAGCATGAACTATCACTGACATTGGTCTGCAGGCCATAGCAGACAGAAATAGCCATACAGAACCCAAAATGAGGCAGAGAAGGTTAAACCCCGCATGACCAGACCGGGGAGAGAAAAACAAAACAAACCGCGGTCTGGATCATGACAGTACCCCTCTTCATGGGGGGGCACTGGACCCCCAGGTTTACCTGGATAACGAGCGTGAAAGGCCCGAACCAACCGATCCGCATGGACCGAATGTGCCAGCACCCACGACTGGTCCTCGGGACCGTATGCCTTCCAATGGACCAAATATGCTCCGGCTACATACTGGGATTTGCTATCTATTGTTTTACCACAAATGTCTGAGCGCCTTTTCCGTGTGCCCAGTCAGCCGAGCTGCAGACCGTTCCCCTTGGATTCCTGTCAGATCCCCTTTCAATGCTCCATTTTCGCCTTTGACTAGGTGAGTGCAATTATATAAGCGTGTAATTTACGCCTAATTTCTACTGCATTTAGACTGTGCATGGCGTTGTTCCTTTTTGTTCCCTATCCTCAGTGTTGTTTGGATTCAATGGACCAAATATTGAAGAGAACGGCAAAGCATACTACAGTCATGGCCAAAAGTTTTGAGAATGACACAAATATTATATTTTCACATGATCTGCTGCCCTCTGGTTTTTATGTGTGTTTGACAGATGTTTTTATCACAGACAGAAATATAATAATTGCAAACATATGAGTAACAAAAGCTTATATTGACAGTTAGAATGAGTTAATGCAGCAAGTCAATATTTGCAGTGTTGACCCTTCTTCTTCAGGACCTCTGCAATTCTCCCTGGCATGCTCTCAATCAACCCTCTGGACCAAATCCTGACTGATAGCAGTCCATTCTTGCACAATCAATGCTTTCATTTTGTCAAAATTTTTAGGTTTTTGTTTGTCCACCCGTCTCTTGATGATTGACCACAAGTTCTCAATGGGATTAAGATCTGGGGAGTTTCCAGGCCATGGACCCAAAATCTCTATGTTTTGTTCCCTGTGCCATTTAGTTATCACTTTTGCTTTATGGCAAGGTGCTCCATCATGCTGGAAAAGGCATTGTTGATCGCCAAACTGCTCTTGGAGGGTTGGGAGAAGTTGCTCTTGGAGGACATTCTGGTACCATTCTTTATTCATGGCTGTGTTTTTAGGCAAGACTGTGAGAGAGCCAATTCCCTTGGCTGAGAAGCAACCCCACACATGAATGGTTTCAGGATGCTTAACAGTTGGCATGAGACAAGACTGGTGGTAGCGCTCACCTTGTCTTCTCCGAATGAGGCGTTTTCCTGATGTCCCAAACAATCGAAAAGGGGATTCATCAGAGAAAATAACTTTACGCCAGTCCTCAGCAGTCCACTGCCTGTACCTTTTGCAGAATATCAGTCTGTCCATGATGTTTTTTCTGGAGAGAAGTGGCTTCTTTGCTGCCCTCCTTGAGACCAGGCCTTGCTCCAAGAGTCTCCGCCTCACAGGGCGTGCAGATGCACTCACACCTGCCTGCTGCCATTCCTGAGCAAGCTCTGCACTGCTGGTAGCCCAATCCCGCAGCTGAAACACTTTTAAGAGACGGTCCTGGCGCTTGCTGGTCTTTCTTGGGCGCCCTGAAGCCTTTTTGGCAACAATGGAACCTCTCTCCTTGAAGTTCTTGATGATGCGATAGATTGTTGACTGAGGTGCAATCTTTCTAGCTGCGATACTCTTCCCTGTTAGGCCATTTTTGTGCATTGCAATGATGACTGCACATGTTTCTTTAGAGATAACCATGGTTAACAGAAGAGAAACAATGATGCCAAGCACCAGCCTCCTTTTAAAGTGTCCAGTGGTGTCATTCTTACTTAATCATGACAGATTGATCTCCAGCCATGTCCTCATCAACACCCACACCTGTGTTAATGGAGCAATCACTGAAAATAGGTTAGCTGGTCCTTTTAAGGCAGGGCTGCAATGATGTTGAAATGTGTTTTGGGGGATAAAGTTCATTTTCTAGCCAAATATTGACTTTGCAAGTAATTGCTGTTAAGCTGATCACTCTTTATAACATTCTGGAGTATATGCAACTTGCCATTAGAAAAAGTGAAGCAGTAGACTTTGTAAAAATTAATATTTGTGTCATTCTCAAAACTTTTGGCCATGACTGTAGAATCCACAACCAGAGGCCATAGGATTAACCACCTCTAAAATTTCATAAGGACCAATAAACTTGGGACCCAACTTAGCTGAAGGAATCCTCAACCTTATATTCTTGGTGGATAACCAAACCTTATCCCCCACCTGGAAAGCCGGCCCCACTGAACGTCGTTTATCAGCAAAAAATTTGTACTTGACCTGAGCCTCCTCAATATTTCTCTTAACCTCCCTCCATACCTCCCCCAACTGCTGAAGGCTGAATCTGCCCCTGGACACCCCGAATCCAGCTGGAAAAACACCAAAGTGAGGGTGAAACCCATAATTGCAGAAGAACGGGGAAGTACTGGTGGATTGATTGACACACTTATTGAAAGCGAATTCTGCCATGGGTACCGAAGAGCACCAATCATCCTGTCTAGACGTGGCCAAACACCGCAATATCTGCTCCAAAGACTGATTGGTCCTTTCAGCCTGACCGTTGGTCTCGGCATGATAGGCTGACGAAAAGGTCAGACTGATACCCAGCCTTTTACAAAAAGCCATCCAGAATTTTGACACAAATTGCACCTCTCTATCAGATACCACACTGACAGGCACACCATGCAATTGGACCACATGCTCAATGAATAGTTTTGATAAAGTCTCATCATTCGGAAGACCAGCCAATGGTACAAAATGCGCCTGTTTACTGAACATATCAACAACTACCCAGATAACGGTTTTCCATTAGAGGGGGGAAGATCGGTGATAAAAATCCATGGACAGATGAGTCCACAGACTCCACAGTCTATCTGGAATTGGCAGTGGCATCAATTCCCCGGTCGGCCGGTTATGGGATGTTTTTGCGCAGGCACAAGTTTCACATGAGGACACAAACCCAGTGACGTCAGAAGCCAACGAGGGCCACCAAAACAGCCTAGCGATGGCTTTACGCGTGGCCAAGATTCCAGGATGCCCACTCAGAGCCGAGTCATGGAACTCGCGAAGCACCCTTAACAGATACTGGACAGGCACGAAAAACTTATTATTAGGTACGGACGGAGGAGCAAGTGATTGGGCCTCACGAATCTCCCGCTCCAATGACAAGGAAACTGCAGCCACCACCACCCTGCGCTAAAGAATGCAGGAAGGAGGTTCAGGAGGTGATATAGGATCCAGGCTGCGAGATAAGGCATCAGCCTTCACAATCTTGGACCCCGGCCTGAAAGTGATTGAAACCTGAAATAAAAAAAAAAAGTGACCACCTCGCCTGTCTTGGGGTTAAACGTTTGTCGGACTCGATGTAAGACAGATTCTTTTGATCGTAATGATAGTGATACGATGGACAGCCCCCTACAAAAAATGCCTCCATTCTTCAAATGCCAATTTAATGGCCAATAGCTCCCGGTTAGCCACAACATAATTCCTTTCAGCAGAGGAAAAATTTTTCGAAAAGAAGGCACAGGGTCTAATATTGGTTAACGTGGTGGGCCCCTGGGAAAACACTGCTCCCACTCCCACCTCTGAGGCATCCACCTTCATGATAAACGGTTTAGACAAATCAGGTTGAATCAGCACAGTGGCAGACATGAAGCAGTTTTTTAAAGAAGAAATGCCGCCAAAGCTGGAGCTTACCAGTTTTTGAGATCAGCCCCCTTACGAGTTAAATCAGTGAGGGGTTTGACCACCTGAGAAAACCCCTTGATGAATTTTCTATAGTAATTGGCAAAACCAGAAAACGCTGAAGACCCCTGAGATCTCTGGATTGCACCCAATCTACAATAGCCTGTACCTTTCTAGGGTCCATACGAAACCCCTCAGCAGACAAAATGACCCCTAGAAAGGACAATTCTTGAGCAAAAAATGAACACTTCTCCAGTTTAGCAAAGAGTGAGTTCTCTCTGAGCCTCTGGAGAACCACAAGGAGGTGACCCATGTGACTCTGTTTATCCGAAGAATATATAAGGATATCATCCAGATACCATGAAACACCCAATAAAATCTGAGAAAAATGATTAATGAAATTCTGGAATACTGCTGGCACGTTAGTCAGGCCAAAGGGCATAACCAAATGTTCAAACAAACCCTCAGAGGTGAGAAATGCGGTTTTCCACTCATCCCCCTCCCGCACACGGATGAGATTATATGCTCCCCTGAGGTCCAACTTAGAGAGCCACCTGGCCTCCGACAATTGACTGTACAAATCAGGTATAAGTGAGAGGGGATAAGTGTTCCTTACAGTGATTTTATTCAATTCTCGAAAATTGAGGCATGGGCGTAAACCACCATCCTTTTTCTTACCCAAAAGAACCCCGCCGCCACGGGTGAAACAGATGGCCACATGTGCTCTTTGCTAACGCTATCAGAAAAATACTCCTTCATAGAAGCCCACTCAGGGCCGGAAAGATTGTACAGACGGGCCTTGGGAAATTTGGCACCAGGAACAAGATCAACAGCACAATCAAATGGGCGGTGTGGTGGTAGAACCTCAGCCTCCTTTTTTAGAGAACACATTGGAGAACCCATCCTCAAAGTTCTTCAAGTACTCCGAAATACCCTTCCGGACTGACAGATGACACAGATACAGAAAAAAAACATTTCTTAGAACAATTGGGACCCCATTTCACAATTTTCCAAGCTTCCCAGTCAATGATCGGGTTATGTACTAGTAACCAGGGGAACACCAACACCAATCCCACCGGCATATTGTCCACAACAAAACACGTAATATGTTCTTGGTGACAAGACCCCACCTTGAGGATAAAATCCTCGGAGACAAACTTAACCACATTCTTAGCAAGAGGAGTTTTATCAATAGCCACAATATTAATGGGAGTTTCCAACCTGACTCTCCCTAACTTACATTTGGCCACCAAATCAGAGTCAATTAAGTTCAGCGATGACCCACAGTCCACAAAGGCTGAAGTGGGAGTACAACAGTTTTCAAAAAAAAGTTCCACTTCCAATTGTAATTTAATTAGTGAGGAAAAAAGTACCTGAGAGTCTGGGCAACCTCCTAGATGGTTACCCAGACTTAGGCATTTTCCCGGCACCTTGGGAATAGGAGGACAGAAAGGACAGTCCTTTCTCCAGTGTACTGGATTACCGTAGTAGAAGCAAAGTCTCCCTTCCCATCATCGTCTCCCCTCCCTTTCCTTGACAGTGGTGGTCCCCACTTCCATGGGCTCGAATGATGTGTTGCGTCGGGATTACTCAAAAGAAGAGGGACTTCTCGCTGCATGACACCCCTCTCCCGTAGTCTACTATCCATATGGATATCCTGGGTCATATCCTTAAGATGATCCCACAGTCCCCTCTGGAACTGACACCTGAGAGCTGAGTCGTCCCATTATAGCTCAGGGGACCATCGCCTGAACTCTAAGCAATACCACTCGGCTGAGCGCTTTCCCTGAACCAGACCCATGATAGTGTCCCTGTTCATCATAGATAAGTCCTAGGGCCTCAAGGAACCTATCCATCGACATCCGTTCATGGGCAATAGGGGCAATGAGAAAGCCCAAGATTGGGGACCCTCCCTGAGTAAGGAGATAATAATCCCCACCTGCTGAATCTCATTCCCCAATGATTGAGGTCTAAGAGAAAACAATAATTTACAACTCTCCCTGAACGTACGAAATTTATCTTTCTTGCCAGAAAAGGTGTCAGGAACTTAACTGAGGGTTCAGGAGAGTGCAGAGAGACATCTACAGAATAACCAGGTCGACTAACAGCATGAAGGGTGGTTCCCTGCACGGTCTTAACAGTCTCCGTCAACTCTTTTTGTGTTTGAGTATGGGATGTGGCTATGGCCCGGTGTTCCACCAATAAATCTGTGTCAAACTGGACACCTGATCTGCCAAGTTACGAAGCAGATCCATGACCAGGGAAAAAAATGCAAAATCCCCTTTTAATGTATTGGTCAGTGATAATGTAATGCTGCTGCAGTGCAGTATAGCAAAACCTCCACCAGGAGATGCTGGTGAGGGAAGAGAGGTTGCCCACACAGCGTAACACCACTGAGCAGCAGCACAAGCCCCACCTGGTGGCAAAAGAGAGGTCAGACGAGCCGAGTCAGAACCAGTCAGGACAAGAAGTACCAGAGGTCACAGCAATAGACGTGGTCAAATACAAGCCAGAAGTCAGAGCCGGACGGGAGTAGATATTACCGAAACAAGAGACAGTAAAACAGGTCAGAAGACAAGCCGGGTCACATACCAAGAGGTTCAAACACAGGGAGCGAACACTAAGACAAGCGGGGTGGCAGGAAAGGGAAGTCATGGGAACATAGTAAACAGGCAGAGGACAAAACACGGTATCAAGGGGTCAGCTGCTCTAGCCTGGGAGCATGAACTATCACTGACATTGGTCTGCAGGCCACAGCAGACTGAAATAGCCACACAGAACCCAAGATGAGGCAGAGAAGGTTAACCACTGCATGACCAGACCGGGGAGAGAAAAACATGAAACAAACCCCGGCCTGGATCATGACAATACTGAAGAATACAGATATAAGGAATATGGCTAAAAGAGCACCAACATTGCGACCTATGCTATCTCCCAGTTTATTTCAGTGTAATTATAAAAAACCTACGGAAACATGACTCTCTTTAAAAAGTTTTTTTTAATATCCGGCAGCACAAAATGTGTTTCTTGTAACCATGTACATACTGCAAATCTAATAATTTTGTATGCTCCACCACAGGACAGACCTTTAATATAAAACAATTTATCAACTGCAATACTACAGGCGTCATTTATCTCATAGACTGCACATCGTGTCATAGTCAACATGTAGAATGTACCACTGGACCATTAAAAAAGCGTATCAGAAGACACTTATCAGACGCTGTTGTGAATGTGTTAGAAATGAATTCTGAGCAGAAGCTCCCTCTGGTGGTTGCAAACAGTACTGAACCATTCAATGAAGATTGTGAAGATTGGCAATCAGGAGTTACAGACTGGTCTTATATAAGGGAGGTTCCTCCCATCAGGGTTGCCGGTGATCAATTGTTCTTGTCTCAACTTTGGTTCCTGGTTCACTTGGAAGCTTTCTGAGTCTTGCCTGCATCTTCTGCTAACAGATAAGATATTTTCTGCTTTTATTTTTGTGCTTGCTTTTTGCATTTTTCCCTGCACTTCTGTGGAGGTCAGCCAGGTCCCCTCCGGGGGCTTGTGCTCCTCCAAGTTTATCTGAGCCACTGTTATTTGTTCATTTGCCTTTTCCAGTTTTTTCAGTGGCTGCGGCTTGGTTTTGTTACACCAGAGAACTAGTTTAGGTGGTAGAGGTCGTGTGATCTCAGGTGTTTTTGCAATTAGTAGAGTTGGTATTTTTTTAGTTTTTTTTGGATTGCAGTAAGTGTCCTTCCTATCCTTTTCTTTCTAGGAAGATTGGGCCCCAACGTTTGCTCATACTATTTTCTGTCTGTGTCTGTATTTCCTCTTGTCTAACCGCCATTACATGTTTGGGGGCTTTCTATGTTCTTTGGGGATCTGCTCCGGGGCAGATAGCTTTCCTCTTTCTATCTTTAGGTGTAGTTAACCTCTCAGGCTGTGACGAGGCGTCTAGGACCAACGTAGGAACGCTCCACGGCTGCCTTTAGTTGTGGTGGTTAGTCAGGGTACTGCAATCCAGTAGATTCCAACCTCTCTGGTGTATTGCCGTTTTTGCCTGCTCTCCTCAGCTACCAAATCATAACAAGACGCAGTCATCATTACTGCTTGCAACATCTCTCTGGTATCGCATCATTTTGCACAGGTACACAAGGGTGATCTGTCCCAGGTCCGGCTCCAGGTTTTTATGGGCCCCGTTCGAAAGAGTCTCAATGGGCCCCTTTAACACAGACCACGATTCATGATGCACAGATTACATGAGTGATATCTATTGTAAATTCTACAATAGCTCAGAAACCGCTGAATTCTCACAGCGCACAGTACAGACCGGACAGTACAGTCCTCCATACAATATTATGGGCACCACATAGTCTCCCCCTCATCACCCATATAATACCCCATGCAGGATGTCACCCCCTCATCCCCCATATAATGCTCCAAACAGAATACTGGACCCAATATAATGCTCCATATAGAATACTGGACCACATAAATTGCTCCATACAGGATACTGGTCCCCATATACTGCTCCATACAAAATATGGAGCTCTCCTCTGCACTGCGCTGCGCTCTGCACTGTTATGGCTCAGGAGAGGCCGTATCACCTCCCCATCACCTCCATCATGGCCTTCTCCCCATCACCTCCATCAATGCCTTCTCCCTATCACCTCCATCAATGCCTTCTCCCCATCACCCCCATCATTGCCTTCTCCCCATCACCTTCATCATGGCCTTCTCCCCATCACCCTATCATGGCCTTCACCCCATCACCTCCATCAATGCCTTCTCCCCATCACCTCCATCAATGCCGTCTCCCCATCACCCCCATCATTGCCTTTTCCCCATCACCTCCATCAATGCCTTCTCCCCATCACCTCCATCAATGCCTTCTCACCATCACCCCCCATATTGCCTTCTCTCCATCACCTCCATAATGGCCTTCTTCCCATCATTGCCCTCTCCTCCACCTACACACACACACAGAAACACACAGCAACATTCACCTATCTGCACATTCTCACACACACACACACACACCACATGTCACCTGTCCGGCGTCCGCACCGCAGGCATTCCCGTGCTTTCTATCTTTCTGACATCATCCAGCGGCGCTGCTGTGAGAGGAAGCACGGGCGCACTGCAGGGGCCCCCTGGAGCCTGGAGCTGCGGAGGCACGGGGACAGGTAAATATTGTGCCGGCTGCTGGGGCCCTGAGCAAGCGGGGGGGTGGCCAGTGGTGCCGCTGGCACCACTCTCCTGCGTTGATGGGCGCCGGGGTGCCCGACGGCGAGTGGGCCCCCCCGCCTGCTCAGGGCCCCGGCACTTGCCCTGGTATGCTGTGTGCTGACGCCGGCCCTGATCTGTCCGTATTGATTTTGAAAGCTACAGAGATGGACCATAGACCAGACAGAGGTGGCAACTTTTAAAGAAAAATCCTAAATAGAATATTTTTATGCTAAACACAAGATCTCCATCAGGTCTTAATGTCAGACAGGATATTATTCTACAGTACACATAAGTCCTTTATTATGATATACCTTTCTTCTATGTATTTTTATTTTATTTATGTTAATAATTCACTTGTGTCCAAGTGTACTAATCAGCTAATGCTTATCTGATTGGACATAGTTAACATGTGACTGTTTGCTTTTTTTATTATATGTAAAGACGAGTTCCAACATGCATTGTGTAACCTTGAGTAAGGCTTGTTAAGCTGAAACTCGTAGATTTTTGTGCCACTAGAGGGACCGCCACCGGTATTTAAAGTACCTAATAAATCTTGGATTTTATTTTTACTTACTTGCTGTCTCGCTGGAATTCCTTTCCTTCTGCTTTGATCTCTCTTGGCTACAGCTCACCTTTTGGCCAGTAACTCACCAGCAGCACACTCGACTCTGCTCCATCCAGCAGACTGACACATCTAGTGAACACAGGCCCTAGTTCATAGTCAAAACTAGGCAGTGCTAGACCTGCAGTGCTAGGATTGAACCCTGTCCTACCTGGCTTTGCTGCACCACTCATTCCTTTTAATAATTTTATATTTACTTTTTTCTATTTTCTTGAATTTCTGTAATTATATTTACTATATACTGTACATTGATGAGAATCATTTTAACAATTGTTTCCTTCAATCAAACTGCAAGCTATACCATTTGTGGGCCACAGTATAAATCAATCAGTTCTCAGTGACTTTTTGTCAGCTCAGCCATAATTTTTGAGCTAGAACAGAATTTATTAAATGATCCATGAAAATACAGATATACAAGCTCTTACTTGTATCATCTTGTATGTATTGTGACGCCTGCAACCAGAAGTACCTATTACTAATTTAAAGGTGGTTATGGTACTAAGCATTGGTTAACCAAATAAAGATACCGTAATATCTGAAACAGGTCACTCACATAGAGAACATCTTACAAAAAGGATTAGTCTTAGTTTTCAATATAAAGCATAGGTAAATAAAACAATAATTTTCACAGTAGCAATTCCCAGTCTTGTAAATGGTCACGGTGGACTTCAAATAGAAGTGCAAATGGATTCCAGATCGAGAATAGTAGTTGCCTGAAGAATAAGTGATCCTTATTAAAAGAATAAAAAATATATGGTCTCAATGCATTTTGGTGCTCAAAGTCCACTTTTTCCAAGTATACAGAGACACTGCATATGTAAAAAAGGAGATTTTGAGCCCTAAAACGCATCATATTTTGCAACTTTACTGTTCATTTATTATAGAAGATCTGTAATTTTTCTAGTGCTACTATCTTCAATCTGGAATCCATTTGCGCCTCTGTCTGATGTTCTGCATGACTTTTTGAAGTCGGCGCTTGCCAAGGTAAATTCTCTAATCTCCAAATATATATGGAAAGACACTAAACCCTGTATAGCCCTATGTACATTAACATTACCTAAAGCAAACGGTGGAATGGGTGCCCCTGATATTAGGAAATATTACGATGCAGCAGTGTTTTCGCGGACAGTGGACTTAATCCGAGGCTCTCAAGACAAACAGTGGGTCGCAGTGGAAAGAGAGCTTTCGCCCACATCTCTCAGATCACTTCTCTTGACCTACACTAAGGAAGACCCACTTGGTCATCACTCCAATCCGCTCACCCGTGTACTGTTGAAGGTGTGGACAAGGACATACAACACATTAGTGCCTCCCTCATTACCGTTACTTAAACTTTCAGATATCTTGGCCCATCCCACTAAAGACACAATTAGAGATTAGAGACGAGAGGTACTGCAGGCGACCGGAAAACATTGCGTTAGACCAAGTAATAGTAGAGGGAGCGCTCCTTTCGCTCTGGGACATATGCAAACTACCGGGTGTTAGGGTCTGCGGAACGCACCAAATATATGAGGTAGAGAGGTGCGTTTGCAGCCCGGGGTCCACCGTGCAGGCGGAACCTGCTGCTAGTAAAATGGCGAAAGTAGTGAACTCTGTTATCCCGCAGAGTCGCTAAAATAAACGCCGTAGCGCGTTGTGGCAGTAAGTGCGAACTCTGTTAATACCCAGAGCCGCTAACGGAAATGCCACAGCGCTATATGGCGATAGGTGCGAACTCACTTAGCTTCAGTGAGCCGCAAAGTAAAACGCTAGGGCGCTGTCTAGCGTCGAAAGCAAACCCTGTTACGTCACAGGGCCGCTGAGGAAAAGTGCTGTGTCCTGTCAGGCTCTCAGGTACACAGTTAAGTGCTAAGCATACATAACGCGTGATCATGCGCTCCAACCTCCGCTCGTGAAAACGGAGGTCGATGTAGATATGGCGATAAGCTTCTCCAGTGTGGCGGGAATCTCCCTGGTAGCCAAAGCATCTTTAACATGATCAGCCAGTCCTCGCCAGTAGACTGGAATGAGTACTTTATCCGACCAGTCTAGCTCTGAGGCCAGAGTCCGAAACTGGACGGAAAACAGACTGACCAAAGACGAACCCTGTGCCAATGCCAGCAGTTGTAGCGCCGTATCGTGGGTGACCTGAGGTCCTAAAAAGACCTTTTTTAGAGCCTCCAGAAAACGAGGAGCACTCCGCACCACACGGTCGTAACGCTCCCACGGCGGGGTGGCCCACTCCAACGCTCTGCCTGACAGAAGCGAAATTATAAAGCCCACTTGTGCCCGATCCGTGGGGAAACGTGCAGCCAGAAGCTCGAGTTGTATAGAGCACTGACTCACGAATCCCCGACATTGCTTGCTGTCACCAGCAAACTTGTCTGGAAGCGGGAGGTGGGATATTGTGAGGGCAGAGGTGGCAGTGGACACACTGGCTGCAGCCATGCTAGCAGCCTGAACAGCGACTTCGGTAACATCCACAGCTGAGGTTGTGCACTCAAGAGCCGCCAACCTACCCTCCAGCTGCTGGATGTCCCGTAGTAGACGCTGGTCATCCGCCATTTTACCAGCCAGACCCTGGCGCTAATATTATGTTAGGGTCTGCGGAACGGCGGAACCTGCTGCTAGTAAAATGGCGAAAGTAGCGAACTCTGTTATCCCGCAGAGTCGCTAAAATAAACACCGTAGCGTGTTGTGGCAGTAAGTGCGAACTCACTTAGCTTCAGTGAGCCGCAAAGTAAAACGCTAGGGCGCTGTCTAGCGTCGAAAGCAAACCCTGTTACGTCACAGGGCCGCTGAGGAAAAGTGCTGTGTCCTGTCAGGCTCTCAGGTACACAGTTAAGTGCTAAGCGTACATAACGCGTGATCATGTGCTAATGTCCTCGCGGGAGTCACCCGCAATCTATGGCGTCTGAACGCCAGACCCTGAATACGGCAATCAAAACTCCTCACCGGTTACGCCGGTAATCTAGGGCATCTAGGACACCGACCCTGACCAGCTACCATACCAAACTCCTTAAGTCGGTATTCTAGTGGCTTATTTCAGCCGGGTCCCTAACCACACATACGCATGATCACACTGGCGCATAGCATACAATGGTTGATATTAGCGCATGGCGGCCCAGCCATGCTACCCTTTTATAGCAACAGCTACAGGACTTTCCAGGAACAAGGACCAATGAGAAGCTGTTACAAACACACGTAGCTACATGACCTTCCTGGCGGACCAATAGGAGCTGCTGCAGCACCTGAACATGTGACCCCTGATCTCCAATGAGAGATCTCACTCTGGGCATGCTCAGATGGGAAAACGCAGGACTTTGTCTCAAAGATGGCTGCTCCAGCACTGGCTATAATAGCAGATCCAGGAAAGGCAGCAGCAAGTCACTGCACAGTAGAGGAGTGGGCAAGACGCCTGGACCGACGTCTCTGCTGAGCAGGCTCCACTGCAGCCGGAGATGAATGGGAGACCGCAGCGGGACGGGTTCGAGACTCCCCTTGTGCAGCAGCGGGAACTCGAACCCTAACACCGGGTCTCTTGAATCTCAACTTCATACAATATGCAGCGCTCAAAGCAACATTGAAAAGACTAAGATACAACTCAGATATGACCCGCAAACCCACGCCATATGCAGCAGCTCTATGCGCTAAAGCATCTAGACCCTCAAAAATACTTTCCACAATTTACCAAATGCTGCTATCTGAGAACCTCTGTTTAAAAAGGGCCTATATAACAAAATGGGAAAAAGATCTTGGCCATACATTTATGCAATCACAGGTGCTTCACATCTACAAATATTCTCATGGTCCAACAAACTGTGAGAAAACCCAAGAAAATTCTTACACAATAGTGTCTAGGTGGTATATCTCACAGGCAGAGTTTCGGTCATGGCGAATAAATACTCATACTAGATGTTGGCAATGCGAAAATGAGAATGGAGACTATATCCGCTTGTGGTGGACATGCCCAATCCTGTGTCATTTCTGGTCATTAACAGAGATGGCTATTCACGACATTACAGGGAAAAAGATTAAACTAATGCCGGAGATAGTGCTACTGAATTTTCCTGCATGGCCGGGACATAAGCGTGCTTCTACCCTTGTCCATAATATTCTTGCAGCTGGCAAACTCTTAATACCCACATATTGGAAATCGACTACTACACCCACACTTCAGCAATTGCTGATGAAAGTAGATCAACTTTACCGCATGGCCGAATTGGTGGCCTTAACAAACCACTCAATAGCTAATTTCAAAGAGATTTGGCACCCCTGGATCAAATTCATCTAGCGATCGCTTTGTCACCCACCACGTGACTTCATTAGGAATAAACAGGTGTCACATCATGGTGTCTCCTTATTCCCCTCCCCCCCACTGCTGACTCTGTCTTCTATTACTTTCCCATTCCACCTACCTGTTCTAAACTCTTTTTTTACTTCTCTTCAACTGTACTTATTTCTTCCAAGTATAAGCTAGAACCTAGGGTACAATCCTGTGCCCCTGAAATAGTTAAACTTTCTTATAGGTTAATTCCTTAGGCTCGATGTTTAATCTATTCTATTATTTCTAAACACTGTTTTTCGGTGATTACTTAGTATCTCCGTTCATACTGCAACCACTCACACAAATGATACACCATTTGAAAGGTAAACTTGCCCCCTTCAGCAAGAAAATAGCCAAACAAAACACACATCCACGATTTGATCACAAAATACAGTTTAAACATTAATTTTCATAAACCTGCAGTAAGGAAAAATGACCTTTAGGTGGCACCACACTACCCCAAAGCACACTACCACAAAGCTGCTTACAGACATCACAAACAAATCCAAACATTTGCCTTGGGGTCTTTCCAGCTTGGCCAAGTGCTTGCCCAGCCTATTTCAGGCACATTGGAGGATTGCACACTTCACTGCAGGTGAGTCACATATGCAAACACATTTGTAAACATGCACTGCTTTTTTGCTGATTATTTCACCCCACACACACAAATGATACACCATTTGAAAGGTAAACTTGCCCCCTTCAGCAAGAAAATAGCCAAACAAACCACACATTCACGATTTTATCACTAAATACAGTTTAAACATTAATTTTCATAAACCTGCAGAAAGAAACAATGACCTGCAGGTGGCCCCTCAACTGGAAGACATTTTTTGGCATCTACTTATCAAACCAATTTATTGTATCACCAATCTACATACATAAATACCTGTTTGTGTTCATCATCTCATGAAATACATTTACATTTGACCAGCTTGCTTTTTCTGAAATTGCCTGCGCACCAGACGACCAATGTGCGAAAATTTTGCACGGGCCAAGCTAGTAATTATATATTAACATCAAAGGAAGCAACATGATATTATTATATGCTTTATTTCAGTTTATCTGTTTGAAATATGACACCCATGTCTTTTGAGCCTATGTACCTGTTAAATTGTTATTACGCTTTAAAACTTAATAAAAAGACCATTGAAAAGAAAAAGATCAGACCATGTCCCTGTACAGTCAGACACAGACATTACACAGTACACAGCAAGGGCACATTTATAATATTATCTAAGCACAGGAACAATATTTTCTAATACAAACAATTGTGGAACTTATTATTATTCCAAGATCTATTGATTAAAACATACTTTGTTCATGGGAAACCCCCTTTAAGTATATTGTTCGCCAATAACGTTCCAGAGCATATAGTTTCTGCCATACGACTGCAGTGGGCCTCAGGATTCTGGCAAACACTATGTGGTTAAAAAAACATTATGTGGTCAAACTAGATTTTAATTTGACATATTCTTGATCCAAAGGTCAAGTTCAGCAAATAGCTTATTGCTTTGAGCAGAATTCAACTACAATAATCATATTTATTTGTATATATTCATTTTACTTGCTTATATAGCACCATTAATTCCACAGCCCTTTACAGACATCATCACCACTGTCCCTATTGGGGCTCACATACTAATTTCCCTATCATTATGCTTTAATGGAGAAATTCATTAAAGCACCACTCCATCATTTTTTTTAATTTCAGCACTGGAGTGATGCTATTAATCTAGATTCATTGACCCTAGTATTATACTTAGCAGCTGCTGTCTTCAGCTTTTCCCGGAGTCCGGTCCGGTCCGGTCGCAATCCACCATATTATGATCTCAAATTCTAACTGACCGGAAGTCAAAGGTAACGGTCACAAGTTCTCAATATAAGTGTATACAAGCCTCATTCTGGTTCTCATAGACTTATATGGATTAGTGACTTACGGACCACCCAGTAGAGCAATCCGGCAGATCACGCACTGCAGAAAGCGACCAGAGTGATGCCAATAACAGATGAAGACAACAGCTGGTAAGTATAATGCCAGAGGCAGGGAATTTACGGTAGATTAGTGACACTAATCCAGCGATAAAATAAATGAAAAACACTGGAGTGGTGCTTTCAATTGTCTCCATACTCACCTGTGTATGGACGTTATTTTAGAGTGCTTCATCCCTTCTCCTCTCTCTGAGGTTCCTGCAGCAAATTCTTTAGGAAAACCTTGTCAGGAAATCAAGAACTATTTAAACCACGCCATATCTGAATTTAACAAGAATTCAGATAAGAAAGACTAGTATCCCGCTCAATCCTTGCCTTGTAAGAAGGTCTGACTTTCTGCAAAACACATCTAAAGCCTCCTTGCTATAAACTGACTCGTTGATTTTTAGACCCTTATACTGTTGTCAAGCAAATTTGGTGTGTTACAAGCTCCACATATCTTCATCAGTGCAAATTCCTAATTTGTTCAACATATTTCTCTTAAAGCCACTTATTCTCAGTTGCTTTTCCAGAAGTCCTACTACTTTCTTCTCTGTGTCTTACCCTGGTACCAATACTGAGGTTGGGTTTGGGCATAAGATTTTGGATGCTAAGAGGTCTTAGTGGTAAATTATTTTAAGGCCGGCGTCACACTCACCGTACAAAAATACGGACCGTATTGTATGAGCGTAATACGCCAAAATGTTGCCGGCACAACAATCCGTATTTCATCCGTTGTCAAGGTGCGGCTGCGTATTTTGCGCATGTAAGCATCCGTATGCAATCCGTATCGCATCCGTACAGCCTATTTTTCTCGCCGCCTTGCAATATGGACATTTAACTGTTTTTAGGCCTGAAACTCATTCAAACCATCATCAGGAAGCCTATTTATTGGCTCTGCATCAGGTGGCAGCCCCCAATCTTGCCATTTTGGTGGTGTGCTTGTGTTGGAGTACTGCTGGTTGGTTGCCAACATGTCTGACAGTGTTCAGTTCACCCCAACTCATCGAGTGTTGTACAACTGGGCTTTGTCCCGCCGCTTTGGGCAGCCATACCCAGTGATCGCTGATCCGCGGAGGAGGAGGCGAATGTGGGTGCATCCACATTTGAGGCAACACCTCACTAAAGGCTATTTTCACCGCCTGTATGCATCTCTGCGGAGTCATCCAGACAAGTTTTTTCTGTTTTGTCGGATGACCATTCCCACATTTGATGTTTTGTTGGAGATTGTGCGCCCTGGGATCACCTACCAGGATACCAGGATGCGCAAAGCTATCTCTGCAGAGGAGCGACTTCTCCTTACGCTACGGTATGTATTCCTCACCTACATACTGTCTGTTGATGATGTGTTTTTCCACAAGTTTCCCTTTACCCTTATGGCTGTTGCTGAAATATCCTCATAATATCTCACATATATCACCTCTAAGTACCTGAACAATGATGTATATGTAAAAATGACAGAAAACTTTGACTTCTGGTAAATTGAACTTATGATTGTTTGTACATTAAATCATGTAACGGTTATGTATAGTGCGTTTGTTAAACCTTTGTGCATGTGTAATGATTGTTCTCTCTACATTTGGTTACTTGTAGGTTCCTAACTACTGGCATATCCTATGCCGCACTCCATCTGGAGTTTTTGATTGGGAGGTCCACCATCTCCGGCATTGTGCATGATACCTGCTCACAACTCTGGGACAGACTGCATCAACTGGTGATGCCTGAGCCAAAGATGGAAGACTGGAAGAGGATTGCCAGGGGATTTGAGGAGCAATGCCAGTTCCCTAATTGTATAGGAGCCCTTGATGGAAAGCACATCCGTGTGCGTAAGCCGCCGAACTCAGGGTCCCAATTCTATAATTATAAACAATATTTTTCTGTGGTGCTATTGGCTCTGGTTGACAGTAACTACAGGTTTATAATTGCAGACATTGGGGCCTATGGAAGAACTGGAGACTCTAGTCTTCAATTCTTCCATTATGGGTTGGCGGCTGCGCAATAACGAGTTGCACCTACCACCAGCACGGCAACTTTCTGGCTCCAATCTAGAACCTGTCCCATTTGTTGTAGTTGGGGATGAGGCCTTCCAGCTATCAAGGAATGTGATGAGGCCATATCCACGACGACATCTTGACCACCGTCGTCGGATCTTCAACTTGCGCCTATCACGGGCCAGGCGCCTGGTGGAGTGTGCCTTTGGCATTTTGTGTGCAAAATGGCGGGTTATCCAGTCTGCTATTCAGCTGAGTGAAGCCAACGTCAATGAGGTCATCAAAGCATGTGTTGTTCTACATAATTTCACCAGAATGCATGATTGTGGCCCATCAGATGTTGGTGAAAGTGTGGTGCCCAATTGGGATATGCCAATGCCCCATGTCATCCCTTTCCGTCGCCCACTCTCAGGACTGAAAACCCGTGATATCTTCACCCAATATTTTGTGACACCTGAAGGTACTACAACATGGCAAGATGATGCATTATCTATGCTGTAATGTTTTTGTGTGTGTATATAAAAAAAGTTTATGTTGCTGACATAGTCTCTGTCTGGTATTAATGGTCATAACAGATGTGTTGGTGGTTGAGTACAAACAACTTATGAAACAATACTCCAAACTTTATATAAAAATAGATCTTCATATGTGCAAACTGCCATTTGAGGTAGTGACTACCATATTCGCTTCATATGGTATATGTATTTACAGCACAATAGTGTAAGTGTGCATCCTTACACAAGTACCAAAATAAGGCATTACAAAATTACAAATATTTCTATAAATAATAGTATGTAAAGACAAAAAGCAATTGTCACTATGGGTAGTGCTGATCATATGTGACCCATATGTCGGATTGGTCACATTAGACAAGTGCAAAGATGCATTTGACAACTGTAAGTGAAACTAAATATAAAAAAATAACAAACAATGCAGTAAATAATAGCATCTAAAGAAAATAAAAAATTTTCACTATGTATAGTGAAGACCATATGTTACCCATATGTTTGGTTCACAAGATTAGACTACTGCAAATATGCAATAGACAACATGGAGTAAAAGTAAATATAAAAAAATAACAAACATTTGCTGAAATAATAATACATAAGGAAAATAACAAACTTTCCCTATGACTAGTGAGCACCATATCTGACCCATATGGTTGAGTTTTAAGACTAGACTATAGCAATTATGCATTAGCCAACAAGGTTGAAAATTAAATATAAAAAAATAACAAACATTGGTATAAATTATAAGATATAAAGAAAATAAAAAAGCTTCAGGTAGCCCATTTCCCACCATCTCAGTACCATATGCTGTTTGTAGGCATTCAGATGAGTGCAAATATGCGTTACACAACATGGTGTAAAAATAAATATAAAAAAATAACAAACTTTTGTATAAATAATAAGAGATAATGAAAATAACAAACGTTGACTATGCCTACTAAAGAGCATATTGGTACCATATGTTGTTTAGAGGCATCTAGATTAGGCCAAATGTCTTTGACACAACAGGACTTTAAAGTAAATATTAAAAAATAACAAACTGCTTTTTAAATCATAATATATAAGTAAAATAAAAAATCACAGCTGTTGGTATGTGGGTTTTGGGGTTGGTGGGTTCCCAGCATCTCTGTGTGGTTGGCTTGGATGACCACCTTGACCATCACCCTGTTGGGGTGGATTTTCTGGGCCCTGAGCTAACATCTGCCCACGGTCAGGTTGGTGTGTGGGCACATTGCCATAAAGATAAGGGATATTATATTCCTGTGTAAGATGGTACCCACGAAATCATACCCCCCAATATGACCATGTTGAGCACATCCAGGTTGGGAACAGCCTCCAACACTGGATCTGTACAAGTGGCCATATTGGGAAGTGGGATTATAGCCAGACATTTGACCCTGTTGTTGCCAAGGTTGGTTTGGTGGGGGAATGGGTTGAGGTGTAGGCGTCCGTGCAGGAGGATCATCAGATCCTAATTGAGCATGCACATTTCGGTGGGGGGTAAGGCGCAGAAGGTTACGGGGTGAGAGCTGCCACCTCTCAAGGAATTCAAACACCTCATATGGGGTATTGGGGGGTGTGCATGCGTCAATTAGGATGTGCATTGATCCTCGCACACGGAGCCTGAGCTCACGGGGTAATGGACGAAGGTAGCGGGCAAGGCTACGGGCATAGGCCTCCTCATCCTCATCGACAGCTGCCCTTGAAAGGTAGTTGAGTACCCCAGTGTCCACATGCCTACGTGTGTCTGACCCTGTGATGTCTCGCCGTCTTCTCCCACGGCGGGATATTGTTTGTGAACCTTGGGGGATGCTGATGGGAGGGTCAGACGATGGGCCAGCCACATCTTCACCTCCCCCAACCGGGTCAGTAATGGCCTCTGAGTCGGAGCCTGTCTCTCTCATTGAGGTTGGATTGAGTTCTGTTGGGAAATTAAAGGGGATTAGAACATGTTGGAGAGGTGAGACTAAACTGCATATGTGTTATGTGGTGTGATGTATGTACTTACGGTCTGAGATCCAGAATAGGAGCCAGAAAACCAAGCCGGTCAAAATACACAAATTTTCGTTTCGTGGGTGCTGCTGATCCGCTCTTGGCCCTCTGCTGCCGTTCCTGCCGGTATTGGTCGCAGATGCTTCTCCATCTTCTCATAACATCATCCACTGCAATGTGACATATAATTTCATAAATTACCTAGCTGCTCAATGCCAAATTCTTCTACATACACGTCATATAGTCATGGGGGCCCAGTCGGATGTGCCTATCCTAACATTTTGGCGGCAAAAAAATAAAATAAAATTAGCTAAAAAAATCCATTTTTTAGGGAAATTCTACGCTATAACTACGTTCTGACCGTGAAGAAGTTTGCAAATAAATCAAGTGACTTACTAATTCGCTGCTGCTCCTCGTGTGGGCTGTCCCCAAAGTGGGGAAACATCTGCCCACAGATGCGCCTCCATGCCGCCTCTTTCCTTGCGCGGTCTGCATAATGTGCATCTTGTTGGTCCCAAATTTCGGGCCTCTCCTCAACACAATGAGCATCTCGACATTGATGAGGGTCGATATCATGGCCGACTCCGTGGAGGTGTTCTTCCGGGATGTCTGGCGCTCTTTTTTAGCTAATTTGCATGTGTCAGTTTCCTGAAACATGTGTTGCACCATTCCTGTGAGCTGCAGAAATCTTGTGTATTTCTCGCAAGTCACACGTCTGGTCCGTGTGTAATCCGTTGTTTTCTCGCACCCATAGACTTTCATTGGCGTACAACGGGCGTAATACGCGTACAATCGCAGCATGCTGCGGGTGTCTCGCACCGTAACATACGGCCGAGAAAAATACGCATGATCAGAGCTGCCCCATAGAGAAATATTGGTCCGTGTGTAATGCGTGGTTTTCACGCCTCTCACTCGTCCGTATTCCTCCTTAGTGTGAAACCGGACTAACTGGTAGACTGGAAGTCCTGAAGACATGGTCCTAGTGACTGGGGAGAAAATTAATCTTCCCTATACAATAGTTTTCATCTTCTTTATGAATCTAAACTAAGGGGGCAGGGGCTTAAAAGGAGGTCTGCTATCACTCTATCCTACTGCCTCAGCCAACGGTTATTCTCCCAGCTGCTGGCATTTCCCTCTTCTTTGCATTCCTCCCATACTTTGGGTGAGGCCTCCTATTCCCTGCCACAGACCAGTTGCCAAGTCCTCTGGAACAGCCCAAAGTGCACATGCACACTGACTTCCTGTCTCTTAAATGGCCAGCGTGCACCAATCTTCTTCATAACCAATGTTCTTCTAACCTGGGATTTTTAAGGGATTTTGCTCAGACCCTTATAGCCCAAGCCAATAAGGGTCTAAAGTTCCTGTAATGTGCCAGAATGTATCTCCTGACTTGTTTCTTTTGGAATAGACCTAGCTATTACTGCTATTTTTTTACTATGATTGCTAGTGTGCCAGTTGCAGTAACCTTTTGCGTGTTAGACTAAAAACTCTGCCTACTGCCTTGGTACTGTGAACTGGTGTCTTCTGTTTGTCTCTACAACAACCCCTGCTAACAAAGGGGTCAGACGCATCAGTAGTGACATGAACCAATTAGTGTCAGTTGCAGTGGCCATTGGGCGCACATGGTGACCACTGTTAATCTGCACTTCACTACTGTCATTGTCAGTTATTGTTTTTAGAAATACTGCATTTTTTATTGGATTGATTTCTGTCTACCCATCTTCTCTTGGTTATTCTGTCTGACATCCTAGACTTGAACCCAACTATTTTATTGATTTTTTTTTGGTTATGATTTTGCCATTGGCCCCACTTCTCTGGCTGTGACTGGAGCAAGTTCAGAGAAGAGCTACCAGGATGGTGAGCGAACTGCAAACTGTGTCCTTCAAGAAACTGTAAGAGGATGAATAAACACGGGGGTGCCTTTCCTGCTTCGGGTCTGGAACCATCGGGACTGTCACCTATGTTGCAGGGGGGAAGATCTTTAGCAAAGGACCGGGGTCTCATGAGGTCTGTTGGGGGCGGAGCCATAGTGAGTGCCGCTGCGTGCGGGAAGACTGAGAGACGGGTGAGAAGGGAGCTGTGTGGAGAGACATGTGCGGGTCTAACGGGAGAGACAAAGCACCCTGGGAGATCAGGCCCGTCAGACATTGATCTGAGTGAGACACCTGTTGGAGCTAGACTACAGTGTGCTTCTGCTCCGTCATCCGTTTTGGCAATTAGTTTAGCTGACCAGCAAGCTGTGACTGAGACACGTGCGTCGCGTGCAGTTAGCCAGACGACCAGGCCTGAACCTTTTGAGCAGACTCCCAAACATTCTTAAGGGGCGAGGATTCATCCCATCAGTTCCCTCCTCTGGACTAAGTACCATGTTAGATACTTTTGAGCACGGGAATCTTGCTTTTACCTCAGAGACTGCGACGAGACAACACGTGCTGTCGGCACCACTGTTGGATTCCCGCCTGTCAGAGACTTCATCAAGATGCTCAGCACCTCTGTTGCCGGTGCCACCGATGGAACCCTGTGACACCGCATGCCGGAGGATCATCGTCTGTTAAGTCATATAACTTTTATTTTGAACTACCGTCGCCCCTTATACCGTCACTCACCCAGTTCTGTCCCATTCCCTGCCACTTCCCTGCATCCCTGCATGGAGGACATTGTTTTGTTATAGTAAATCTCTGTTAACTCTTGATCTGCCTCCTGTCCGTGGCAACATCCCGCATTCCTGTGATATTTACAGAACGTTTAAAGGATCTGGGAATGCTTAGCTTGCAAAAAAAGAAGGCTATGAGGAGACTTAATAGCGGTCTACAAATATCTGAAGGGATGTCACAGTGTAGAGGGAACATCCTTATTCTCATTTTCTCATGGAAACACATTTGCTCATGAAGAAGCAATGGCATGAAACTGAAAGGGAGAACATTAGAAAAAACTTTTAGACAGTGAGGGTGATCAATGAGTGGAACAGGCTGCCACAAGAGGTGACGAGTTCTCCTTCAATGCAAGTCTTCAAACAGAGGCTGGACAGACATCAGTCTGAGATGGTTTAGTGAATCCTGCATTGAGCACGGGGTTGGACACAATGACCCTGGGGGTCCTTGCCAACTTTAACACACTATGATTTTATGTTGTACCACTTCTTGCATTTGTTTTTCCTACAATTCTCTATACTAGGCAGCAGCTACTCTGTTGATGCAATTCAGGAGCCACTTCAGCAAAGACCATATTTGTGTATAGGGATGAAATTAATACCATAAAAGGGTTTTGAAAATGATTTTAAGACTACCACTTTATGATTCTTTGTGTAAAGAATAAAGAAATTGGCCATTAGCAATCATTGATTTCAGAGAACTATGCATCGTTAGTAGTTTTATGTACAAGTATAAAAGTCATCAAAGTCAATAGTACATTTTATTATATCATCTATCATAGGTCACACCTAATTCATGAAAATTACAAACTTAATGTGTAATGCGTATTTTAACCCTTTACCTTCATCTGTTGTACATGTACGGTGCAAGTCAGGAACTTCAAACAAGAGAGCGTGATTTTTGCTATATACAACAATACCATTGCAGGTTCAAGTCCACTAACAGAAGTAACAGATACAGTCAAAAGTAGGAAAAACAGATTTGGTATTGTAGTGTTCAAAAAAGTCCAATGTTTCAAAATATAAAATTAATTAACCAAATCAGTAAGCCCATAAACAGAAAAAAAACATTAAAACTGCCAAAATTGTGTTTTTTCTGTCACCACAAAATCGCAAAAAATTGTGTAAGAAGTTATCAAAATGTCATATCCATCCCAAAACAACATCAAGGAATCGGTGAAAGCCATATCTCACTCTACAATAAAGAATTCCTCACACAGCTCTATTGACCTAAAAATAAAAATGTTACGTGTTTCGGAAAAAGGCGGCAATCACAAAAAAATTTTTTCTGCAAAATAAAAACCTGAACAAGTTTGGTATCACCGTAATTGTACTGATGAGGAGAGTCACGATGCCAGGTCATTTTTACCACACAATTTCCTCTATAAAAACAATTTCCAAAAAACAATGTCAGAATTGCGGGGGGGTGGGTTTTTTCACCATTTGACTGCAGTTAGAATTTTTTTTCTGTTTTCCAGTACAATATGCTGTAAAATGAATGAAGTGATACAGAAGTACAGAAGTACAGCTCATCCTACAAAAAACAAGCCCTCATACATCTATGTGGACAGAAAAATAGGAAAAGTCATGCCACTTGAAAGAAAAGGAGGAAAAAAATAAAACCCAAAAAACGAAAATTGGCCATGTCGGGAAGGTGTTAAAAGATGTCATCAAGTGTAAACGTAAAAATAACCTAATGTCCCTAGGAGACCCTACACCATGTAAAAGAACTTTACCCAACTCCGTATGATTTAATATTGTTCAGTTCAGGGACCTCTAGTATTTTAATCCTGTATTTCACGTGATGCTGCATTAATCTATAATATTTTCTTTTGTACATTAATCATTATGTAAAGAAATCCCTAAATGAATAAATGCAATAATTGAAAGCACAAGAAATAACCTTGAGAGGTGATAATCCTGTTTGATGATCATTACAGAATTCCAGACACATCTTTTTCAAGAAGTGATCCAGAGACACCTGCGCTTTGAATTGTCTGAGATATTTTAGCGGTCGGAGAAGAAAGCCATAGAGGTTGAAGACACCACGGGTGCCGAAGAATCGGATCCGAAAGAGGAAGGAGAGAAGCTGGAGGCCGTTGGGAGAGGAGTCATTGTATCCATGGTTCCCTGCTCAAGCGTCCACCCTAGAGGATCGTCTTCCTCGCGTCAGCTTTGGTGAGTGAGGGGCCTGTGCTCTCTTCGGGTTCTTCACTGTCCTCGGCCCCGCCACTTTCCTCGGCCCTGCCATCTTCCCAGGCCTCTGCCGCCCCTAGTGACGTATACCTGGATGAGTCCCAAGTGCCCACTGCCAAGGAGGCCCGGTGAATCAGAGGGGTTATTGAAGAAAAGAAGCGGAGGGAGAGGCGAATCTTGAATGAATTGCAGTGCCCCGGCGGGGAGCCATGTCCAGCCAGATGACCAGCAGCCTCATCAGATACTTCAACCCCACGAGGGGTACGGGTTCATCCACGAGTCCGCCATCGTACATGAACACCATACATGAACACCAGGTCCATCAACTTTGAGGGTCCCCTTCAATTATGGGACAGGGTCACTTTTATAAAAGAGCAAGGGCCCCTACTCTGGAGGATAGGCGGGTGGCCTGCAGCCAGCCAGGGGGTAGCGGCGCCTGAATTGGATACAGTGGTCGCAGTCAGGCCACAGGAGCAGGAAGCTCCGGGAGCAATGGGTCCGCTGATGGTGGAGGGACGGAACAGAAGAAATAGTGGAGAGTCCTCCTCCAGCGGTTCTTCAGGTCACACATTTATAGTGATTTAGGGCCAAAATGCGGCCCATTTTGCTACACAGTGACCCCTTACCAATTGATGCGGTCCCTTTAAGAAAGTTCCGCCGGTTGCACCACAACGGAGAGTGTGAAGAGACTGTTCCGCATCTCTGGTTGAGCCAGAACCCCAGGACGGCACCAGGACTGAGTGCCGACAGGTGACCCATATGGTCACAAGTAAAAGGACTGTTTGTTTTCCCCCTTCCTCATCCAAGTTTTATTTGTGCACGTTGCGTATCCCCTGCTGGATTACAGGATGAAAACCCTGAAATGGTTAATCACTAAGGACTGTGTGTGCGGCTATTTAAGAACTGGACCCTTTTAACCCTCGAACTTTACCTATTTTAACACTAAACTGTCCAATAAAAGCAGCCCAATTGTGTTTTAATGGGCCCGTGATCCACTAAAAGGAGTGAGGGAGAGACCTTGTGCAGGAGGACCCGAGGAGCGAGCCGGGTCAGGACTTAATGGACCGTAGTCACGTTGGCCGTCAGGCCAGTTTTTTTGTTTTGTAGGTCCCCTATGTTCGGACACCCGGAGTAGGGAGGGACCAGCTGATGGATCTGAGCTGTTGTTATTATGAGTCTCAGGAGAAACGGGACCGGGGTCAGTAGGACCCGAGTTAAAGAACTTGAATTCTTTTGTTCCAATGCTCCAACCAAGTGGAGCCGGGTCACAGTTGACCACCAAAGTCACCAGACACTGTATTAATTTTATTGAAGCTCTTATGTGTTGTATTAAAAAAATGTGCATTTAAACCATTTTAAGGGTTACAGGTGCTGCCATGGTCGGGGATGACCATATTCTAGGAGGAAGAAGTGTAAGGAGGTGGCAGGGAACCTCACATGCCTCCTCTCTCCCGGGCGCTGTTCACACAGTCATCTGCGGCACTACCTCATGGCTTATTAATATTAATAAGTGTGATCTTCTTATGTTATTGATGTAATATGTAATGTTTACATATTTTGATGTTATGTACTGTCTGTAGGATAGGGGGGTATGTTAAAGGTAGGAAATAGCATAGAATAGGTTAAGAAATAGGCGGCACAGGGTTAACTTACTGCAGGAGCAACACAGAGCAGGGACTTGTAGTTGGGTGGCTTCCTGGTTGTGTCCCGAAGCCCGGGCAGCCTGCCCAAGGGCAGGTCGAGTGAGCAGAGTGACTAGCCATGGGGATAAAGCTGTTGTAACAGTAAGGGGCCCCAGGCAGTGAACAGTGCAGACGGGCCCCAGCTCGATAGGACCATCCCCAATCAGGATCCAAAGTCTATGACCGGGATGGGAGCCACAGTGGAAGCGTTCCTGGCAACTCTTCCCACTGGAGCCAGACAAGGGGCTGATAAGGAGGTGGTGACGGGAGAGAACAGAAGGGACACGGACTGTCCAAATGATATGGCCGGGACATTTTGTGACGCACCTGAGGGTCCAGTCACCACAAAGGTGCTACACCTTAGCCAAAGGTGTGATACTCCGCTCTCAGATAAGGAGGGGACACTACCCAGAACCCACACACTTGCACTCAACACCAGACCTCTCAAGGCCAGGGAGGGACTGGATAGAGGGGGTGAGTGGAGTAAGTAGAGAGGGGGCGAAGCTTGAAAAGTGACAGTTAGAAGGAGCAGTCAGTTGGTGCTGGGGACTCGAGCAGTGAGGAACTCATCCCTAGACCTGAAGACAGAGTGTGAGAGAAACAAAAAAAATAGAAAGAAAGAAGCTTCAGTAAGAGAGAGCAAGAAGGGTCCTAGGGCATGGAAAGTGAGAAATTCATCTGTGGGGCATGTATCCACTGGCGTGGTCGGTGGAGGGACCAGGTCGCAGTAGGGGAACCGGCCACCAAGACTAGTGTAGGACTACAAGACTCAGCTAGCAAACCGAGGCTGAGATATCTGTATGTGCCTTAGCCACATTCGCACACATTCGCCGAAAAGACAGCCATATAGGCTCGAGGGGTCTGACCAACGTCGCCCGACAGGATCCCAGGCTGCTGGATTGTGTGTGTGGCCCGGGACAGGAGAGGTGGTAGCCAGCGTAGGGAGATGGCCAGTGGAAGGAACATCAGAAGGGGGTTCTGGCAAAGCGCTCCCCAAATTACCTGAGAGCTGGCTGGACCACCTACCTGGAGGACACAGCACCCTGGCTGGGGATTGTTTCAAAAACAGTGAGTAAACTGAAAAGACTGCATCCTGCTGTGTCCTCTGAATTATTTACTGTGTCATCAGCCCTGCGCCACGACTGTTACCACCATCTACTTAAAAACACCATAACAGCCCTGGGGCCTAGCTCTGCTCATGGAGAGCTCTAAGAACTTTACTGCATCACCAACTGCCCTAGAGGATTTGAATCGCAGCGTCAGTCATTTTATTGCCGAACACCATGGGTGGTATCAAAAACTATTTCCCCTTTTCCCTCTTTTTTTTACTTTTATTTTTCCCTTTTCATCATCTTTATTTTCAAACATCTTTTTATTGGACGCCCAGGGCCACGGACCGAGTCACCGCTGCCGTGACAATTCCTCTGAAGAACCGTCAGACCTGGGTCTGAGTAGCCCCATGCCCTACAGGGCGCTCCAATTTCATCAGTGTTGACACTGGCTGCCCCGGGGCTCACGTGACCTTATTATGTCACGCTATCCCTGCGGCCAATCACTGCTGGCTTCACTCTCCTCTCCTACGGACATAATTGATATCCAGCGGAAGTGAGAGCTGCAGCTGATCTCTTAGTTTCTTCACTATCTTGATTTGTCTGAAGAAGAGGAGAAGAGGAGAATGAAACCATCATTGATTGGCCGTATTGTTGTGTCACGCGATCCCCAGAAGAGCCAGTGCTGATACCGCTGGAACTGTGCCAGTAGTGGAAGTGAGTACAGGTGTTATTATTTTAATACGTATAGTAAATGTGTAAACTATGTATATTTTACCAGCATTAGAAACACCTGGGGCCGCGGCAGGGAAACATCGCACGGAGCCATCCCCGATCAGGCTGCAACAAGGCGTAAGGTAAGTCTAAAACTTCATAACTATTCTGGAAATTTAAAGACTGTATGAATGAACATGCAAGCAACATAGAGTTTAGGAACCTATGTGTTTCGGTGTATAGCCTTAGTCATGGTATACCTTTCATCGCTGGTATATTGCTTATACCTTTCACTCCTTTCCTGATGTACGCCTTATCATTTTATTGGGGGAAACATCGGGAGTAAGAATGTGGTTGTCTGAATAGTGCACAACCCCTATAAATGTTTTATTGTTCAATGCGTGTAGAAAAAGAAAGATGATGAGATTTAAGACATATTAGTTATTTGCCAAGTTCTGCATGCAAAGTACAAGCAAATCCTAAATCCGTATTATCTAACAAATATCATTACAGTCAAATTTATTCCCAGGTATAAAGTAAATAACGTTACAATAAAAGAAGTAAACCGAATAATGAAGATGATACGTCACTGAAACAAGCATGCTCGCATTAAGTTGTGGCATAAAGAGCATCTATGAATGCTCCTGCTCTTTCCAATTTATGAGAATGGGAGAGAGCTGTAGTACCGTAGTTACTTCAGTCGGCTAGTCTGTGTGATATCGATCATAAATCCTAAAGAACGTTCATTAAGTCCTTGAACATTTATTTACCAGTTATCAAGGTTTATTGCATACAAGACGAGACCCTACTTGAACACCAAGAGGATTGGAGTGCCTTGTTCTGATTCATAGTTCCCATTGTAGATCCTGGTTAGCTCAGGAAAAACTTCAGTAAGGCTTTTAAAAGAAAAGTATATATGGGATAGAGTTGTTCATGACATAGTTCTACTGTCCCAATGTAGAATTCTCCTGAGATGGTACTGGGTTATCAATTGCTGTGCCTAAATTAGCCAGACCATTTAGATATTCGATCAGATATTATCCGATCAGATATGTCTAGCTAACATGACTACAAGTTCCAGTAGTACATCTGCTCCCAAAATATCATGAGGAAATGCAATTACTTTTTTTCTAAAACCCCCCCAAACCATCTACAGATCAGGTTAACCCCTTCAGGACCAGGCTATTTTTTCATTTTCACTTCTTCCAAGAGTCATAACTTTTATTTATTTTTTTTCTGTACACATAGTCATATAAGGGCTTCTTTTTTGCAGGACAAATTATACTTTTGAATGAGACCATTTATTTTATCATGTGATTTACAGGAAAGCGGGGAAAAAAATTCCAAGTGAATTGATATTGCAAAAAAAGTGAAATACCACAATTGTTTTCTGTCTTTTTATTTACTATGTTCACTATATAAACACATAAAACTGATCAAGCAGTATGATTCTCCACATCAGTACGAGTACGCAGATACCAAACATGTATCGTTTTTTTTAATTAAAATGATAATTCAGAATTTTATTAAAAAAAATAATGATTTTGCATAGGTCGCTATTTTCCAAATACCATAATGTTTTAAATTTTCGGTATATGGGGCTATGTTAGGGCTTATTTTTTGCTCCCTGAACTATCATTTTTACTGATACCATTTGGGTAGATACAATGTTTTGAAGGTCTCTTATTGCATTTTATTTGAATGTTTCGGCTGCAAAAAAACACAAAACATAATTCTGGTGTTTTGATCCGTATTCTTGTTATGACTTTTATCGATCGGATAAATTTATTTTATATTTGAGAGATATGACTTTTACAAATGCAGTGATATCAAATATGTATATTTTTATTATTTTTAGTTGCTTTATTTTTAATGGGGCAAAAGAGTGTGATTTGAGCTTTTTTTTTTTTTTTACTTTTTACTTTACCTGTTAGTTACTTGTTGAAGCTGCAATCATTCGATCACTTGTACTATACAGAACAGGGCTCCAGCACTGCTATGTATAGTAAAAAACACAATCTCCTATCAACACCACCTAAACGCTAGCTTTCACAGGCGTATCATCATGACAAGCACGAAGGTCTTCAGCAGATCCCCATCTGTCATGGCAACCCATCAGCATGCTGCAGTCACATCATGGGTGTGCCAATGGGCACGTAGAATGACTTGCACTCCTCTGCTAATGAGTGTTAAATGCAAGAGATTGACAGCGGCAATTAACATGTTATTAGCTGTAGACTCTGCTCCGCTCCACCCACGCTGTTAGTGGCAGATGCGAGATCGGCTTGCGAGCCCGCATCAAAATCAGGAACATGATATATGACGTAACTGTGCGTCATATGTCATGAAGATGTTAATGGAAATGACAGACTCTTTTGCAAACAGATTGGAATCACTTTCATCTTTATTTAATGAGATTTCTTAGACTCCAAAGACATACTGATAGGGAATATAGATGATGAGCACCAATGGGGACAGTGATGATGTAAAGTGATGTGGTAAATGATGGCGCTATATAAGCAAATCAATTAGTCATTAGGATACTGGAACTATTGACATCATAATTGCAGACACCATCAGGAGTCTAAACAGACACTCAACCTTTTTCATTTAAGGCCTACTTCTCTCTCCCACCTTCTACTGGGTACATCAGTATAGAACTATAAAAAGCCCCTGTAGATAGCCCCATCTATTCCAAGCAGCACAGAGTAGAAATGGCTTTTTCTATCCTCGATCTCACATGAATAGATTAATTTGTCTGCAATCCTGGTTTTTGGCAAGAGATTAGAGGAGGTTGGGTTTATATAAAGCTAGGAAATTTGCATCACCTGGCCTTTACTAATGATGATAGTGCACAAGCCATAACCCTAACAGGCTAATTAAAGGGAATCTGTCACCCAATTTTTGGAGTATGAGATGCGGCCACTGCCAACAGGGGCTTATCTACAGCATTCTGTAATGCTGTAGATAAGCCCCAGATGTCACCTGAAAGAGAAGAAAAACGAATTATATTATACTCACCCAGGGGCGGTCCGCCGTCCGGTCCGGTCCGATGGGCATTGCGGTGCGGTTCGGCGCCTCCCATCTTCTAGCGAAGCTGGCCTTTTTTTCCGTCCCATCGCGGCTCCTGCGCAGGCGCACTGATCTGCCCTGGTGCGCTTGGACCTCTCTGACATTTCCCGGCGCTTGCGCACTGCAGTACTCTGCTCTGCCCTCACCAGGGCAGATCAGTGCACCTGCGCAGGAGCCGCGACAGGACGGAAAGAAGAGGCCAGCTTCGTTAGAAGATGGGATGCGCCGAACCGGACTGCGGCGCCCATCGGACCGGACCGGACAACGGACCGCCCCTGGGTGAGTATAATATAACTCGTATTTCTTCACTTTCAGGTGACATCGGGGCTTATCTACAGCATTACAGAATGCTGTAGATAAGCCCCTGATGGCGGTGGCCGAATCTCATAGGGAAAAAATGGGGTGACAGATTCCCTTTAAGGTCTGAAACCTTGGTCAAAGTTATCGGCGAACAAAAATCTCCAAGGGTGTCCAAACTTTTGTATTGTCCCCTTTTCCTAATTTTTAAAATGTAAAATATTATAATATATTTTTTTTGTCTAAAATACAAAAGAAATGTGTCATCTTTAACTTTAAGACTTTTAGGCCGGGATCACACATGCGACGAAAACGTCCGTCGCTCGCATGTGAAATCCCAGCTCTGGCGCCGGCACTCGGGAGTGGAGCGAGCGGCTGCATATAAATACATGCAGTCGCGCACTCCACTCCCGAGTGCCAGCGCCAGAGCTGGGATTTCACATGTGAGCGACGGACGTTTTCGTCGCATGTGTGATCCCGGCCTTAGAGATCATTTCATCTTCAACTTGCTTAACTGTTCAAAATAACAGAAATTTTGATCAGAGGTGTGTGGAATCATTATAATCCACATTACTGTTTCATTTAATAGCTGATCTGGTGGCACCAGTATGTTGCCGGTATCTTCACTATTCATAGAAATAAGGAATAAGGATTAGCAGCTACGAGCTTTGCATAGCCAACTAAAAAGGGAGCATGAACTCCTCTTGAACTTTTAAAGCAGTACAGCACGCAAATGACTGCAGGATAAATGGTTAAAAGAATCTTGTTGCAACAGTATTTTTGCAAGTTACTAAATGTTTAAAGGGAATCTATCATTAGGATTTCACCCCCCAAACTATTTATAAGTTCATGTGCAGCTCTTTAAAAGATAAGTTCATAAATATCTTTAAATGGTCAGTCTGTGCTTTTGTTTCCAAGAAATCATGCTACATGCACATATAAATAGTTTGGGCTGTTAAATCCTGATGACAGATTCTCTTTAGTTTAATCCCTTAGGGTCTGTGCACACGTTGCGGATTCTGCTGCGGATCCGCAGTGGATTTGGCCCTGCGGATCCGCAGCAGTTTCTGCTGCGTTGTACAGTACCATTATAACCTATGTAAAAAAAAAAATTCTGTGCACATGCTCTGGATTTTTCCGCTCGGATTTGATGCGGATTTGAATCTGCAGCATGTCAATTCTTTGTGTGGAATCCACAGCGGTTTTACACCTGCTCCATTATAGAAATCCGCAGGTGTAAAACCGCAAGGGAAATCCGCACAAAAACCGCAGCAAATCCGCACTAAATCTGCAGGTAAAACACAGGACGTTTTACATGTGGATTTAGCAAAATTCGCACGGAAAAATCCGCAAGTGAATCCACAACGTGTGCACTCAGCCTTAATGTTATGGCCCATTTGGAACTTTAGGAAGCAGCCCAATTTTTCAAATCTGTCCTGTGTCAACTTTACACAGGAATAACTGAACCCCTTCATGACCTTTGGCATACCTACACGTCATGGTCGGGTAGAAGTTCCAGAGTAGAGAAGAGCGAATATTTCAATGTTCGGTTCGGATTACGTTTGCTGAATTTGCAATATTCGCTGATTAATTCGTTGAATATTCGCCGAACATAACCAAATGCCATTCACGTCAATAGGAGGCAAAAACAGACGCATGCACAACAGCTTATAACAGCCCCAAATGAAGCCAAAACACATCAAATGAGGGACAGACACCAGGAAAGTGGCCTCAATTCACCCACAGTACAGCATTTACAGCTTTCAATTGAACATCACAATAAGACGAGGTGGGTGAGGGATCAGTGTAGGGCCCCTTTGCTGGGAGCCCTAAACCACATGCAACACCTCTACCTGCTTTCATGCAGAGCCACACTCAGGTCGCACAAAAATCAGTTTTGTAGACTACCATTGTCATAAAAATTTAAGGACCGTAACACGGGTAGTTGAGTCCAAGGCCTGATGGTCTCGGAGGCCTACTGCTACAGGCAACATGCATGAAGGAGACCCAACCAGTAGTGTTCACATTTCCAAAAATTATTGGCAGACACCACAAAAGTGGAATCAATTTCACCACATTAGAAATAGTATAATAGGGACGGACAGGTCTTCCACTACACCCAATCCCGCAGATGGAGACCCAACTAGAAGTATTCACATTTCCAAAAATTATTGGCAGACACCACCAAAGTGGCATCAATTTCACCACAGTAGAAATAGTATAATAGGGATCGACAGTTCTTCCACTACACCCAATCCAGCAGATGGACACCCAACCAGGAGTATCCACATTTCCAAAAATTATTGGCAGACACCACAGAAGTGGCATCAATTTCTCCGCCGTAGGAATGGTATAATAAGGACCGACATTTCTTCCACTACACCCAGTCCAGCAGATCGACATCCAACAAGGAGTATTCACATTTAAAGAAATGAGGGCCTGACACTACCGAAGTGGAATAACTGTCACGAGAATAGAAATAGTATAATTGGAACAGACACGTCTTCCACTACAGCCAACCTAGCAGATGCAGACCAACCATGACTGTTCACATTTACACAAATGTTGTGGAAACATCAACATAAGTAGCAGCAGCAGTCACAGCAGGCACAGAAGCCACACTAAAGATATCACAGAGTGCAGTTACGTGACATTAATGCATCACATTAAAAAATGCAATATTACCTAGTCTGTACAGTCTGCGATTGGGGTGCAAAAGTCCTTGGAGATCCATGACTTGTTCATCTTAATGAATTTAGGTGGTCTACACTTTCAGGGGACAGCCGGATGCGCTTATCCATCAGGACACCACCAGCAGCTCTAAAGACACATTCTGAGAGAACACTGGATACCGGGCACAATAAAACCTCCAAGGCATGTGAGGCAAGCTCAGGCCACTCGTCCCTTTTGTAAGACCAAAATGTGAAATTGTTCAAACCCTCCCTGTTGGTATTGATATTTAGTTTTAGATACTCCTGCACCATCCTCTCTATTCCTTCACCACGTGTAAGACTTGGACTCTGTTGTGCTGGTGCATGAGTTAGTCTAAAAAAACGTGTCAACGGACTCATAGAAATTGCTTCTTCCATTTCCAGCACTGCTGCTAATGTTTTGGTGTTGACGAATTGACGGGCCGAAGGTTGAAAGTCTACAGCTGTGATGCGTACTGTGTGATTCACTGCTGTCTTGGGGAAAAGCTCTCTTAAGGTTGTGTAAAAGCGTGTTTCTATACTCCAGCATTTGCGGGTCCCTTTCTAGGGCAGGAATCATCTGGCAAAATTTGGTTTTATAACATGGATCTAATAAAGTGGCAACCCAGTAGTCAGCATTATTCCTAATCATAACTATACGGGGATCATGTTGCTTATAGTTCAGCAAGAAGGCACTCATGTTGGGCTCTACGATGAGGTCCAAGCCCATGCTGTGTTGGTGGCTGGGTAACAATGAGGCACGTTTCCTCAGTCCCCTCCCGCCAACCACAAACAACAGAGAGGGGAGGATTATCCTCTTCATCTGACAGTTGCTCGCCCATCACTTTTCTTCCTCCTCCATTTGTTCCTCGGATCTTTCACCTTCGATAACAGTTTGTCTGTTATCACCAGCTCCCCTCGATCACAGTAATCCACCATCCCTTGGCACCCACCTGTGTGACGTCAGTTTTGAACTTAGAGACAATGTTATCCCTTCCGCATTCTCATCTGCTTTCTCCTCTTCTTCTGGGACCACCATCCCCTCCCACAGGCAATTCAAAGTCTGCACCAGCATATAGATGAATAGTGATGCTGATGATGGCGTCATCAGCACTAACTATCTTAGTAGCCATTTCGAAACTGTGCAGAAGGGTGCAAAGGTCCTTAATCTGTGCCCACTCTGTAAACGGGATATGCGCCACATCCGTACTGTGTTGGCCCAGGCTATACAACATGACATACTGCGTCAGGGCTCATTGCTGGTGCCACAGTCGCTGCAACATGTACAGAGTGGAATTCCACCATGTCGGCACATCACATTTCAACCTGTTAACTGGCATGGACAAAGACCTCTGTATCGATGCAAGTTGATGAGCAGAGGGGTGCGAACAGCGGAAATGAGCTCACAGCTTATGTGCTTTCTGGAGCAGCTCACTCAGGCCAGGATAGTGGCTGAGAAAACGCTGTACCACCAGGTTGAGTACGTGAGCCATGCAAGGCACCAGGTTCGCACTGTTATTGGACACAGCCTTCCCTGGATACAGGTTCAGCGGAGACAGCCATTGATCAAACTCAGCCTGGAGAGCTGTCCACAACTCTTCAGCTGAATGACTGTGATCTCCAAGGCATATCAATTTTAAGACTGCCTGATTGCGGTGAGCTCTGGCTGTGCAGTATAGAGGTGGTGGGGGTTCGCTCTGCACTGTTGGAATGCGTGTTTCGTTAATGCAGAGGTTGAGGGCAAAGGTTGAGGCCCTAGAGGAGGCAGAAGCAGTTGAGGAAGTGTTAAATGTAGAGGTTTGTCCTGCAAGCCTTGGGGATTCCAAGACTTGTGGAGCAGCTCCTGCCCCACAGCCACAAGAGTCATCCAGTGCCCAGTCAGCGAGATGTAACGCCCTTGGCCATGCTTACTCGTCAAAGTGTCTGTGGTGAAATGTATCCTGGCAGACAGAGATTTTGTCAAGGAATAGGTGATGTTGTCTGCGACATTCTGGTGTAGAGCAGGCACAGCTTTCTTAGAAAAGTAATTGCAACTGGGTAATTGGTACTGGGGACTGCAATGGTCATCAGCTTTCGGAAACCGTCTGTATCTACCAAGCAGAAAGGCAGCATTTCCGTGGCCAACAAATTGGTGATGGTGGAGTTCAACCTCTTAGCTGTGTCATGCGTAGGAGGAAACCATCTTTTACATGATCACAACTGCGGAACCATAGGCTGGCTGCAGTGCTGTGAGAAGGCAGAGTACGGCGAACCGGACAAACTGCTGGACCGTCAAAGAGATGCATGTGGAGATGTTACTGTGGATTGAGAAACTTGTGGTGTGATCGTTCTCTGAGATCGGTCAAAAACAGCAGGCATGTCCGCTTTCGTTACAGCTGAAGGCGGCCTCTCAGTCAGCGTGACTGGAGCGGGTAAAGAACTCGAGGTTCTGCGGACGAAGACCTGGGTCTCAATAGTTGGCATGGTAACAGAGGAGGAGGAAGAAGCAGCAGATGCGATTGATGGGGTGGCTGATGGTTGTTGAGGTCCAGTAGTCTGCATTTTTGCGCTGTGGGATTCCTACAGTAAAGCATGTTGATTGCGCATGTGAAGGTTCGTACATGTAGTAGTCAAATTATTGCACTTTTGACCTCAAATCAGTTTTTTTTTTGCTAAATTGGCAGATTACGTGAGTTGGCTCATCCTTTGCAGTGTCAAAAAAGGCCCAGGCTAGGTAACCCTTGCCACCCCTGCGAGCTGCAGACCCGCAGACACTGCTGGTCAGAGGCACAGTTGTGGCTGAGGATGCATCGCTGTGGCTGCCTCACTACGTGTCTGCGACGTACGGCGCAATGTAACTTCCTCATCTTCCTCCTCAGATGACCTACTCAACTGTGTGCCTCTATGTTCACGCCAACTGGGATCTAACACCTCATCATCATCTTCTATGTTATCACATTCTTCTGTGTTATCACACCCTCCTCCTCTTCTTGCCCTGACAGCACAGTACTGTCCATGTGATCCTCAGATATCTGAGTCTCATCAGGATCACCAACCCCCCCAGGGGTTAACATCTGATGACGAGGGTCAGGATGCTGTTCGGACCATACTTCTTCCTGCTCCAGATCAAAGCTAAAAATATTTTGAGCATCAGTGCAACCTCCTTTTGACTCTGCGAAGCTCTTGAGTACACTTCTGATGAACATGGCATAGAATGTGTGAACAGCTCTTCAGACTCACCCATCTGTGGTTCCACACAGTCAGTTGAACGGTTGGATAGTTGGGACACGGCGGGAAGCAAGGGGAATTTTGGTGCAACATCTATGGACTGTACTGGGTTGATGGGTTGATGTTGAGGTGGAGGAAGAGGAGGAGAGGCCACTTGAAGGTGCACTTGCCATCCACTCGAGTATATGCTCTTTCTGATCATCATCGATAAGGCGTACCGCTGTGCGTCTGCCAAAGAAAGGTAAAGGTGTAGCCTGTCCAGTAACATAAGTTGTCAGTTGTCTTTGCATAGGACGTGACGTTGCTTCACTAGTGCTTTCACAAACATTACCACCTACACCATGTACACCTCGAACACAAAGCCTAATTCCTCTTCCACCACAACCTTGCTTTTTCCCAGTCATTTTGCTCAGATAGTGTGGTAGGAGCACAAAAAATTAGATGTTAAACTATGCACCACCTCTGCAAACAGCTGAATTTCAGCGACAGTAAATTCAAAGTTGAAATATGGCGTGCTGTATCTTGTTAGTCACAGAAAAAAGAATTGTTTGAGTGTGGATGAGGCCTGTATGACAAAGAAGTTATGCTACAAACAATTTTTAAAGTGAGGTTCCTTACTGTATGACGTTAATAATAGAAGATTTTTTGTGGCCTATGGATCAGGCCTCTATAACACACTAAATGCTACAAACTATTTTACAGTCAGGTCCCTTACTCTGTGACATTAATGACAAAAGACTTTTTTGTGACCTATGGATCAGGCCTCTATAACACACTGGATGCTACCAACTAGTTTTAAAGTCAGGTCCCTTACTGTATGACGTTAATAACAGAAGAATTTTTTGTGGCCTATGGATCAGGCCTCTATAACACACTAGATGCTATAAAGTATTTTAAAGTCAGGTCCCTTACTGTATGACGTTAATAACAGAAGACTTTTTTGTGGCCTATGGATCAGGACTCTATAACACACTAGATGCTAATAACTATTTTCAGTCAGGTTCCTTACTGTATGACGTTAATAACAGAAGACTTTTTGTGGCCTCTGGATCAGGCCTCTACAGCTTAATTTCAACTCAACCAATTGACAGTGTGATACGGCGGGTTGTCTAACTTTTTGCAACTGAAAAATTATAATTTTTTTTTTAATGTGCCTTAGGTCTGCAGACAAGTTGATATCACCGCCACAAAATGACGATGTGGGATACAGCAGACTGTTTCACATTTAGCAACGGAAAAAATTGTAACTTTTTTAATGTGCCTTAGGTCTGCAGACAGTTTTATATCACCACAGCACTAAATGACAATGTGGGATACAGCAGGCTGTTTAATATTTTTTAATAGCTACATGTGAATTAGAATGCTATGCTAGTGCATGGATCACAATACAAGCAGTGCACAACACGTGCCCTGCTGGCTTTGTCAGTGGACCCCAGTGAGGCTATGTGCACACGTTGCGGATTGTTACCGTTTTTGCCGCGGCAAAAGCGCTTACCCAACGCAACTCTTTATATTCTATGGGATTCCGCAATGCTGTGCACATGCTGCGTGTTTTTTCGCTGCGGAATCGCATCATGGAAAAAAACGCAGCATACTCATTCTTTTTGTGGAATCACGGCGATTCCGCCGCCATAGGAATGCATTGAACCGCTTACTTTCCGCATGTGGCTATGCCCACCATGCGCAAAGTAAGCGGTTCAAGTGCGGATGGTACCCAGGGTCTGGAGGAGAGGAGACTCCATATCCATATTAAAACAATAATTAAAATAAAAAATAGAGATATTCTCACCTTCCGGCGGCCCCCGCAGCTTTCCCGCTCTTCAGCGATGCTCCAGGCCAATCCTGGGCCCAGTGATGCATTGTGAGAATCACACAGATGATGTAGCGGTCTCGCGTGATGCTACGTCATCTGGGGTCATTGTCGCTAAGCATCCCTGGGAACGCGATTGGCCGGGAGCGTCGCTGAGAGGCGGGAAGGCTGCGGGGGCCGCCGGAAGGTGAGAATATCACGATTTATGTTTTTTTTTATTATTTTTAACATTAGATCTTTTTACTATTGATGCTGCATAGGCGGCATCAATAGTAAAAAGTTGGTCACACTTGTCAAACACGTTGTTTGACTTGTGTGACCAACCTGTCAATCAGTTTTCCAAGCGATGCCACAGATAGCTTGGAAAAAGAAAACTAATTACGCTTGCAAAACGCTAGTTTCTGACGGGAATATGAGTCACCCGCCAGGGCCTGTGAGGTACTCGGCACCGAGCCGGTTCACTTCTATGGGGGATGTCACGCCGACACAGCTCGGTCCGTGGCCCTGGGCGCTCACTGAAAAGGGGGATATTTACAGGGGATTAAAGTGGTTGTAGGATATTCGTGACGCCACCTGTGGTACCTGGTCAGGGTGACCAGCGCTGCTATGCAGATCCGCTGAAGGGTTGGTGTTGGGCAGCAAGGTGTTAAGCCTTCCACAGGCAAGGCTGGGGTCCTTCAGGGTAACAGAGTGTGGGGGGTGCAGGACGGAGAAGCGGAGTTCAGCCGCAGGAGTAATAAGGCAGACACACACACGAAAGTCTCTTTCTGTACCTTTACTGATGGTGTTGCAGGCACGTCCCGGGGTGCTGGCAGGGTGAAGGATGCAAGGTGGCTTTAACCCATTATTAACCCATTCGCCACCGCTACAAGGCAATGGTAATAGACGGGCAAAGTGCCAGAAAGGGCGAATCTAATTATAGATTTGCCTTTTCTGGGGTGTCTGGGGGCAGATGTTAGTAGCCAGGGGGCACAAAATAAATGCACCCTCCCTGGGCTATTATTATTTGCCCCCACTCACTTGCTTTGTCTGTCTGGTGGAGAAAATACAGCGGGAGCCCACGCATTTTTTTTCAACTAATTTACACCTTTAATTAACCCCTACATGTCTGAAATTTCACACACATACACTCATGTAATTGTTAGTGAAAACCATATATCAAAATACATGAAATGACATGGTTAACTGTATGTAAACCATGTGTCATTTCATGTCGGGTTTTGTAGTTTCACAAAAGCCGGCAATTGAATTAGCGGCTATTACAGTATGTAGAAGTGGATGAACTATAAATATATGTATATATTGTAAGCTTTTCCGGGGGTTTAGCTCTAGGATCGCTGTCTGGGTAGACAGAATGGCACGGAAACAGTTCATTCAGACAGCAGTTTGGTGAAAACTGGCCGCAACCAGTTTTATTAAAGTCCACAGCACACAGATAAAAACAAATCATAAACAGAAAACCTGGGCTTGTCTAGCCACTAAATTACACTTAGATAGATGGCCCTCTCTATCCGGGACCCAGACTCTACCAGTCTGTGCCCAAAACAACACATATCACATATGTTACCAGTATGGAGTTTCACAGACACTCCTCTTTATGTCCGAAGGCAACTCCAATATCCAGACTTGAGAGAGGTCACCTCCTATTCAGTCGCTATTCGCACGGATTCTCACTGCGACTACTCCTGTGTCCGGGGTACTTCCTGCACCCAGACTGAGATAGCTCACACTCTTAGAGACTGCTTCCTTGTGCCAGGACACCTCCCTGTGTCCGGGCTAAAGACAGCTCCCACATTCTTGGAGACACCTTCTGTGTCTGGACCCCTTGTCCAGACTGAATGAGCTCTCTGACTGTGCTCCCAAGCACCTACTTCTGGCTTCCTAATCAACACCTGAGTGGATTCAGGTCTGAGCTGCAAGCGTGTACTGAATGGCAGGTGTAGTGACCTTTCTTTACCACCAGGTTTACAAAGCCACACATTTCGCTCATACCAGTCAGCAAGGTACTTAGGTGAAATATACACCTCATTCACCACATATTCCTTCACTGTCTCACATATCCCCTCCCTCTTCTCCAGACCGGAGGGCTGGTCATCCAGACCGGAGGGCTGGTCAACAATCCAACAGAGACAGTGAACTCTGGACCAGTCATGGCCCTCATCAGCTTCATCCTCACCACTGTCATAGCCAACATCAGTTTTCTCTTCATCTGAAGCATCCGCACTACCCTGTACCCTCCCAGGCCTATACTCTCTGCGGACCTCGGGTATCCTGCACGGTTTCATCTTGACTTTAGTGCCAGCCTCAGTCTCGGTATAGTGGCTCACCAGATAAGTACGACCAGGCACGTCAGAACAGCTCTGCTGATTCTTCCTCAGAAACTTTCGTACCTCCTGTTTTTGGGGCACTGACCCTGTGTCACCAACTGTCACAGGAGGTATAGGGGTTTTCTCTAATTCCCCCTGAACTTTCTTTAGCACATCTACTTTCTTAAATATCAGCTGATTCATAAATTCTATCTCACAGAACCCAAGCGCCTCTGTTATGGTCTCTGACCATTCCGAGCCACACTGGTCAAACGATTGGCACTGTAGAGGGAGCTGATCGTTTTTCTTGGTCGGTACACATAATTTATCCTCTTCTTGTACAGGCTCACTTTGCATAAGACTCAGAGCTCTTACTTCTTTCTCCAGGAGATCCTCATGGCTACGCATCTTCTCCTGTAGTTGTTGGACGTCCTTTACGTCTTCGGCCCCTTTTTCAGGCTCTTCTGGTAGGACATGCTCAGAAGCCCTACCATCAGTCTTCTTTTCCACCACGTTCTGCATCCCATCTGAGCTCCCGTGTATCGGCAGCGGCAACGGAGCGACACATCGCCCCTCCCACTCACTGGGACGTGGTTCAAGTGTAGACTCCATGAAAATGCGCCTGAGCTCACCAAGGCCAACCCGAGGTCTCAAAATCTCATCTTGGGATTTATCCAGATCCTTTGGGTCGCTCGGGAACTCCGATGGCGCACCGGGCGCCAAACTTCCGGCCCGAGCTTCGCGAGTCGCAGCCACGGATCCGGACAGTACACCGTCCACGCCGCTGTCTCCGGCAGAAACATATTCCGGGGCAGAGTCATTCCCCACATCTTCAGTCTTGTTCCTCACAGCTTCACTTGAGACATCAGCCTCTGGTGAGGCACCTGGCCTGGTGTCCACCACTTCCATGGCTTTCTCCACCTCTGCAGCATCACCTTCCGAGTCCTTGGCCTGATGCAGATCCACACCATACATTGATAACTTCTCATTTTCAACAGCATCCACTTGTGCTGTGTTCAGTTTCAGAGACCTGTCTTTCACCTTAGTCTTCGACAGGGAACCGGCCAACGGTACAACATCTTCAGATGCCATCCTCCGTCCGACTGCAAGGTCAGCCTCAGCCTTCCTCTCAGGACTCTCAATCTCCTCTGCTACCATGCCTTCCTCACTTGCACTGGTTGCTTTATTGTCATCAGATGACTCACTATCACCACCACTATCCCTGTCTGACCCCCTTTTCTCAGCCACATCTGGCTCACTTCCAGGGTTAGACACTTCATTTTCATTCACATCCGGCTCACTGTCAGGGTTATACAATTCATTCTCATTCACATCTTGATCTGGAACCTTAGTTAACATGTCATCCACAACATTAACTTCACCATCTGGTCCCTGGTTTCCCTCAGGTGGTCCCTCAAGTATGTGACTATGTGATAACCCCAGCACTATACTTCCATATAGCTCAGATACCAGGAGCTGACTTACGACCTCTCCCTGGACTTCAGTGTCCCTATACAATAGGTTATTGTTCATGGCAGCATGAGGAAACCTCTCCTCAGAGCCAGGCTCTTGGGGAACCTCATTCAGAACAATTACATTCTCCTGTGCCGTTTTAAGAGTGGGGTCTCGCACCGGCTCACTCCCAAAATTGTCACAGGAGCCAGGCAGGTCAGGGACACTCGGTTCCCGAGAACCACCATCCTCGTCTCCCAACATCACCTGCAAAGAAGTGTCATCTTTATCACGGTCATCATCAGTATCATCACTATTATGATTAGCATTATCATCATTATCAATATCAGCATCCTCATCATGGTCATCATCATTATCATGATCATCATTATCATTATCAATATTATCATGGTCATCATCATTATCACATAAGTTTAACGGCCCACTAGCATTGTGTTCCGCCCCTCGGGACTGCGCACCCTCAGTAGGAGCTTCATCACACTGTCCATCAGAAACATTTTTCCCCCAGAGATCCTTAGACCGGGGAAAGTCATTACCCAATATAACGGGGTGCACCAGGGTCTTCACTACCCCTACTTCATATGAAACCTCCCCGAGTTTGGGGACCAAGTCCACGGCAGTCTCTGGGTAGACTTTGGTGTCTTCATGGATGTACACCACACTCAGGTGCTTATCAGGGATGAAGTCCCTATCACTCAGGCTGTCACATACGGAAGTCACTGGACTCTCTGAGTCCAAGAGGGCCTGTGCTGGGCAGTCACTTACAACCACCGGGGACCCCTGTGGTCCAGTCTCTTCGGCTGAGGTGGACACACACACAGGCTCTGCGCAGGGAGAGAGGGATCTGCCAACATCACAACACATAGGCTCCCCCTCTATTGGACAGTTGGCTGCAATTTCACGCCAGCTCCAACACTGTCCATCACACTCTCCCACCCACATGTCCCCTCGGGCCTGAACCCGCTTATCAGCATACCCCATGTCCCCAACAGCTGGAACGCTCTTACCGCGAGAGTTCAGCGTCCGGGAACTCCGAAGTGACGACCTCTCAGACGGCTGTACCTCAGGAGGACGTGCTTGGGTGTAGCGGTCCACTATCACCTTTTCAACTCCATAATCAGGCCTGCTGACTGCAGACTCCCAACTGTATCTCCAGTCACGAACTCCCCTGGCACGGGCTGTCACCGTAACACCCAGCCGGGTAAGAATCGCCGCTTTCAACTTGGCATAGTCTTCGCTGTCCTGCTTGCTCAGGTCAGCCCAGACTTTTTGGGGTTCCCCAATCAGATAGGGTACGACCACCATGGCCCATTCAGATAGTGGCAGATTCTCCTTCTCTGCCAGTCTCTCAAACCTAGTAAGATATACCTCCACATCATCACGAGGTGTCATTTTTCTCAAGGACCGTCTTACCACCTTCTTTATAGCGGACAACGCCGGTGCCTTCACAACATTACTTCGGGACGCGGCACCGAAATCCTTTTTTGGTGCTGTCATCTGCTCAACAAATAACCGGTTATTCTCCTGCTGCTGCTGCAGAAATTGCTGCTGGGCCTGCTGCATGCGCTGCTGGTGCTGCAGGCGCTGCTGCTCCATGCTTCGCTGGGCCTGCACCAGGTACTCAACGAGTTCCTCCATACTGCCGGACTCATCTGTCTCAATCACAGCAGTCTTATGTTGCACATTAACTTGCGCCATTTGTTCAAACAGCGCCTCCATGCTGTCAGACTTCTCTGTCTTCACAACGGCAGACTTCAGTCAAGGCACACACACTACACAGCTTTTTTTCCACAGAAAATTCAGCCTTGCTGTGCAACCACTTTTTTTTTTTTTTTTTTCCTTTGCAAAGTCTATTAGGGCTACTGTCTCTTTAAGACTGCTCCACAAACTTTTCTTTTGCTGCTGCACATTCCACAGTCATTTTCACAACAAGTTCAGCTTTGCTGTGCATACATTTTCTCTCTGCAGACCCTATCAGGGCCACTGTCTCTCCAAGACTGCTCCAAACAGACGTTTCTGCTGACACACTTTTTTTTTTTTTTTCTGCTGCTATTTCAATAGACTTCACCTTTAATGCTGTCTCTCGCCACTGTGCTGCATGCACACTCCAGCACTAACTGTACCAGGCCCTGCGCTGCCCCAGCATTCTCCGCCAATTGTAAGCTTTTCCGGGGGGTTTAGCTCTAGGATCGCTGTCTGGGTAGACAGAATGGCACGGAAACAGTTCATTCAGACAGCAGTTTGGTGAAAACTGGCCGCAACCAGTTTTATTAAAGTCCACAGCACACAGATAAAAACAAATCATAAACAGAAAACCTGGGCTTGTCTAGCCACTAAATTACACTTAGATAGATGGCCCTCTCTATCCGGGACCCAGACTCTACCAGTCTGTGCCCAAAACAACACATATCACATATGTTACCAGTATGGAGTTTCACAGACACTCCTCTTTATGTCCGAAGGCAACTCCAATATCCAGACTTGAGAGAGGTCACCTCCTATTCAGTCGCTATTCGCACGGATTCTCACTGCGACTACTCCTGTGTCCGGGGTACTTCCTGCACCCAGACTGAGATAGCTCACACTCTTAGAGACTGCTTCCTTGTGCCAGGACACCTCCCTGTGTCCGGGCTAAAGACAGCTCCCACATTCTTGGAGACACCTTCTGTGTCTGGACCCCTTGTCCAGACTGAATGAGCTCTCTGACTGTGCTCCCAAGCACCTACTTCTGGCTTCCTAATCAACACCTGAGTGGATTCAGGTCTGAGCTGCAAGCGTGTACTGAATGGCAGGTGTAGTGACCTTTCTTTACCACCAGGTTTACAAAGCCACACATTTCGCTCATACCAGTCAGCAAGGTACTTAGGTGAAATATACACCTCATTCACCACATATTCCTTCACTGTCTCACAATATATATGTCACAATGACATATATATATATATATGTATTCTATGTGTGTATATGTATTCTTTCTATTCTTTATTAAAGCTGTCAGTGTGATTTTACAGCATAGCCGGGGATGAATTGCCGGCTTTTCTAAAGGACACCGGTGCGATTTAATCGCAAGTCACACGTGCGGTCCGTTTGTAATCCGATTTTTCATCGCTCCCATAGACTTGCATTGGCGATAGTCAACCCACAATCGGTGACAATCGCAGCATGCTGCTATTGCACTCGGACGTTTAAAATGGACCACAAAAAATCTGATACTGGGAGCTGCTTCCTAAATTAACATTGGTCCGACTGCAATGCGATATTTCATCGCATTGCAGTCGTCCGATTTTGTCGCCAGTGTGACTCCGGCCTAAGGCTCAGCCTCCATTTATCCTGCACTCTACGCTGAGTGCTTACACCGGGGTTTCTGTGTAAATCTCTTAAATATGTGATTCAGACAAAACTTACAATGGAATATTTTCTATAATGAGGCAGATGGAGGCACTGTCGACGCTGTCTGGCCTATGATCCGGTGGTGTCTGTACTTTTAAACGTGCATAAAAGCGTGATCGGCCAAAGTTTTATGCACTTCTCAAAAGAAGGACAACACTGGACAGACATGGGTTTTTGCGTGCGCTTTTCTCTGCGTTTTTTGACTGATTTGAGTGAGGTCAATGGTGAAAAATGCTGGCAGAAATGCACAGAGAATTTTCTGCACCAAATCTGCAAGTCAAAAATACTCAACATGAGCACGACACTTCAGGTTTCTCATTCAGTTTGCTGGCATCAAGATTGCTTCAGGTTTTGCTAGCAAATCTGCATGGCACACCAAAAACGCACCAAATCTGCAATGTGTGCACAAGTCTTTAGATGGAAAACTCAACGTAAGTGCTCAGCGTAGAACACAGGATAAATGTGATCCAAAATGTTATGTAAAATGTTCATAATAAAAGCTTCAACTCATTCCACAAAAAAAGTCCCCACTCAGGTCCATCATGTGTCAATGGAAATATAGGGGCTTCAGCACAAAGGATCTGGAAAAGCCCCAGAAGAAATCCAGCGAATTCTGCACTCCCAAACTCCCCCCTCCCTTCTGAGCCCTAGTGTACCTAAACCACATTTAGAATCCACATATTAGGCATTTCTGTAGCGATTAGACCCTGCTTAATTTACAGGGTCTATGTCTCCAGAAACACGAGCTGAGCACGCTGTATGCGCACTTCCAAGGCAGATTTGCAGTTTTCACTCAGGAACATCCATTGCTGCTTGTTTCTGGAAAACACCCATGGACTTAAAATAATCGCTACATCTGTAGATAAATTCCAAGAGGGGTGTGATTTCCAAAATTGGGTCACTTGAGGGAGGATTCTGCTCTGGCACTCAGTGGCTCTGAATATGGAGTCTGCAAACTATTCTAATTTGTTCTCCGAGAGTCTAGTAGCACTCCTTCCATCCCGAGTTTCTCTTATGGCTAAGCAGTACTCTACAAACACATATGGGGTATTTCAACATTCAGAAGAAATTTTGTGACAAATTTTAGTGCCATTTTAACCCATTTCCCAGTGTGAAAATCTAAAATCTGGGGCTAAGACAACATTTTTCTGGTAAAAATGTAATAATTTTTTCTTCACTGCCCAATAGTATAAAATTCTGTCACACACTCGTGTTGTCAATATGATCACTGCACCCTTAAATTAATTAATTGGATATGCAGTTTGTAACATGGGGACACTTAGGGGGGGTTCTGCTGTACTGGAACCTGAGGGGCTCTTCCAGTGGGTCATGGCACCAACAAACCATAACAGCAAAATCTGCAATACAATATGGCTCTCCATCCCTTCTGAGCTTTCCACTGTGCTTGAAAAGTAGTTCCCAATTACATTAATTACATTACATTACCGTAATAATTCCCAATTATTCTTTCTTCAACCCCCATTGGTAGAAAATTCTGTTAGGCACATGTGATGTCAATATGCTCACTGCACCGCTAGATAAATTCATTGAGAGATGACCACTTATGGGGGTTTCTGCTGTTCTGGCACCTCAGGGCCTCTGCTAATGTGACATTGCACCCTCAAACCATTCCAGCAAAATCTGAACTCAAATATGGTATTCCTTGTCTTCTGAACTTTACACTGTGCCTGAAAAGTAATTTTCAACCACATATTGTGAATTTTGGTGGTATTGGCATACTCGGGAAAACTTGCGTAACAAATTGTACCATCCATTTTCTCCTATTATCCATTTTGAAAATTGTAAATCTGTGGCCAAAGCAACATTTTAGTGGAAAAAATGGTAATTTTCTATTGACTCAGCCCAATGCTATACAAATCTGTGAATCGCTTAAGGGTAAAAAAAATGCTCACTACACCCCTAGATGAATTCCTCAAGAAGAGTCTTTTCTAAAATGGGGTCACTTGTAGGATTTTCTGCTGTTTTGGCATGTCAGGGGCTCTTCAAATATGGCAATCTATTCCAGCCAAAATTTTGTTCCAGAATTGGAGCTCCTTCTATTCCGAGCCCTGCTGTGTACCCAAACAGTAGTTTTCCATCACATATGGGTTATCCCCGTATTCAGGAGAAATTACACAACAGATTTTTGGGTCCATTTTCTCTTGATACCCTTGTGAAAAGGAAAATTTTAGGGCTAATTTTTTGGGAAAAATGTATATTTTCATTTTCATGGCTCAACGTTATAAAATTCTGTGATACACCTATGGATTCAAGTTGCTCACCACACCTCTAAATAAGTTCCTTGAGGGTTGTAGTTTCCAAAATGGCGTAATTTGTGGGGGTGGTTCCACTGTTTAGACACATCAGGAGACCTGCAAATGCGACATGGCGTCTGCTATCTTTTCCAGTCAATTTTACACTCCAAAAGTTAAATGGTGCTCCTTCCCTTCTGAGCCTTGCCGGCACCCAAAACAGTAGTTTTCCACCACATACGTAGTGATGTACTCAGGATAAAAGCCCCCAGCAAATTATATTGTCCAATTTCTCTTGTTATTCTTTGAAAATGCAAATTTGGGGCAAAACAAGATTTTTGTGGTTAAAAAAATAAAATTTAATTTTTTTTCATTATTTTCCCTTCCATATTCATTAATTCCAAGTGAAGTCCCTAATGGGTTTTAAAAACTTCTGAATGTGGTTTTGAGCAACTTTGAGTGGGGGGCTTTTTAAATGGTGTCCACTCTTGGTATTTTCTGTCCCATAGGTCCCTCTAAATTCACTTCAAATGTAATGTGGTTCCAAAAAAATGGATTTTGTAATCTTTTGGGGAAAAATTAGAAATTTCTGATAAAATTTTTAACCCTTGTGACATTTCTAACAAAAAATGTTTTAAAAAATGATTGCGATGTAATGTAAATATATTGGGAAACTTATTTTTAAATTATTTTTGTACATCATGATAACTGGTTTCAGGATATAAAAAATTCAAAGTTAAAATTGCAAAATTTTTGCCAAAATTATGATATTTGCACAAATAAACAAAATTTTTGCCCTAAATTTCCCAATAACAAAAGTACAATGGTCAGGAAGAAACAGTTTTAAAAATCACGGGATGTGAAGGTTCCAGAGTTTATCACATAAATTTTGACAGGGTAAATTAAAAAAAATTTTCCCTGCAAGAAGGCAAAAAACAGGTTTGAGGCAAAAAGGGGGGTTAAAACTCATTTACACGTAAAATAATCATAAAGGGTTTTTTTAAAAAAACCTTATTAAAGATTTATTTTCAGTGTAAATCTATTGACACCAATAAATACAAAACCCCTGTCAAGGTGAAATACATTTGACAGCGCTAAGACATCTTTTCGTCAGGGTCCCCCGTGTAAAGAGGACTCGCATGCCGAGAACCCTGGAAGTCGTACACGACGATTTTTTCAAAGCCCTGCACATCAATCATTTTGGTTATCAAACGGTTATTAAAAAGGCCGCTTATTTTTTGCTGAGAGCTGTTCTTTTTTCATTGCTTTGTTTTTTGCCCATATTGCACTTTGTGATAAAATGTGAAAAAAGACTTTTATTGTATGGGGTCAGCAAGAAAATAATACATTTTTAAAGTCGGGTTAAACGCAAGAAATTTTTTCAATGTATTTTGTCATCCCCTCCTTCTAAACCCCACAAAATTTAAAACATCTTCCCTAATGTGTGGAGGAAGCATTTTGCTTTGTGTCTTTGCTCAGAGGTGGCTTTAGGGTCAAAAAAGCCAAAATTTTAATTCCAGGTGTTGCTTATGTTTGGCTGCAAGGGGATACAGCCCTAAGGGCCAAACCGCACAGCCCCCTTGGGCCCGTGAGAGGGGGCCCAGGGGCCCAAATTTTGCTGGGGATTTCTATTTTTAACAGCACTCATCCCCGGGTGGGGAAATTGGGGAATATGGGGCCCAACCGCTCTTGCAATGAAGCCTCCTGTGATTTCTAGTACACCCCCGTTTGGGTTCCCTTTTTTTTTCTTTAAAAAATTTCAAAACTCTTTTGACGAAATATAAACTATCTTTTGGGGAATTTTTTTTTCAGGCGAATGCTTCATCAAACATTTTGTAACTCCCGGCGAAATGAAAGCAGATCACGGGGGATAGTCTGTGTTGGGGATGAAAATG
>JARQOD010000001.1:876252640-876286274 GCA_033576555.1 Oophaga sylvatica
TGAATCGCTTAAGGGTAAAAAAAATGCTCACTACACCCCTAGATGAATTCCTCAAGAAGAGTCTTTTCTAAAATGGGGTCACTTGTAGGATTTTCTGCTGTTTTGGCATGTCAGGGGCTCTTCAAATATGGCAATCTATTCCAGCCAAAATTTTGTTCCAGAATTGGAGCTCCTTCTATTCCGAGCCCTGCTGTGTACCCAAACAGTAGTTTTCCATCACATATGGGTTATCCCCGTATTCAGGAGAAATTACACAACAGATTTTTGGGTCCATTTTCTCTTGATACCCTTGTGAAAAGGAAAATTTTAGGGCTAATTTTTTGGGAAAAATGTATATTTTCATTTTCATGGCTCAACGTTATAAAATTCTGTGATACACCTATGGATTCAAGTTGCTCACCACACCTCTAAATAAGTTCCTTGAGGGTTGTAGTTTCCAAAATGGCGTAATTTGTGGGGGTGGTTCCACTGTTTAGACACATCAGGAGACCTGCAAATGCGACATGGCGTCTGCTATCTTTTCCAGTCAATTTTACACTCCAAAAGTTAAATGGTGCTCCTTCCCTTCTGAGCCTTGCCGTGCACCCAAACAGTAGTTTTCCACCACATACGTAGTGATGTACTCAGGAGAAACTGCACAGCAAATTATATTGTCCAATTTCTCTTGTTATTCTTTTGAAAATGCAAAATTTGGGGCTAAAGCAAGATTTTTGTGGTAAAAAAATAAAATTTAATTTTTTTTCATTATTTTCCTTCCATATTCCTTTAATTCCAGTGAAGTCCCTAAAGGGTTAATAAACTTCTTGAATGTGGTTTTGAGCACTTTGAGTGGGTGTGGCTTTTTAAAATGGTGTCACTCTTGGTATTTTCTGTCACATAGGTCCCTCAAATTCACTTCAAATGTAATGTGGTCCCAAAAAAAATGGATTTTGTAAATCTTTTGGGAAAAATTAGAAATTGCTGATAAAATTTTTAACCCTTGTGACATACTAAACAAAAAAATGTTTAAAAAATGATGCTGATGTAATGTAAATATATGGGAAACTTATTTATAAATTATTTTTGTACATCATGAATAACTGGTTTCAGGATATAAATATTCAAAGTTAAAAATTGCAAAATTTTTGCCAAAATTATGATATTTGCACAAATAAATGCAAAACTTTTTGACCTAAATTTACCAATAACATAAAGTACAATGTGTCAGGAAGAAACAGTCTTAAAATCACTGGGATCCGTTGAAGCGTTCCAGAGTTATTACCACATAAAGTGACAGTGGTCACAATTGAAAAAAATTTGCCTGATCAAGAAGGCGAAAACAGGTTGTAGGCAGAAGGGGTTAAAACTGCATTTACACGTAAAGATAATCATGAATGAGTTTTCTTAAAAACTCTTGATTCATGATTATCTTGCAGTGTAAACAGGCTATTGATCAGCCAATGAATGAGCAAAACGCCTGCTCAGCAGGTGAAATGATCATTTGCACAGCGCTGAAGATCATCTTTCTCGTCAGTGTGTCCTCCTGTGTAAAGAGGACTCGCACTGCCGAGAACCATGGAAGTCTGTGCACACTGACTGATCTATTTCAGATAGCTCAGTGCACATCAATCATTTTGGTCTATGCAAACAGGTTATTAAACGGCCGCTTATTGTTGCATGAGAGCTGTGTCTTATTACAGTCCTGCTTCTGTTGTTGACCTCACTGATTGCACCTTTGTGATTAACCTGATGAAAATGTACTTCATTGTATGGGAGTCAGCAATGAGAATGAAATACATTTTTGTCACAAGTCAGGGTTAAACGCAAGAAATTTGTCAATGTACTTCTGTCTATACCTCCTCCTTCTAAACCCCACATATATTAATACATCTTCCGTAATGTGTGGAGGAAGCATTTCAGCTTTGTGTCTTTGCTCAGAGAGTGGCTCTTAGGGTCAAAAATTGCCAAAATTTCTAATGTACCAGGTGTAGTGCTGTATGTTTGGCTGCAAGGGGCATACAGCCCATAAGGGCAAACCGCACAGCCGCTATGGGGCCCGTGAGCTAGGGAGGCCCAGGGGCCAATTCTGCTGGGCATTTCTATTTCAACAGCATCTGCATCCTCGGATGGGTGAAAATTGGGGAATATGGGGCCCAACACAGACTCTTGCAATGAAGCCTCCTGTGATTTCTATGTACACCCTTGTTGGTTCCCTTTCTTTTTCATCTTAAACATTGCAACACTCTATTTGATCGAAATATAAATCTATCTTTTGGGTAATTTTTTTTTCAGGCGAATGCATTCATCAAACATTTTGTAACTCCAGGCAGAAATGACAGCAGATCACTGGAGGATAGTCTGTGTTGAGATGATGATGAAGAGATAACGAAAGATCTGGGATGTAACCGACATGGTTACAGCTGGAAATAATTATCTTTGCCACCCAAGGGCAAAACGTCTGGCCTGGAACAAGTGCTGTAGCGCAGATAGATACTTGTTTGATCATCTACATATTTTCTTCACCAATGGAAAATAATACTCACTCGCTTGCTCACAACTATAATTTTAGGACAATTTTAGCATTCATTGATATCTCAGTGCATGCTAAATACCATATATTTTTAAATACATTTACTGTCACTACACTATACAAACTATACACACTATATTGCATGCAGCATTATATACACTACTGTACACACTATAGTGCACTATACTGGAACGTGCTGTTCAGTTTGTATAGTGCAATACAAGCTTTTACTATGCAGCATGCTGTACTATGGACACTATACTGCACACAATACTATGCAGATTAACCTACACTATACATATTGTATTGAACATTGCACTAAGCACAACGATACACACACTGCAATATAAACATTATGCGCACTGCACTTTACACAACCTCCTTCACATTGAATATTATTTTATTGTACTGTATACACCCTTCACCATACAAATAATACACACTATACTGCACACTGCAATACATACACTACTATATTCTTCAGCGATGCTCTAGGAGTGCTGAACGCCTCTGGAGAAAAACCCGCACACCAGAAGACTTCATCCACTTTAAATTCATGTTAAGAACTTATAATGCTGCCCTTCACCTCGCCAAACAGACCTACTTCACCACACTGATCTCCTCACTAGCCAACAACCCCAAGAAACTTTTTGACACTTTTCACTCCCTCCTCAGGCCAAAAGCACAAGCCCCTATCACAGACATTTGTGCTGACGACCTGGCCTCCCACTTTATAGAAAAAATAGATACTATCCGTCAGGAAATCTGCTCTCAACCACCAAGTGCTGTGACTCCCATCCCACCCTGCATTTCCCCTGGCTCACTTTCCACATTTGATCCCATCACAGAAGAAGAAGTCTCCAGACTCCTCTCTTCCTCTCGTTCGACTACATGCACTACCGACCCCATCCCCTCACATCTCCTCCAGTCTCTCTCTCCAGTTGTCACAACTCACCTAACTACAATCTTTAATCTCTCACTCTCCTCTGGCATTTTCCCATCCTCCTTCAAACACTCCATCATTACTCCATTACTAAAGAAACCCGCTCTTGACCCTTCCTGCACAAACAACTACAGACCGGTCTCCAATCTCCCCTTCATCTCTAAACTTTTGGAGCGCCTAGTCTACTCCCGCCTCACCCGTTACCTCTCCACTTACTCCCTCCTAGACCCTTCACAGTCCGGCTCCGCCCCCTACATTCGACTGAAACTGCTCTCATCAAAGTGACCAATGACCTTCTTACAGCAAAACGTAACGGCGACCACTCTCTGCTCATTCTACTGACCTTTCTGCAGCTTTCGACACTGTTGACCACTGTCTCCTACTGTCTAGGCTCCAGTCACTAGGTATTAAGGGCACTGTTCTCTCCTGGTTCTCCTCCTATCTTTCTGACCGCTCCTTCAGTGTTTCGTTCTCTGGCTCCACGTCATCTCCTCTTCCTCTCACTGTCGGTGTACCCCAGGGCTCAGTCCTTGGCCCCCTTCTCTTCTCTCTCTACACGGCCCCAATTGGACAGACCATCACCAGATTTGGTTTTCAGTACCATCTTTATGCCGATGACACACAACTATACACGTCATCCCCCGACCTTACCCCCGCTGTTCTACAGAACACCACCGACTGTCTGTCCGCAGTCTCCAACATCATGTCCGCTCTCTATCTGAAACTTAACCTCTCCAAGACTGAACTCCTTCTGCTCCCGCCGTCTACTAACCTCCCTAAATCTGACATTTCCCTCTCTGTGGGCGGCACCATAATAACACCCCGGCAGCAGGCTCGCTGTCTGGGTGTTATGTTTGACACCAATCTCTCCTTCACCTCCCATATACAATCTCTTGCCCGCTCTTGCCGTCTACACCTAAAGAACATCTCTAGAATCCGCCCTTTTCTCACCATGGAAACAACAAAAACCCTCACTGTAGCATTGATCCACTCCCGCCTGGACTACTGCAACGCTCTATTACTTGGCCTCCCCATTACTCGACTATCCCCTCTCCAGTCCATCCTTAATGCAGCAGCCAGGGTCATCCATCTGGCTAATCGGTACTCGGACGCGTCCGCTCTTCGCCAGTCCTTACACTGGCTGCCCATTCATTATAGGATCCAATTCAAAGTACTGGTTCTCACCCACAAAGCTCTCCACAGTGCAGCACCCCCCTACATCTCCTCCCTCATTTCTATCTATCGGCCTAACCGACTGCTGCGCTCTGCAAACGACTTTCGACTAACCTCTGCACTAATCCGTACCTCCCACTCCCGACTCCAAGACTTCTCCCGCACTGCGCCAATCCTCTGGAATGCTCTACCCCAAGAAATTAGGACTATCCACAATTTGCATGGTTTCAGGCGCTCCCTCAAAACACATTTGTTCAGAGTGGCCTATCACATTCACTAACCAAAGTCGTTCTATGTTTAAGTGTGTATGTGTAGCCCATTCACTATCTCCATCCATGCCTCACTCCCTCAAGATGGCTGGACCATCATTGTAAATGCACCATTGTATATACACACCTGTACTTTGTATCTCCCCCACCTCATTGTAGATTGTAAGCTCTCACGAGCAGGGTCGGCTTATTTTGCTTTAATTATTGTATTGTTAACGTTGTTACCTATGACTTGTGTTTTGAAACTGTTAAACTGTAAAGCGCTGCGGAATATGTTGGCGCTATATAAATAAAGATTATATTATTATTATTATTATTACTATACACACACTAAACTATATGCATTATATATTTATTTAATGCCAATAGTTTTGAGAGTGACGCAAATGTTGGTATGTTGGTTTTCACAAAGTTTGCTGCTTCAGTTTGTATAGAGGGGATTTGCATGCAACTCAAGATTACCGTGAATAGTGATCAGATGAATCGCAAAAATTCAGAGTCATTACTCGCCATGAAGGTTAACTTAAAAAGCATCTTTCACCAATTTTTTCACGTTGAACTGGACACACAATGTAACAGTAGCTGCAAAGCAGAATAAAACATATTTTTTTTTTATTTTGCCTCTTCATTGTGGAGATATTAGTAATCATAGCACTGTCACCCAAGACTTTTTAAAGTCCAAGTGAGTGTTAGCAGACATTTTTAACTAGAGGCATGTGATTTTTTAGTTAATGAAAAAAGGGGTTTGGTACCGTGGTAGCCAGTTGAAAAAAGAATAAAAAAAATGATGAAACAAGCTTTTGAGACTTCTTAGATCTCTTGCATATGATACCATGCATGAGACCTAGGAAGTCCTGAAAACTTGCTGTGTAACATCATTTATTTTATTTTTGTTAGCCATTAAAAGGCATCATAACTACAAGATTATCTTGTTTTTCCCACTGAGAGCATTCTTATTTCTCCCTGTATAATACTGACCAATTATAAGCCGGCAACAACACTCAAAGAGAAGAACACGCCCTCATCATAGCTTAGAGATGGTTTTTCAGTGTCTGAGATGTAATGATACTTTGATTGAAAATATCTTTGTAACAGATGACAAATTAAAAGGTGGCTACTTTGAAGAACCTAGAATATAAGACATATTTTCAGTTGTGTCACACTTTTTTGTTAAGTATATAATTCCACGTGTATTAATTCATAGTTTTGATGCCTTCAGTGTGAATGTACAATTTTCATAGTCATGAAAATACAGAAAAATCTTTAAATGAGAAGGTGTGTCCAAACTTTTGGTATGTACTGTACATATAGAAGAAAAGTAAATTCTCCAATACTTGGCAGTATAGCCTGGATCACAGCTAAAGCTGCTGCCTGCAGTGCATGAGGTTGAGAGTTTCAATCCTGATGAAGACCACACTAGAAGAAAAGCAAATAATTAATGAATGAAAGTACAGAGCATAGACCTCCCCCTAGTTCCTGAGTGTGTGGAGCAACTGAATAATCAGCAGCATCCTAAGTATTACAAATGCAGTGAGCCTGCGTGGCCAGGTGACAGTACCTTTTTTCTCCCTTTTTTATTACGGTCAAATCTATAGTGAGAGAGCGTCTGTGTGTGACTCCGGAAATATATACGGAGATTTAAATTTTACCCTATACTATACACACCTGGTATCTACTGATACAGTACCTTTTTTCTGCCTTTTGTATTACGGTCAAATCCATAGTGAGAGAGCGTCTGTGTGTGACTCCGGAAATATATACAGAGAATGAAATTGTCCCCTTCAACGTATACAGCTGTACGCTTCTGATACAGTACCATATATCTGCTAGTATTTTTGGTACATTTTCCCAAACATGAGGAAGTATGGAGGAAGAGGCCGCGGACGTGGGCAGGGGGGGACAGCTGGTACTGATGGTGGTTGTGGTGCATAATCTGGTAGTGCCAAAAGCACAATAGCACCTAAGGCAGGAGGTGTTGAGCCTGCGTCATTGTCTGGCTCCAGAAGGCCTGGAAGGCTCCCTTTTCTGGGACTGCGTAAACCGCTTTTAAAGCCGGAGCATCAGGAACAGGATTTCGCTTACATTGCCAAAACAGCCTCCAGCTCTATCGCCTCCTCTTCTGAAGTTTCAAAAAATGCAAGCACTGAGTTGTCAGTGCAGGCTCCTGGTCAAGAACAACACCTTTCCTTGTGTCCTTCACCCCCACCAAAAGTGAAGGATGCGGCAGGCCACACTTCAGATTACTCCAAGGAGCTCTTTTCACATACCATGCCTGGGTTATCAAATCAAATCCTGAATTCCCCAGTCCAAGATGAATCTGACATGGAGTGCACTGATGCACAGCCACTGCTACATGATTCTGCTGGTACATTCACCCAGAGCACTACATTTCCCTCGCAGTCTACTGAGCCAGAATCTGACCCTGATGAAACTCAGGTGCCCCCTTCCCGCATACTATACCACCTTACACAGTGACACAGAGAAAGGTGCAGATGAAATTGAAGAGGAGGTGATGGATGACCCAGTTGTTGACCCGGATTGGCATCCAATGGGGGAAGAGGGTGCCGCTGGCAATAGCTCAGAAGAGGAGGAGAATCCTCAGCAGGCATCGACATCGCAGCTGCAGTTATTTGGCAGGCACGTAGCAGTCCAAAAACGTGTTAAAAAAACAAAAAGAGTTGCAGGACAGCTTGGCCAGACGGTCAAATTAGCACAGCGTGCAAGCCCTGAAAAGTTATCCCATAGTAGGAAGAGTGCAGTGTGGCACTTTTTTGACCAAAATCCTATTGATGAGGCAAAGATTATGTGTAAGAAGTGCGGGAGGACCTTTAGCCGAGGGAAAAATCTCAGAAATTTGAATACCAGTTGCATGCTTAGACATTTAAACACCATGCACTTGCAAGCATGGACAGACTACAATACCTCAGGTAGCACATGTGCACCTGCTCCGACTGAAGGTAGCCAGCAATGCTACATCACTTCCCCCACTGTAAGCCCACTGGTTAGCACACCACCAGCAAGAAATGTTGAGGTGTCACCGCAAGGCCAAAGCAGTCAGGGAATCACACTGTTTTTGCAACCAAAGACTGAATCTAGGCTATCACCACCACCACCATCACCAACCCTCTCTCAGTCCGCCATGTCCATCGCTAGTTCCCCCATATGCAGCTCTCATGTCCAGCTCACCCTAGCAGACACTTTGGGTAGGACAAGAAAGTACTCATACTCTCATCCGCGTATACAGGCTTTGAATGCCTACATTGCCAAACTGATCTCATTAGAGATGATGCCCTTCCGTTTGGTTGAAAGCGCAGCGTTCCGAGAGATCATGGCCTACGCTGTCCCACGCTTTGACCTACCCAGTCGGCACTTCTTTTCTAGAAAAGCCATCCCTGCCCTCCACACCTGCATGTGAAAGACCGCATTGTCCATGCACTCAAACAATCAGTGAGTGGAAAGGTGCACCTCACAACAGATGCATGGGCCAGTAGGCATGGCCAGGGCTGTTACGTGTCCATCACTGCGCACTGGGATAATGTGGTGGATGCAGGCTCCACAGGGAACAGCGGCGGTGGGACAGTGCTGCCTAGCCCATGGTATAGGCAACAGTTGGCTGTAGGCGTTCGACCCTCCTCCTCCTCCAGAAGCGAAAGCTCGTCGACAGAGCGCAGTCGCACGAGCACTACATCCGCAGGTGCCAGTGTTACAAACGAGGTGTCCCACTATCGAACAGCTAGTGGTAAGCGTCAGCAGGCTGTTTTAAAGATGATGTCTTTGGGCGACAACAGACACACCGCGGAGGTACTAACCGACTACTTGCAGCGAGAAACTGAGTCATGGCTGGGCAGTCTACATCTTGAGCAAGGCAAGGTAGTCAGTGATAATGGCCGTAATTTTGTGGCGGCCATAGCCCTGGCAAAACTCAGACACATACCTTGCCTGGCTCACACCTTGATCCTGGTGTTGCAGTGCTTCATAAATAATTATCCGTAGTTACCAGCCCTGCTCCATAAGGTGCGAAGACTGTGCTCACACATACGTTGCTCGCCAGTAGACTGCAGTCATATGCAGAGGCTGCAGCGATCGCTCCACCTCCCCAAGCATCGCCTAATCATAGATGTTGCAACAAGGTGGAACTCCACCATGCACATGGTTGAGAGGCTGTGCGAACAGAGGCAGGATGTAAAGCATTTGTGGGAGAATACACTGGCAGGCAGTTTGAGGGCAGACATCGAATTGTCGGGTGTGCAGTGGTCAAAGCTGAAAGACCTCTGTAAAGTCCTTCAGTGCATACGGCTGGTAAGCGCAGACAACGCCATCATAAGCATGAGCATCCCACTTATGCGTCTGCTCATGCAAACTTTGACGCACATTAAGGATCAGGCGTCTGCAGCGGAGGAGGAAGAGGAGGAGAAGGAGGGAAGCCTTGATGACAGTCAGCCATTGTCTGCTCAGGGAACTGTCCAGGACGAGGTGGAGGAAGAAGAGGAGGAGGATGAGGGGGATGATTATTTTGGGGAGGAGGATGCTTCTCAGGGGGCAAGAGAAAATGTTGGCTTGCCAAGGTCAGGTACAGGGTTTGTGCGTGACTGGAGGGATGTGGATTTGGCAGAAAGTGCTCCTCCACCCACCACTGGCAGTGCATCATTAACACCTGTAACATTGGCCCACATGTGTGATTATGTCTTGCGGATCCAAAAAAGGGACCACCGCATTGCCAAAATTATGAAAGATGACGACTACTGGTTGGCCAGCATCCTCGATCCACGCTATAAAGGCAAATTACAGAACATCATGCCTTCCTTCATTAGCCTTCCTGTGTGTCAAAACTGGATTATGTGAATTGTGGCTAAGAAAAGGATTTGTTTGTTTCTTGTTAAAAAAGGGTTTTTTTGGAAAAGCAAGCTTAACTCTTATGCCAATGTCACTTATATTTTTGTCTACCAATTGTTGCTAACCATCCACACCATATTCTGAGAGTCATATTTTTTGTTATTTTAGTGTTTATGAAGCTCTGTGAGGACTTTTGAAATACATAGGGCTTTTGTATTTGTTTTTTTGTTTCATTTTTTCTGTTGTGACTAGCTGGTTCTCTCCATGCTCTATGCATGAGCCGGAAGTCTCTTGTAAAATTAAAGCCCATGGAGCCTCGTTCTGACGCTGCATAGACTTACATTGTAAAAGTCACTTTTAGGTCATGGAGAGTGTGCAAATTGGTGACGTCACTGAGATGAAGAGAAGAACGGTGCTGGACACCGGAGAGAGCATTGGTAAGTGAGTGTGTGTGAAGACACAGCGTTGTGGGCGCCCCTCTGGCACCCCCGTGTCTCCACATTATGGTGGCAGCAGTGCGATACTACTCAGCCCGGTGGGATTGGTGTTCTCACACATTGTCCAGGGCTCCACAACCAGGAAGTTATATAGACAGACCCAGCAGACCATTGATGAGGCCTGCACAGCAGGTTTCGGACGCCACTATGTCCAATCCCACAAACTCGAAGAAGACCAGAGTGGATATATGACCTCAACCAGAAACGGAAACTACAGGAGCTGTGCCAGCTTAACGGATTAAATGGGATTTAATCCAGGAACTACAGGATGCTGGGGACGCCATATGTGGACACAATGGATACCAGTTGTTTCTTTTCAATTACGTGAAAAGGAGTTTATTTTCCCTAGGAAGACATGGAATATGCTCTGAGGAAACTGGATGATACAAAGTTTTGTTGTCACAAAGGTGAGACCTCTTCCATTCGTGACTGTGCTTAAAGACATGTTGTGGACTTTTCCCAATAAGTGGAGAAGGATGATCTGAATCCTATCACATCTGGCTAATTGAGATGGGTGAGCAATGTGAAGACACAGCATTGTATCTTAATTAACCAGACTACTATTATTTCAGTAGACCCAGGGACATGAGCTACAGTTCATGTGAGAATGAGTGTTGACCCTCATTGTCATTGATTTAATATTCAGTGGCTGCTATTTGTAGACTGGCTGCTGATTAGCTATTGTATCTGTCCTTGCATTGCAGTCCTAATATTGTTCTACTATCTTTGGGAAACAAAGTTTGAACGTTTGTTAATATAGTGGTGACTAGAGATGAGCGACTTTGCCTCCAGGAGGGTCGAGTCGGGTTTCGGACCACCAGACTTTCACAAAAGTCGAGTCGAACGAAATCGGCCGACTATCGGCAAAAGTCGAAGGTCCGACTGAAACACGAAACCCAATGCAATCCAATGGGGAAGAAAAGTCGGAAGGGAGTGGAGGACAGTAAACACACCTACAGTGCCCATTTCAATGCCAACGACATCAATTCTTATTATTTAAGCTTGTCAACCTTCATTTACTTTACAAAAATAGTAACACATTGAAAACTGGGGGTTATTTGCCTAAAGTTGTGGGGGGGGCAGGGCTGGCTCCAAGTTTTCGTGGGCCCCGGGTCAAAGAGTCTCAGTGGGCCCCTTTAACACATACCACAATTCGTGATGCTCCGATACGTCAGAGAAATATAGGTATAGTACAATGACAAATACTTCACTTCTCACATTACATGACTGATATCTATTTTAAATTCTACAATAGCTCAAAAAACGGACAGTATATTCCTCCATACAGTATTATGGCCACCACAGAGTGCGCCATACAGAATAATGAGCCCCATATATTGCTCCATACTTAATTGGTCCCATATAATGTTCCATACAGTATATGATGAGCTCCACACAATGCTCCAGTATATGATGGTCCCCATATAATGTTCCATACAGTATGGGACGGTCCCCATAGAGTATAATGAGCCCCACATATTGCTCCATACAGTATAATGAGTCGCATATAATGCTCCATACAGTATATGATGGGCCCCATATATTGCTCCATACAGAATGGGCTCCATATAATGCTCCATACAGAATAGGCCCCATATGTGCTCCATATGATGCTCCATATATAAAGGGCCCCATATGATGACCCATAAATAATGAACTCCATATGATGCTCTAGTATATGATGGGCCCCATATATGATGCTCCTGTGTATGATGAGCCCCATATAATGCTCCATATATAATGATTCCCATATATAATGCTCCATATATAATGGGCTCCATGTAATGCTCCATACAGAATAGGCCCCATATGTGCTCCATATGATGCTCCATACCCTATATAATGCCCCATAAATAATGAACCCAATATGATGCTCCAGTATATGATGGGCCCCATGGATGATGCTCCAATGTATGATGGGCCTATATACTGCTCCATATGTAATGTGCCCCATATGATACTCCAGTATATGATGGGCCCCATGGCTGATGCTCCAGTTTATGTTGGGCCTATATAATGTTCCATATATAATGGGCATCATATGATGCTCCAGTGTATAATGGGCCCGGTATATGATGCTCCAGTGTATGATGGGCCCCATGGATGATGCTCCAGTGTATGATGGGCCTATATAATGCTCCATATATAATGGGCCCCATATGATGCTACAGTGTATAATGGGCCCCATGGCTGATGCTCCAGTGTATGATGGGCCCCATTTATAATGCTCCAGTGTATGATGGGCCCCATGGATGATGCTCCAGTGTATGATGGGCCTATATAAAGCTCCATATATAATGGGCCCCATATGATGCTCCAGTATATGATGGGCCCCATGGCTGATGCTCCAGTGTATGATGGGCCAATATAATGCTCCATATATAATGGGCCCCATATGATGCTCCAGTATATGATGGGCCCATGGATGATGCTCTAGTGTATGATGGGCCCCATATATAATGCTCCAGTTTATAATGGGCCCTATCTATGATGCTCAAGTGTATGATGGGCCCTATATATAATTCTCCAGTGTTTAATGCTCCCCATATATTGCTCCAAACATTTAAAAAAAAAAATACCTCTCCTCGCTCGCTGGTCACTGCTCTACTCTGGACTCCTCAGAGTCGCCATCTTCCAGCTCTCTGCACTGTGACTGTTCAGGCAGAGGGTGCACAGACGTGACTTCATTGCGCTCTCTGACCTGAATGTCACTGTCAGGAAAGCGGAAGATGTCACAGCGGTGGAGCAGTGAGAGGTAAGTATTGCAAGTGCTGGGGCCATGAGCAAGCAGGGGGGCCCCCTCATGGGCACTGGCACAGGGCCCCTCATAGTATGCCCGTGTCTATGACGGCGAGTGGGCCCCCCACCTACTCAGGGCCCCGGCACTTGCCCGTCTCCGCCAGGTGCTGACGCCAGCCCTGGGTGGTTGTACAGCCCAGTTAGGGAGGTGGAAAAACTGGCATATGTTGAGGTATAGGCTGGACGCTCAGCAGCTGCAAATGGAGAAATTGGAGAAATCGGAGGAAGAGGAGGACAAAGCGAGCCATTTTGCTGGCAACTTATGTGTCATCAGGGGAAGGTGGTACAAAATCCTTTGAAACCCAGGCATGGTTCATTTTAATGAAGGTGAGATCAGCAACATTTTGGGTCGACAGCCGGGTCCTTCTTTCTGTCAGGATTGATACAGCAGCACTGAAAACTCTTTCTGATAGCACACTACCAGCAGGGCCGGATTAACGTAGGGGCTGATGGAGCTGCAGCTCCAGGCCCCTTGTTAGAGATAGGCCCATCCCCCGGCCCAGCCAGCCGCTTGTTATCTAGTGGCTCTCTGCTCTCCTCCCTTCCCTGTGCTGCTGACGTCAGCCTGGTGGTGGAGGGGGAGGGGAGGAGCCAGGAGAGACTGTGTGCTGGAGGGGGAGAGAGGAAAGCTGCCGCTGAAAGTACTATAGGAGAGGAGTCGGCAGCAGCACAGTGTTATCTCATTCACCCAATCCAGAAGCAGGATGTAAATGAAGGCAGAACATGTGACCACAGAGCAGCCAGTCACAGCTCACCTTTCACTTGTCCTCATCCATGCACTGTCTTCTTACAGCTTTGCCTATTGGCATCCTGCCCTGTGTTCAGTGTGTTGTAGTGACGGTCCCTGTCTGGAGGAGAGAGTTAGAGACAGGCAGGCAGAGGTGTGTGTGCTGTTACAAGAATCCCAGCCATATTACAGTGAAAGCAGATGGAGAATCCTGAAGTCTCTGCACAGGTTTGTGTTATAAAGTGTGTGGTTTCTGACAAATTCCATCAGTAGCATTGAATGGCCCATAGTATATATAATGCAGCATTGAGAGGCCCATTCTAGTATATAGCGCAGCATTGAATGGCCCATAGTATATATAGGGCAGCATTGAATGGCCCATAGTATATATAGCGCAGCATTTAGAGGCCCTCTCAATGCTGCATTATATATACTATGGGCCATTCAATGCTGTGCTATATATACTATGGGCCATTCAATGCTGCGCTATATGAGCCTCTCAATGCTGCATTATATATACTATGGGCCTCTCAATGCTGCATTATATATACTATGGGCCTCTCAATGCTGCGCAACTATGGGCCATTCAATGCTGCATTATATATACTATGGGCCATTCAATGCTGCATTATATATACTATGGGCCTCTCAATGCTGCATTATATATACTATGGGCCTCTCAATGCTGCATTATATATACTATGGGCCTCTCAATGCTGCGCAACTATGGGCCATTCAATGCTGCATTATATATACTATGGGCCATTCAATGCTGCATTATATATACTATGGGCCATTCAATGCTGCGCTATATATACTATGGGCCATTCAATGCTGCATTATATATACTATGGGCCATTCAATGCTGCATTATATATACTATGGGCCATGCAATGCTGCGCTATATATACTATGGGCCATTCAATGCTGCGCTATATATACTATGGGCCATTCAATGCTGCGCTATATATACTATGGGCCATTCAATGCTGCATTATATATACTATGGGCCATGCAATGCTGCGCTATATATACTATGGGCCATTCAATGCTGCGCTATATGGGCCTCTCAATGCTGCATTATATATACTATGGGCCATTCAATGCTGCATTATATATACTATGGGCCATGCAATGCTGCGCTATATATACTATGGGCCATTCAATGCTGCGCTATATGGGCCTCTCAATGCTGCATTATATATACTATGGGCCTCTCAATGCTGCGCAACTATGGGCCATTCAATGCTGCATTATATATACTATGGGCCATTCAATGCTGCATTATATATACTATGGGCCATGCAATGCTGCGCTATATATACTATGGGCCATTCAATGCTGCGCTATATATACTATGGGCCATTCAATGCTGCCCTATATATACTATGGACCATTCAATGCTGCGCTATATATACTAGAATGGGCCTCTCAATGCTGCCCTATATATACTATGGGCCATTCAATGCTGCGCTATATACTAGAATGGGCCTCTCAATGCTGCGCTATATATACTATGGGCCATTCAATGCTCCCCTATATATACTATGGGCCATTCAATGCTGCGCTATATACTAGAATAGGCCTCTCAATGCTGCATTATATATACTATGGGCCATTCAATGCTGCGCTATATACTAGAATGGGCCTCTCAATGTCGCCCTATATTACTATGGGACATTCAATGCTGCACCATATACTAGAATGGGAGCGTTTAAATGCCCTCTCTCTGTTATGTATTGAAAATAGATTGCTGAATGAGCTTAATCTTGATTCTGCAATTGAGGAATTTGCAAGCAAAAAAGCACGAAAAGTGAATGTGTAGTTTAATTTTCTTCTACCAGTTTGATTTATTTACGATAAAACACAGTTTTGCGTTCAGTGAATAACCCTGTTTATTTGCCTCATAAGTTACTATCGTGATAACCATAACAGACTTTCTATATCCACCATATACTAGAATGGGCCTCTCAATGTTGCCATATATGTGTATGGGGCCTCTCTGACGCAATATTACTAATGTGGCTATGTATGGCAGTATTATTGAGATGGCTATGTGTGGCAGTATTAAGGGGGCTGTGTGTGGCACTATAAGAGGGCTATGTGTGGCAGTATTAAGTGCCGTTTAGACTGTCCAAATTCTTGTCTGATCGGCCGGACTTTAATTATTTCCCAGGGTGCCCTGAGGCTGAGAAGGTTGAGAAAAACTGCTATAGGAGGACGTCAAACTGAGGTGTGAGTTGTGTGTTCCTGTGGAGCAGGTACTAATGTTATAATACATCTTGTGCTGCTGACATATATACAGACATGTTATTGCTATGTATAGCTGTGGTACTGGTATATAAGCAGGTACTAATGTTATACATAGATGTGCTGCTGACATATATACACACACAGTACTGGTATATATGGCTGTGATACTGGTATATAGGCAGGTACTAATGTTATAGATGGGCTGCTGACATACATACAGACACAGAACTGGTATATATAGCCGTGGTACTGGTATATACGCAGGTATTAATGTTATATGTAGATGTGCTGCTGACATATATACAGACAGGTGGCCAATCAGTGGCTACTGTCTGAAGTTCTGGCATGGTGGCCGCCATCATGCTAGGAGTTCTGACAGTGACTGCTGCAGCGGATGATTGTCACACCTGTCCGGCGCATAATCTCATTACTTGGACCATTGCCATTAATATGGAGGTTGATTGGGGATTGTAATCCACCAGCTGCTTGTTAGTCCCTGGATTGTGGATTATTATCTGTATTTACCCACATAGTCAATGTCCGCACGTGTAGATTGTGCCTGGATTGTGGATTTTAATCTGTATTTATTTGCCTCATAAGTTACTATCAGCGTGCGTAATAACCATAACATACTTTATATCCACTGTATTTATATTAGGCATGTATCATATATTTATATTTACTTTGTTCTATAGCTTTATTTACAATAAAACACAGTTTAACGTTCAGTGAATAACCCTGCTTATTTGCCTCATAAGTTACTATCAGCGCGATAACCATAACAGACTTTCTATATCCACTGTATTTATATTAGGCATGTATCATATATTTACTTTGTTTATATCTTTTACGTTACATTTTTGGCCTTTGTGAATTGCCGTGTTTGGCCCCACCCCTTGCCCCGCCCCTTGCCCCGCCCCTTCAGCTCCAGGCCCATCATGTTCTTAATCCGGCCCTGACTACCAGCAGGGCAAGCGAGCTCCTGTAAGGCATATTGTGCCAATTCAGGCCAGGTGTCCAGTTTACAGGCCCAGTAGTCGAAGGGGAATGAACTGTGAGGGAGAACATCGATAGGGGAGGAGAGGTAATTTTGAACCATAGTTGACAACTGCTGTCTCCTGTCTGTTGCAATCGATTCAGTATTATCAGTCGTGTGAGCGGTACTCGAGAAATCAGTCCACAACATGGTCATGAAACCCCTGTCTCCAACGCCACTTCAGCTGTGTGCACCACGAACACCTCTTCCATGTTGCCCAGTATGGCTAGTGGTACAACCTGCACCGCTGCTGTGTGCTGGGAATGCCTCTTACAAACGTTTTACCAGAGTTGCTTGTTTGTTCACCAATATTAGCTCTAGGTTCTCCTGTGGCATGATGTTCTGTAATTTGCCTTTATAGCGTGGATCGAGGATGCTGGCCAACCAGTAGTCGTCATCTTTCATAATTTTGGCAATGCGCGGGTCCCTTTTTTGGATCCACAAGACATAATCACACATGTGGCCCAATGTTCCAGGTGTTAATGATGCACTGCCAGTGGTGGGTGGAGGAGCACTTTCTGCCAAATCCACATCCCTCCAGTCACGCACAAACCCTGTACCTGACCTTGGCAAGCCAACATTTTCTCTTGCCCCCTGAGAAGCATCCTCCCCAAAATAATCATCTCCCTCATCCTCCTCCTCTTCCTCTTCTTCCTCCACCTCGTCCTGGACAGTTCCCTGAGCAGACAATGGCTGACTGTCATCAAGGCTTCCCTCCTCCTCCTCTTCCTCCTCCGCTGCAGACGCCTGATCCTTAATGTGCGTCAAAGTTTGCATGAGCAGACGCATAAGTGGGATGCTCATGCTTATGATGGCGTTGTCTGCGCTTACCAGCCGTGTGCATTCCTCAAAACACTGAAGGACTTTACAGAGGTCTTTCAGCTTTGACCACTGCACACCCGACAACTCCATGTCTGCCCTCAAACTGCCTGCCAGTGTATTCTCCCACAAATGCTTTACAGCCTGCCTCTGTTCGCACAGCCTCTCAACCATGTGCATGGTGGAGTTCCACCTTGTTGCAACGTCTATGATTAGGCGATGCTTGGGGAGGTGGAGTGATCGCTGCAGCCTCTGCATATGACTGCAGTCTACTGGCGAGCAACGTATGTGCAAGCACAGTCTTCGCACATTATGGAGCAGGGCTGGTAACTCCGGATAATTATTTATGAAGCACTGCACCACCAGGATCAAGGTGTGAGCCAGGCAAGGTATGTGTCTGATTTTTGCCAGGGCTATGGCCGCCACAAAATTACAGCCATTATCACTGACTACCTTGCCTTGCTCAAGATGTAGACTGCCCAGCCATGACTCAGTTTCTCGCTGCAAGTAGTCGGTTAGTACCTCCGCGGTGTGTCTGTTGTCGCCCAAAGACATCATCTTTAAAACAGCCTGCTGACACTTACCACTAGCTGTTCGATAGTGAGACACCTCATTTGCAACACTGGCACCTGCGGATGTAGTGCTCGTGCGACTGTGCTCTGTCGACGAGCTTTAGTTTCTGGAGGAGGAGGGTCGAACGCCTACAGCCAACTGTTGCCTATACCGTGGGCTAGGCAGCACTGTCCCACCGCCGCTGTTCCCTGTAGAGCCTGCATCCACCACATTATCCCAGGGCGCAGTGATGGACACGTAACGGCCCTGGCCATGCCTACTGGCCCATGCACCTGTTGTGAGGTGCACCTTTCCACTCACTGATTGTTTGAGTGCATGGACAATGCGGTCTTTCACATGCAGGTGGAGGGCAGGGATGGCTTTTCTAGAAAAAAGTGCCGACTGGGTAGGTGAAAACGTGGGACGGCGTAGGCCATGAGCTCTCGGAACGCTGCGCTTTCAACCAAACGGAAGGGCATCATCTCTAATGAGATCAGTTTGGCAATGTAGGCATTCAAAGCCTGTATACGCGGATGAGAGTATGAGTACTTTCTTGTCCTACCCAAAGTGTCTGCTAGGGTGATCTGGACTTGAGAGCTGCATATGAGGGAACTAGCGATGGACATGGCGGACTGAGAGAGGGTTGGTGATGGTGGTGGTGGTGATAGCCTAGATTCAGTCTTTGGTTGCAAAAACATTGTGATTCCCTGACTGCTTTGGCCTTGCGATGACACCTCAACATTTCTTGCTGGTGGTGTGCTAACCGGTGGGCTTACAGTGGGGGAAGCGATGTAGCATTGCTGGCTACCTTCAGTCGGAGCAGGTGCACATGTGCTACCTGAGGTATTGTAGTCTGTCCATGCTTGCAAGTGCATGGTGTTTAAATGTCTAAGCATGCAATTGGTATTCAAATTTCTGAGATTTTTCCCTCGGCTAAAGGTCCTCCCGCACTTCTTACACATAACCTTTGCCTCATCAATAGGATTTTGGTCAAAAAGTGCCACACTGCACTCTTCCTACTATGGGATAACTTTACAGGGCTTGCACGCTGTGCTAATTTGACCGTCTGGCCAAGCTGTCCTGCAACTCTTTTTGTTTTTTTAACACGTTTTTGGGCTGCTATGGGCCTGCAAGATAACCGCAGCTGCGATGTCGATGCCTGCTGCGGATTCTCCTCCTCTTCTGAGCTATTGCCAGCGGCACGCTCTTCCCCCAATGGATGCCAATCCGGGACAACAACTGGGTCATCCATCACCTCCTCTTCAATTTCATCTGCACCTTTCTCTGTGTCACTGTGTAAGGTGGTATAGTATGCGGGAAGGGGGCACCTGAGTTTCATCAGGGTCAGATTCTGGCTCAGTAAACTGCGAGGGAAATGTAGTGCTCTGGGTGAATGTACCAGCAGAATCATGTAGCAGTGGCTGTGCATCAGTGCACTCCATGTCATATTTATCTTGGACTGGGGAATTCAGGATTTGATTTGATAACCCAGGCATGGTATGTGAAAAGAGCTCCTTGGAGTAATCTGAAGTGTGGCCTGCCGCATCCTTCACTTTTGGTGGGGGTGAAGGACACAAGGAAAGGTGTTGTTCCTGACAGGAGCCTGCACTGACAACTCAGTGCTTGCATTTTTTGAAACTTCAGAAGAGGAGGCGATAGAGCTAGAGGCTGTTTTGGCAATGTAAGCGAAACCCTGTTCCTGATGCTCCGGCTATAAAAGCGGTTTACGCAGTCCAGAAAATGGAGCCTTCCAGGCCTTCTGGAGCCAGACAATGATGCAGCCTCCTGCCTTAGGTGCTATTGTGCTTTTGGCACTACCAGATTATGCACCACAACCACCATCAGTACCAGCTGTCCCCCCCTGCCCACGTCCGCGGCCTCTTCCACCATACTTCCTCATGTTTGGGAAAATGTACCAAAAATACTAGCAGATATATGGTACTGTACCAGAAGCGTACAGCTGTATACGTTGAAGGGGACAATTTCATTCTCTGTATATATTTCCGGAGTCACTCACAGACGCTCTCTCACTATGTATTTGACCGTAATACAAAAGGCAGAAAAAAGGTACTGTATCAGTAAATACCAGGTATGTATAGTATAGGGTAAAATTTAAATCTCCGTATATATTTCCGGAGTCACACACAGACGCTCTCTCACTATGGATTTGACCGTAATAAAAAAGGGAGAAAAAAGGTACTATCACCTGGCCACGCAGGCTCACTGCATTTGTAATACTTAGGATGCTGCTGATTATTCAGTTGCTCCACACACTCAGGAACTAGGGGGAGGTCTATGCTCTGTACTTTCATTCATTAATTATTTGCTTTTCTTCTAGTGTGGTCTTCATCAGGATTGAAACTCTCAACCTCATGCACTGCAGGCAGCAGCTTTAGCTGTGATCCAGGCTATACTGCCAAGTATTGGAGAATTTACTTTTCTGCTATATGTACAGTACATACCAAAAGTTTGGACACACCTTCTCATTTAAAGATTTTTCTGTATTTTCATGACTATGAAAATTGTACATTCACACTGAAGGCATCAAAACTATGAATTAATACATGTGGAATTATATACTTAACAAAAAAGTGTGACACAACTGAAAATATGTCTTATATTCTAGGTTCTTCAAAGAAGCCACCTTTTGCTTTGATGACTGCTTTGCACACTCTTGGCATTCTCTTGATGAGCTTCAAGTGGTAGTCACCGGAAATGGTCTTCCAACAATCTTGAAGGAGTTCCCAGAGATGCTTAGCACTTGTTGGCCCTTTTACCTTCACTCTGCGGTCCAGCTCACCCACAACCATCTCGATTGGGTTCAGGTCTGGTGACTGTTGAGGCCAGGTCATCTGGCGTAGCACCCCATCACTCTCCTCCTTGGTCAAATAGCCCTTACACAGCCTAGAGGTGTGTTTGGGGTCACTGTCCTGTTGAAAAATAATTGATGGTCCAACTAAACGCAAACCGGATGGAATAGCATGCAGCTGCAAGATGCTGTGGTAGCCATGCTGGTTCAGTATGCCTTTAATTTTGAATAAATCCTCAACAGTGTCACCAGCAAAGCACCCCCACACCATCACACCTCCTCCTTCATGCTTCACGGTGGGAACCAGGCATGTAGAGTCCATCCGTTCACCTTTTCTGCGTCGCACAAAGACACGGTGATTGGAACCAAAGATCTCAAATTTGGACTCATCAGACCAAAGCACAGGTTTCCACTGGTCTAATGTCCATTCATTGTGTTCTTTAGCCCAAACAAGTCTCTTATGCTTGTTGCCTGTCCTTAGCAGTGGTTTTCTAGCAGCTATTTTACCATGAAGGCCTGCTGCACAAAGTCTCCTCTTAACAGTTGTTGTAGAGATGTGTCTGCTGCTAGAACTCTGTGTGACATTGACCTGGTGTCTAATCTGAGCTGCTGTTTACCTGCGATTTTTGAGGCTGGTGACTCGGATAAACTTATCCTCAGAAGCAGAGGTGACTCTTGGTCTTCCTTTCCTGGGGCGGTCCTCATATGAGCCAGTTTCTTTGTAGCGCTTGATGATTTTTGCAACTGCACTTGGGGACACTTTCAAAGTTTTCCCAATTTTTCAGACTGACTGACCTTCATTTCTTAAAGTAATGATGGCCACTCGTTTTTCTTTACTTAGTTGCTTTTTACTTGCCATAATACAAATTCTAACGGTTTATTCAGTAGGACTATCAGCTATGTATCCACCAGACTGCTGCACAACACAACTGATGGTCCCAACCCCATTTATAAGGCCAGAAATCCCACTTATTAAACCTGACAGGGCACACCTGTGAAGTGAAAACCATTTCGGTGACTACCTCTTGAAGCTCATCAAGAGAATGCCAAGAGTGTGCAAAGCAGTCTTCAAAGCAAAAGGTGGCTACTTTGAAGACTAGAATATAGGACATAATTTCAGTTGTTACACACTTTTTTTTTAAGTATATAATTCCACATGTGTTAATTCATAGTTTTGATGCCTTCAGTGTGAATTTACAATTTTCATAGTCATGAAAATACAGAAAAATCTTTAAATGAGTTAATGTCCAAACTTTTGGTCTGTACTGTATATGATGTCTTTCTTTACAACAGCACCATAATAACACCCTGGTAGCAGGCTTGCTGTCTGGTTGTTATGTTTGACACCAATCTCTCCTTCACCTCCCATATACAATCTCTTGCCCGCTCTTGCCGCTTACACCTAAAGTACATCTCTAGAATCCGCCCTTTTCTCACCATGGAAACAACAAAAACCCTCACTATAGCATTGATCCACTCCCGTCTGGACTACTGCAATGCTCTATTAATTAGCCTCCCCATTACTCGACTATCCCCTCTCCAGTCCATACTTAATGCAGCAGCCAGGGTCATCCATCTGGCTAATCGGTACTCAGACGCGTCCGCTCTTCGCCAGTCCTTACATTGGCTGCCCATTCATTGTAGGATCCAATTCAAAGTACTTGTTCTCACCCACAAAGCTCTCCACAGTGCAGCACCCCCCTACATCTCCTCCCTCATTTCTGTCTATCAGCCTAACTGACTGCTGCGCTCTGTAAACGACTTTCGTCTAACATCTGCACTAATCCGTACTTCCCACTCCCGACTCCAAAACTTCTCTTGCGCTGCGCCAATCCTCTGGAATGCTCTACCCCAAGAAATTAGGACTATCCACAATTTGCATGGTTTCAGGCGCACCCTCAAAACACATTTGTTCAGAGCGGCCTATCCCGTTCACTAATCAAAGCCATTCTATGTGTAAGTGTGCGTGTGTAGCCCATTCACTATCTCCATCCATCCCTCACTCCCTCAAGATGGCTGGACAATCATTGTAAATACACCATTGTAAATACACACCTGTACTATGTATCTCCCCCACCTCATTGTAGATTGTAAGCTCTCACGAGCAGGGGCAGCTTATTTTGCTTTAATTATTGTATTGTTAACGTTGCTACTTATGACTTGTGTTTTGAAACTGATAAACTGTGAAGCGCTGCAGAATATGTTGGCACTATATAAATAAAGATTATTATTATTATTATTATTATTACAGCAACCCTATTTACTAATTTACCTCTATATACTAAATAAACATATATATATTTATACACATTGCTCAAAAAAATAAAGGGGACACTTAAACATCAGAATATAACTCCAAGTAAATCAAACTTCTGTGAAATCAAACTGTCCACTTAGGAAGCAACACTGATTGACAATCAATTTCACATGCTGTTGTGCAAATGGAATAGACAACAGATGGAAATTATTGGCAATTATCAAGACACACTCAATAAAGGAGTGGTTCTGCAGCTGGGGACCACAGAATACATCTCAGTACCAATGCTTTCTGGCTGATGTTTTGGTCTCTTTTGAATGTTGGTTGTGCTTTCACACTTGTGGTAGCAAGAGACGGAGTCTACAACCCACACAAGTGGCTCAGGTAGTTTAGCTCATCCAGGATGGCACATCAATGCGAGCTGTGGCAAGAAGGTTTGCTGTGTCTGTTAGCGTAGTGTCCAGAGGCTGGAAGCACTACCAGGAGACAGGCCAGTACACCAGGAGACATGGAGGGGGCCATAGGAGGGCAACAAAACAGCAGCTGGACCGTTACCTCTGCCTTTGTGCAAGGAGGAACAGGAGGAGCACTGCCAGAGCACTGCAAAATGACCTCCAGCAGGCCACAAATGTGCATGTGTCTGCACAAACGGTTAGAAACCGACTCCATGAGGATGGTCTGAGTGCCCGATGTCCACAGATGGGGGTTGTTCTCACAGCCCAACACCGTGCAGGACGCTTGGCATTTGCCACAGATCACCAGAATTGGTAAATTGGTCACTGGCGCCCTGTGCTCTTCACAGATGAAAGCAGATTCACAATGAGCACATGTGACAGACATGACAGAGTCTGGAGATGCCGTGGAGAGCGATCTGCTGCCTGCAACATCCTTCAGCATGACTGGTTGGGCAGTGGGTCAGTAATGGTGGGGGGTGGCATTTCTTTGGCCATTAGGTACCGAGATGAGATCCTCAGACCCCTTGTGAGACCATATGCAGGTGCGGTTGGCCCTGGGTTCCTCCTAATGCAGGACAATGCCAGTCATCATGTGACTGGAGTGTGTCAGCAGTTCCTGCTAGATGAAGGCATTGAAGCTATAGACTGGCCCGCCCGTTCCCCTGACCTGAATCCAATTGAGCTAATCTGGGACATCATGTCTCGCTCCATCCACCACAGACTGTCCAGGAGTTGGCGGATGCTTATTCCATGTCTGGGAGGAGATCCCTCAGGAGACCATCTGCCGCCTCATCAGGAGCATGCCCAGGCATTATAGGGAGGTCATACAGGCACAGGGAGGTCATACAGTCACCTGGAGGCCACACACACTACTGAGCATCATTTTGACTTGTTTTAAGGACATTACATTCCACTTTAATTTTGTGTGTGACTCCAAATCCAGGCCTCCATTGGGTGATACATTTGATTTCCAGTGATGATTTTTGTGTGATTTTGTTGTCAGCACATTCAACTTTGTACAGAACAAAGTATTCAATGAAAATATTTCATTCATTCAGATCTAGGATGTGTTATTTGAGTGTTCCCTTTATTTTTTGAGCAGTGTATACATATACATACAGGTGCGTCTCACAAAATTAGAATATCATCAGAAAGTTAATTTATTTCAGTTCTTCAATACAAACAGTGAAAATCATATATTATATAGAGTCATTACAAATAGAGTGATCTATTTCAAGTGTTTATTTCTGTTAATGTTGATGATTATGGCTTTCAGCCAATGAAAACCCAAAAGTGATTATCTCAGTAAATTAAAATGCTTTATAACACCAGCTTGAAAAATTATTTTAAAACCCGAAATGTATGTTCAGGAAATGCACTCAATACTTGGCCGGGGCTCCTTTTGTATCAATTACTGCATCAATACAGTGTGACATAGAGGCAATCAGCCTGTGGCACTGCTGAGGTGTTATGGAAGCCCAGGCTGCTTTGATAGCAGCCTTCAGCTCGTCTGCATTGTTGGGTCTGGTGTCTCTCATCTTCCTCTTGACAATACCCATAGATCATCTATGGGGTTAAGGTCAGGCGAGTTTTCTGGACAATCAAGCACAGTAATACTATTGTTTTTAAACCAGGTATTGGTACTTTTTGTAGTGTGAACAGGTGCCAAGTCCTGCTGGAGAATTAAATTTCCATCTCCAAAAAACTTGTCGGCAGAGGGAAGCATGAAGTGCTCTAAAATTTCCTGGTACACGGTTGTGCTGACTTTGGTCTTGATAAAACACAATGGATCTACACCTGCAGATGCCATGGCTCTCCAAACCATCACTGACTGTGGAAACCTCACTCTAGACCTCCAGCAGCTTGGATTGTGTGGCTTTCTACTCTTCCTCCAGACTCTGGGACCTTGATTTCTAAATGAAATGCAAAATTTACTTTCATCTGAAAACAGCACCTCAGACCACTGAGCAACAGTCCAGTTCTTTTTCTCCTTGGCCCAGGTAAGATGCTTCTGGTTTTGTCTACTGGTCATGAGTGGCTTGACACAAGGAATGTGACACTTGGAGCCCATGTCCTGGATACGTCTGGGTGGTGGCTCTTGAAGCAAAGACTCCAGCAGCAGTTCACTCCTTGAAAATCACCCCCAATTTTTTGAATAACCTTTTCTTAACAATCCTTTCAAGGCTGCGGTTATCCCAGTTGCTTGTGCATCTTTTTCTACCACACTTTTTCCTTCCACTCAACTTACCATTAATATGCGTGGATACAGCGCTCTGTGAACAGCCATCTTCTTTAGCAATGACCTTTTGTGGCTTAGCCTCCTTGTGGAGTGTGTTGATGGCTGCCTTCAGAACATCTGTCAAATCAGCAGTCTTCCCCTTGGTTGTGGAGCCTACTAAAACAGACTAAATGCCTAGGAAGCCTTTGTAGGTTTTTTTTGTTAATTATTCTAATTTACTGAGATAATAACTTGAGTTTTCATAGGTTGTAAGCCGTAATCATCATCATTAACAGAAATAAACACTTGAAATAGATCACTCTGCTTGTAACGATTCTATATACAGTGGGGGAAATAAGTATTTGATCCCTTGCTGATTTTGTAAGTTTGCCCACTGACAAATAGAAAATGAACTCGGCACTCAACTTTAGTATAGTGAGAATAAAGATTTTTATTCACAGTAGTAACACGAAACGTTTCGGTCCTATATCATGGACCTTCATCAGTCACAGATACTACTGGGAAGGGGGTTGATCCACATAGGGAAGAAAGAAAGGGCTGGATATAGCCTGTGTTGGTGGGGTGAGATGAGGAAGAGGACAATGCCTCTATTGCACTAGTAACCTGTTGTGAAGGAGTCCGGTGTGGGATGGTCTCTGCATCTGGAAACGCAGGTGTCCCCTAGTTGGGGCCTACAAATGGCAATGATGAAGGTCCATTTTAGGACGTAAGTTTCGTATTCTACTGTGAATAAAACTTATTCTCACTTACAAAGTTGGTGCCGTAGTTCATCTTTACTATAGAATACTTTGGAAACATACTCTGGCACCATTCTTGGTTGTTGCACACGTTTATTTTTATATGCCCACTGACAAAGGCATGAACAGTCTATAATTTTAAAGGTAGGTTAATTTTAACATTGAGAGATAGAATATCAAAAATAAAATCCAGAAAATCACATTGTATAAATTATATAAATTTCTTTTGCATTTTGCAGTGGTAATAAAGTATTTGATCCCTCTGGCAAACAAGACCTAATATTTGGTTGCAAAACCCTTGTTGGCAAGCACAGCAGTCAGAAGATTTTTGTAGTTGATGATGTCAGGAGGAATTTTGGTCCACTCCTCTTTGCAGATCATCTCTAAACCATTAAGATTTTGAGGCGGTCGCTTGGCAACTCTCAACTCCCTCCATAAGTTTTCTATGGGATTAAAGTCTGGAGAGTGGCTGGGTCACTCCATGACCTTAATGTGCTTCTCTTTGAGCCACTCCTTTGTTGCCTTGGCTGTATGTTTTGGGTCATTGTCTTGCTGCTGTAAGACCCAGTCACGACCCATTTTTAATGTCCTGGTGAAGGGAAGGAGGTTGTCACTCAGGATTTTATGATACATGGCTCCATCCATTCTCCCATTGATGTGGTGAAGTAGTCCTGTGCCCTTAGCAGAGAAACACATGCAAAACATAATGTTTCCACCTCCATGTTTGACAGTGGGAATGATGTTCTTTGGGTCATAGGCAGCATTTCTCTTCCCCAAACACAGTGAGTTGAGTTAATGCCAAAGAGCTCATTTTTTGTCTCATCTGACCTCAGCACCTTCTCCCAATCACTCATAGAATCATCCAGGTGTTCATTGGCAAACTTCAGATGGGCCTGCACATGTGCCTTCTTGAGCAGGGGACCCAGTGGGCACTGCAGGATTTTAAACCTTTGCGGCGTAATGTGTTACCAATGGTTTTCTTGGTGACTGTGGTCGCAGCTGCCTTGAGATCATTAACAAGTTCCCCCTGTGTAGTTTTAGGCTGATCTCTCACCTTCCTCATGATCAAGGATACCCCACGATGTGAGATTTTGCATGGTGCCCCAGATCAATGTCGATTGACAGTCATTTTGTATTTCTTCCATTTTTTTAGTATTGCACAAACAGGTGCTGACACGCTTTTCCTGTGGCATGAGATCTATTTGGTCTACATTCAATTTGTGTCACTAAGGCTGCCTACCATAAGACCTACTTACCATTATAATTGGATCTATATGCTATTGAATACGAACTACCAGTGTCCTTGGATACCACCCATGTAGTAATCTGTAACTGAGGAAGGTCAAGCGTGATTGAGTGAAACGTTTTTGTTTACTACATCTTGGACGACATTAAACACATCTCTTATTACGTTAAGATGAGTGCCGAGTTTCTTATATATTGATTCACAGTATGGAAACCTAGTCTGTCACCCCTTAAGTAGTGCTCACTGTGTTGTTTCTCTAATACATATGATCTTGTCCCTGACATCCTTATAAAGCTCTTTGGTCTTGCCCATGTTGTAGAGGTTAGAGTTTGACTGATTAATTGAGTTTGTGGACAGGAGTCTTTTATGAAGGTGATTATGTAAGACAACTGTCTTTAATGCAGGTAATGAGTTGATTAGGAGCATCTAACTGGTCTGTAGCAGCCAGAACTCTTAATGGTTGGAAGGGGATCAAATACTTATTTCGCACTGCAAAATGCAAATAAATGTATATAATTTATACAATGTGATTTTCTGGATTTTATTTTTGATATTCTATCTCTCAATGTTATAATTAACCTACTCTTAAAATTATAGACTGTTCATGTCTTTGTCAGTGGGCAAATTTACAAAATCAGTGAGAGATTAATTATTTATGTCCCCCACTGTAATATAGGAGTTTCACTTTTTGCATTGAAGAACTGAAATAAATTAACTTTTTAATGATATTCTAATTTTGTGAGAAGCACCTTTATATACCGTTATGTTAAATAGTGTTAGCCCCCTGATTTCCTATCTTTTGCATGTTTGTCACACTTAAATGTTTCAAATCATCAAACAAATTTACCCCCTTAACGACTGCCAATACGTTTTTTTAATGGCGGTCATTAAGGGTAATTATCCCTCAGAGCCGCTTTTTAATGGTCATGAGGAATAAGAGAATAGAGCCGCCGAGTGACGATTTTTGCAGGTGTCAGCTGTACATGACAGCTGACACACTGCAGTATCGAATCTGACCGGTTTTGCGATTGATCGGGGCCGATTAACCTCTAAAATACCGCTGTCAATTGCAACAGCCGTATTGAAGTTAAAAACGGAAAATAGGAGGGCACCACTATATGTTTAAAAAGAGAGGGGGTTCACCAAAGGCAAGTTTGAGCAAACATTAATGAATGAGAGAAAAGGAACAAGCCTAAAAATGGGAACACCACCAAAAATGTAGAAAAGTATAACAAATTTTATTGTAAGCACACAAAAACATGTACAAAGAAACACCACAAAAAATTAAAAACAATTAAAAACAAACAAAAGCGTTTGTCATGCCATATGGTAATGGTGCCATGACACTCCCAAAACCAACTCCTTATACATAAGCATTTGCTGTGTGGGAGTTGGTTTTGGGAGTGTCATGGCACCATTACCATATGGCATGACAAACGCTTTTGTTTGTTTTTAATTGTTTTTAATTTTTTGTGGTGTTTCTTTGTACATGTTTTTTGTGTGCCTACAATAAAATTTGTTATACTTTTTTACACTTTTGGTGGTGTTCCCATTCATAGCCGTATTTAAGTTGTTGCAATAGGTCCCAAGACCCCCTTAGTAACTATAGAACCCCCGCGATGAGAATCGCAGGTCACGATGGTTACCATGGTACCCTGAGGTCATGTGATGACCCCAGGGTACGGTGGCTTGTGAGATCCAGCAATAAGCTGGGTCTCAAAGGCTGAGTCAGTGAGTGTCGGTGAGACACTGACTGCTCTAATGCACTGTACAGGAGTACAGCACTGTATGAGACAGGTGATCAAAGTAAAAATTACACATGTCCCACAGTGAAAAAATGAAAAAAAGTAAAATAAAATATATAAAAAAAGTAAAAAAAGCACACAAATCACTAAAATCCATTTCGCCACTCAAAATGTAGCATATCTGCTAAAACAATAATAAACAAAAAAAGTACATATAATTGGTATCAACATGTCCGGAACAACCCACTCTATAAAACTGGCATGTTATTTATTCCATTTGGTGAATGCCGCAAAAAAATAAAAAACAAGCCAAAAATTTCACTTTTTCATCATAGTGACTTACAAAAAAGGGAATAAAAAGTGATCAAAAAGTAATATGTAAAAAAATATGATATAAATGAGAACGCCCAACCGTCCCGCAAAAACCAAGCACTAATCTGGCTCAATCGACAAACAGCTCTCAGAATAGGACGATGCATAAACATTCATGTTGCTAAAATATTGTTTTTAGTGTGTAAAAACAGCAAATCATAAAAAAAATATAAATCTGATATTGCTGAAATCGCACCAACCCAGCGAACAAATAGGTCTTATCACTTTTATCGCACGGTGAATGGCGCAAGAAAAATTAATTAAAAACAATAACTGAATTGCTGTTTTGTTCATTTTGTGTCTGAAAAATTTAATAAAAAGCCATCAAAAATTATTATGTACCCCAAACTGGTACCAAAAACATTTGCAACTCATCCCTCAGAAAAAAAAGCCCTTACACAGACAGCTCTGTTCGCCAAAAAATAAAAACATTACAGCTCTTAGAATATGCCAAAAAAAAAAACACTTTTTATAAACAAGCATTTTTATTGTGTGACAGCAGCAAAGCCTAAAAAAACTATATAAATCCTCAAGGCTCAGTCCTAGGACCCCTATTCTTCTCCATCTACACCTTCGGCCTGGGACAGCTCATAGAATCCCACGGCTTGCAGTATCACCTCTACGCCGATGACACGCAGATCTACCTATCTGGACCTGACCTCACCTCCCTACTGACCAAAATCCCACAGTGTTGTCTGCTATCTCAGTCTTCTTTTCTGCTCGCTTTCTCAAACTGAACATGGACAAAACAGAATTCATCATCTTTCCCCCACCTCATTCTACCCCTCCACCAGACCTATCCATCAATGTTAATGGCTGCTCGCTTTCCCCAGTCCCACATGCTCGGTGCCTTGGGGTGATCATCGACTCTGCCCTCTCTTTCAAACCACATATCCAAGCCCTCGCCACCTCCTGCTGCCTCAAACTCAAAAATATTTCCCGGATCCGCTCATTCCTCAACCATGAAACCACAAAAACACTAGTGCACGCCCTTATCATCTCCCACCTCGACTACTGCAACCTCCTAATGTCTGGCCTCCCCTCTAGAACTCTGGCACCACTACAGTCCATCCTACACTCTGCTGCACGACTAATCCACCTGTCTCCCCGCTATTCCCCAGCCTCCCCCTATGCCAGGCCCTTCACTGGCTTCCTATTGCCCAGAGGCTCCAGTTCAAAACCTTAACCATGACATACAAAGCCATCCACAACCTTTCTCCTCCATACATCTGTGACATGGTCTCCCACTACCTACCTACACGCAACCTTCGATCCTCTCAAGATCTCCTTCTCGACTCCCCCCTCATCTTTTCTTCCCACAACCGCATACAAGACTTCTCCCGGGCTTCCCCCATACTCTGGAACTCCCTGCCGCAAAACATCAGACTTTCACCAACAACGGAGACCTTCAAGAAAAACCTGAAGACCCACCTGTTCCGACAAGCCTACAACCTGCAATGATCCTCAGTGTACTGAACCATCGCATGACCAGCTCTACCCTTTCCTAGTGTATTCTCACCCATCCCCGCAGACTGTGAGCCCTCGCGGGCAGGGTCCTCTCTCCTTCTGTACTTGTGTGTCCCTTGTCTAGCACATGTTTATTGTACCTGTCTATATTTTTCCCTTTTCATATGTAAAGCGCCATGGAATAAATGGCGCTATAAAAATGTATAATAATAGTAATAAAAAATAATAATATAAATCTGGTATCGCTGTAATCGCACTGACACGAAGAATAGATCCGCCTCATCACTAATTCCGCACGGTGAACAGTGAAAAATAAAAATAAGAACTATTCTTGTACTGCTATCTATTTGTTCATTCTACCTCCCAAAAATCAGAATAAGGCTGGGTTCACATTTATCCTGCCCTCTGTGCTAAGCGCTTATGTCCGGGTTTCCATTTTCCGTGTAAAGTGGGTTCGGAAAGTATTAAGACCCCTTTGCATATTTCACTCTTTGCTTTATTGCAGCCATTTGATAAATGCAAAAAAGTTCATTTTTTTCTCATTAATGTAATGTGCTGCTGCAGTGCAGTACAGTGCAACCTCCACCAGGGGGTGATGGTGAGGGAAGAGAGGTTACACATACAGCGTAATAACACAGAGCAGCAGCACAGGTGTCACAGGTAATGAAAGAGTGTTCAGACAAGCCGAAGTCAGAAACTGTCAGGAGCAGAACACCTCACAGCATCAGTGACGTCAGAGGGAGTTCCCGGCTGACCTGAACTGAACTGATTAGCCAGGGAAGCAATCAATTAAGCATCCCAGCTAATCACTTCCTCTCCTGTCAGCCGGGAGAGGAGCTCATTCGTTCGGGGGCTTACAGCTGAGCTGCCAGCATTAGCTGCGCTGCTTGCTGTAAACCAGTTAACCCTTTGTGAAAAATTACAGCGTTGGATGTGACTGAGCACCGGATAGGTAAGAATAATGTTGTTTCATTATTTTTTTTTATTACAGGAGAACAAGGGAATCAAACGAATACCAGTAAAATAAAAGATGGTCAAAAACTGTGTGTTTATTTCATGAAAATTATTTTTAATTCAAGTGTGTTTTTTTTATTTCATACAATAGAATTAATAATTGAGAGTTGTCTAATTGACAACTCTCAATTATTAACCTGGCTTAAAGTCACCTTCCAATAGCAAGGTGGCTTTAACCCATTATTAACCCATTAGCCACCGCTACAGGGCAATGTGAATAGATGGGCTAAGTGCCAGAAAGGGCGCATCTAATTATAGATTTGCCTTTTCTGGGGTGGCTGGGGGCAGATGTTAGTAGCCAGGGGGGGAACAAAATAAATGCACCCTCCCTAGGCAATTATTATCTGCCCCCACTCGCTGGCTTTGCCTGTCTGGTGGAGAAATTAGCGCGGGAGCCCATGGATTTTTTTTCAACGAATTTACACCTTTAATTAACCCCTACATGTATGAAATTTTGCACACATACACTCATGTAATTGTTAGTGAAAACCATATATCAAACTAAATGAAATGACATGGTTAACTGTATGTTAACCATGTGTCATTTCATGTCGGGTTTGGTAATTTCACAAAAGCCGGCAATTGAATTTGCGGCTATTATACTATGTAGAAGTGTATGAGCTATAAATATATATATATATGTGTCTCAATGACATGTATATATATATATATGTATTCTATGTGTGTATATGTATTTTTTCTAGTCTGTATTAAAGCTGTCAGTGTGATTTTACTGTATAGCCGGGGATGAATTGCCGGCTTTTCTAAAGTACACTGGTGCAATTTTATCGCAAGTCACACATGCGGTCCGTTTGTAATCCCATTTTTCATCGCACCCATAGACTTGCATTAGCGATTGTCAACCCACAATCGTGACAATCGC
>JARQOD010000001.1:876286374-876359050 GCA_033576555.1 Oophaga sylvatica
AAAGCACCAATTGAGAGCCACGACTACTGCCATGGCCCCCATTACATATATATGACACATTAATAGTAACTCTGGCCAAATATGAGAAAGGAAACAGCATATTTAGGGCTATTAAACAGATAAACAAATACAAAATTCCAATTTGAAAGGGGTTGTCCGCTACTTGGACAACTCCTTCTTAATCCCCATGTTTTCACTCCAGTAAAATAATAACATCTATACTCCCCTCTGGGAGGTGATGTCATTTCAGCAGTGTCAGCACTAGTTCTCTCGGGGTTTGTGTGACATTGTTATATCACATGATCCCTACAGCTAATCAGCACTGGCTTCACTCTCCTCTACGGACTTAATTAAAATGTAGAGGTAGTGAGAGCTGCGACTGCCCACTTGCTTTCTCCAGATGTCTTAATTTGTCTGACAGACGGGAGAGTGAAGTAAGCGCTGATTGGTTACTTTATCATGTAAGCCCCGAGAGATCCAGCGCTGACATCAGAGGTAAGGATAGGCAGGCCCAGATTGCTAATCTGCCGTAACGGGCAGATGCCTGGTGGGCTGACAGCTCTGCAATAATAGATGCCCTCACTCTCTCCCTTGCACGCGCTGACAAAAGCCACTGTGGCACTTGTCAGTACGTGCTCACCGCGGCGGCCCTCTGTCAGTGTATGCGAGCAGGAGAGTGCGCGCACACAGGGCCTTCAGTCCCAAGTTTGAAAGGGCCGCCACGGCGCGCGCAGGGCTTTTCAGTCTGACGCTGCCCAGTACCAGCGTCAGAGCAGCTTTTTTTTCCCTGCTGTGCTCACCACCAGCCCCAACCAGGGATCCACTACTGTGTACCACCAACAATGGAGTGAGGCGCGGGCTGGGCAGGGGGCAGAGGGCATATGCCCCCCCGGGAGGTTCCTCCAGCAGCTGTGCCGGGCCACAAGACCAGCTGCTTCTTCCGCCGGGCCAGAACTGTGCCTTTAAATCTTGTATCTGTGCCGGCCTGGTCCCATCACAGCAAGCAGACACGGCCCTTTCTGCTAAAATGATATAATGCAGCCGCCCTGCACTGCCATCTTACTGCTGGAGAATACCTTCAAAGGAGCATGTGGGCCAGAGACAATTCGGGGGAAGGTAAAAAAAAACCTCCCTTAATAAGTGTGTACATGTACATGTATGTTGTTTCTGTACATTTATATGTCTGTACATATGAATTTAAAAGACTTTTTGTATATAAGTCTTCAAAAATATATGTGACTGCATGTATATATGTCTGTGTATATGTGTGTGTCTGCATGCGTGCATGTCTGCATGAAGTGTCTGTGCTTGTCTATGTGCGTGTATGTATTTGAGCGTGTCTGTGAGTGTGTCTATAAGCATGTCTATAAGTGTGTCTTTATGCATGTTGCGAGCGTGTCTGTGGGTGTGTCTATAAGCATGTCTACATGAGTGTCTGTGCTTGTCTATGTGCGTGTATGCATGTGAGCGTGTCTGTGAGTGTGTCTATAAGCATGTCTATAAGTGTGTCTTTATGCATGTGAGGTGTCTGTGGGTGTGTCTATAAGCATGTCTGCATGCGTGTTTATAATCATGTGTGTGGCCCAGCTGCGCTTGGTGACACATGTTCCCTGGAGGATGCACAGAAAGGTAAATCACAAACACCTGATATTCATTCACACTCACACTTCTCTATAGTGCCACTAAGAGGGAGCCTTGGACTATATAAGGGTGTGGGAGACGCAGCAGTGTTCAGTCTTCTGGAGTTCAGTGATTCTGACATTCCAGTCAGAGCCAGTCTTGGAGTGGATTTCCTGTCAGAGACATTCTAGTCAGACGGACGGAGATTTTACCTCAGAACAGGCTGACTGTTAGTTCCCTATGAACGTGGAAAGTGACTCTCGGAGTGAGCATGAAATCAGTCTGACGGAAGGTCCTGATAGCTACTCTGGACAGAGCCTATGAAGGAGCAGAAGGAAGGGGACTACAGTTATTTGTAACAACGAGTCGACTGAGAAACGGTCAGTGAGCTGTGGATAGAAGGAAGCTGACGACTACACCTACTGTTGCCTGTGCTTATGTTAAGGGTGTGAGTAGGGCGACAGGCGAGTGGTAAAGGAAGAAAGAGTGACTGAGGTGATATAGCAACGATAGCTGACCTCCACTCTGCCCAACCGGACACCGGGTCCGAGCTTGCTAGTTCCTTCACGGCTAGTGGGAGAAACCGGAGACCCTGCTGGACTTCAGGTCGCAGAGGGGCCCTTCAGTGCTGATACGTAACCGGGGTCAGGAAGAACAGGAGTCAGGCCTGATCAGCCACATAGACTTAGGCTAGTTTCACATTTCTGGCGGGCGCCTTGCGGCGCCCCTGGCATTTTGCCGCAGCGCCGCATGTGAAAACCTTTCACACTTCCGGCGGCCAAAATGCGGTTTTTTGCCGGATGGTTTCTGATGCTTGGAGAGATAAGAAACCATCCGGCAAAAACAAAAAACGTTACATGCAGAGTTTTTTCCGGACGCCGCAATGTACATTTGCGCCGCATCCGGACATAACCGCATGCAACGCATTGACATGCGGCGCCATCCGGCGCTAATGCATGTCAATGCGAAAAAAGCCGCATGCGGCGCCAGGCGCCCGCCGGAAATGTGAAAGAGGCCTTAGTTCTGTCCAAAAGAAGGCTCCACCACAATGTCGGCCGGACGTAGCTGTTCTACATGGAGTTAAACTTGGCTTCATGCAGGTTAGAAACTCACACACATTGGAAGAAAGGAGGCCTTAAACCTACTCAGTGATTACTGGATGTGCATCCTCCACCCTGAGCAGCTTCCCGGGACATACCTGCAAATACCACCAGTAAAGGTATGGAAAGAGACTGACTTGTGTGTGTCTGCCTTATTGCCTGCACCCTGCACCGCCATATACCTTGAGGGATCCAGTCTCGCCTGTGGGAGACTTAACACCTTGCTGCCCAATAACATCCCCTCAGAGGATTCACCCTGCAGCGCTGGTCACCCTGATCAGAAACCACAGGTGGCGTCACGAACAATTTCTACAATCCCCTGTAAATATCCCCCCTTGTATGAGCGCCCAGGGCAACGGACCGAGCCGCGCTACCCGTGACATTCCCCATTGAAGTGAACGGGCTCGGTGCCGAGTACCCCAAAGCCCTGGTACGTGAGCGACTCACATGTCTGTAAACATGCCTGCAAGCTAGCCTGCGTGTGTGCGTGCGTGTTTGCTTGCACGTCTGTCTGCATGCGTGTTTGCTTGCGTGCGTGCGAGTCTCCGTGCGATTGTCTATAAGCATGTCTGTCTGTGTGCGTGCATTTATAAGAGCGTCTGCATGTCTATTTACTTATCTAAGTGAGTGTGTGCGAGTGTGTCTGTGTGCATGTCTGCATGCATGTCTATGAGCATGTCTGCGAGGGTGAGTCCCACTATGTACTATACACACAGCTCCACTCTATATTCCTTACCACAGTATATTTTGTGGAGCTGTGTATACTTCTCTTGTCCTGTATACATGGTGTAATTCTCAGTATCTGCTCTTATATATGTGTATATACAGTATATATTTATATATCACTCCGATAAATTGTGAAAAAAGTTGTGGGCTCTTTATTAGCCCATGTGTCAACGTTTCCTATCCATAACATAACCTTTCTCTGCTGTGGAACTGAAATGTTGCCACATAGGCTAATAAAGAGTCCACCCTCCCCCGCTTGCTCAGGGTCCAGACACTTGCGATATTTACCTCATCCCTCTCATCCACTGCAGCGTCTTCTGACTGTGATATTTCAGGTCAGAGTGTGCGATGACGTCACGTCTGTGTGCCCTCTGCTCTGAACAGTTACAGTGAAGAGAGCTGGAAAACGCCGACTCTGAGGAGTCCGGAGCAGAGCAGCGGCCAGCGAGGAGAGGTGAGGATTTCAGTTTTTTTAAAAAATGTTTTGAGCAATATATGGGGCCCATCATATACTGGAGCATCATATGGGGCCCAGCATACACTGGAGCATTATATAAAGCATCATATGGGGCCCATTATACTGAAGCATAATATGGGGCCCATTATATATGGAGCATTATATGGGGCCCATTATATATGAAGCATCATATGGGGCCCATTATATATGGGGCAATATATAGGGTCCATCATATGCTGTACAGTCATGGCCAAAAGTTTTGAGAATGACACAAATATTATATTTTCACATGATCTGCTGCCCTCTGGTTTCTATGTGTGTTTGACAGATGTTTTTATCACAGACAGAAATATAATTGCAAACATATGAGTAACAAAAGCTTATATTGACAGTTAGAATGAGTTAATGCAGCAATTCAATATTTGCAGTGTTGACCCTTCTTCTTCAGGACCTCTGCAATTATCCCTGGCATGCTCTCAATCAACTTCTGGACCAAATCCTGACTGATAGCAGTCCATTCTTGCACAATCAATGCTTTAATTTTGTCAGAATTTTTAGGTTTTTGTTTGTCCACCCGTCTCTTGATGATTGACCACAAGTTCTCAATGGGATTAAGATCTGGGGAGTTTCCAGGCCATGGACCCAAAATCTCTATGTTTTGTTCCCTGAGCCATTTAGTTATCACCTTTGCTTTATGGCAAGGTGCTCCATCATGCTGGAAAAAGCATTGTTGATCGCCAAACTGCTCTTGGAGGGTTGGGAGAAGTTGCTCTTGGAGGACATTCTGGTACCATTCTTTATTCATGGCTGTGTTTTTAGGCAAGACTGTGAGAGAGCCGATTCCCTTGGCTGAGAAGCAACCCCACACATGAATGCTTTCAGGATGCTTAACAGTTGGCATGAGACAAGACTGGTGGTAGCGCTCACCTTGTCTTCTCCGAATGAGGCGTTTTCCTGATGTCCCAAACAATCGAAAAGGGGATTCATCAGAGAAAATAACTTTACCACAGTCCTCAGCAGTCCACTGCCTGTACCTTTTGCAGAATATCTGTCTGTCCATGATGTTTTTTCTGGAGAGAAGTGGCTTCTTTGCTGCCCTCCTTGAGACCAGGCCTTGCTCCAAGAGTCTCCGCCTCACAGTGCGTGCAGATGCACTCACACCTGCCTGCTGCCATTCCTGAGCAAGCTCTGCACTGCTGGTAGCCCGATCCCGCAGCTGAAACACTTTTAAGAGACGGTCCTAGCGCTTGCTGGTCTTTCTTGGGCGCACTGGAGCCTTTTTGGCACAATGGAACCTCTCTCCTTGAAGTTCTTGATGATGCGATAGATTGTTGACTCAGGTGCAATCTTTCTAGCTGCGATACTTTTTCCTGTTAGGCCATTTTTGTGCATTGCAATGATGACTGCACGTGTTTCTTTAGAGATAACCATGGTTAACAGAAGAGAAACAATGATGCCAAGCACCAGCCTCCTTTTAAAGTGTCCAGTGGTGTCATTCTTACTTAATCATGACAGATTGATCTCCAGCTATGTCCTCATCAACACCCACAACTGTGTTAATGGAGCAATCACTGAAAAGAGGTTAGCTGGTCCTTTTAAGGCAAGGCTGCAATGATGTTGAAATGTGTTTTGGGGGATAAAGTTCATTTTCTAGCCAAATATTGACTTTGCAAGTAATTGCTGTTAAGCTGATCACTCTTTATAACATTCTGGAGTATATGCAAATTGCCATTAGAAAAAGTGAAGCAGTAGACTTTGTAAAAATTAATATTTGTGTCATTCTCAAAACTTTTGTCCATGACTGTATAGAGCATTATATGGAACCTATTCTGTATGGAGCATTATATGGGGCCCAGTCTGTATGAAGCAAGGTATGGGCTCATGATACTGTATGGAGTATTATATGGGGCTCATTATACTTTTTGGAGCATTTTATGTGGCTCATAATTCTGTATAGAGCAATATATGTGGCTCATTATTCTGTATAGAGCAATATATGTGGCTCATTATTCTATATGGAGCAATATAAGGGGCTCATTATTTTGTATGGAGCATTATATGTGGCTCATTATATTGTTTGGAGCATTATATAATGCTCACTATTCTGTATAGAGCAATATATGGGGCTCATTATTCTGTATGGAGCAATATATGTGGCTCATTATTCTGTATGGAGCAATACATGAGGCTCATTATTCTGTATGGAGCATTATATGGGGCTCATTATACTACATGGAGCAATAGATGGGGATCATTATTCTGTATGGAGCAATATATGGGGCTCATTATTTTGTATGGAGCAATATATGGGGCTCATTATTCTGTATGGAGCAATATATGAGGCTCATTATTCTGTATGGAGCAATATGTGTGACTCATTATTCTGTATGGTGTAATATATGGGGCTCATTATTCTGTATGGGGCACTATATGGGCTCATTATTGTATATGGAGCAATATATGGGGCTCATTATTCTGTATGGAGCAATATATGGGGCTTATTATTCTGTGTGGAGCATTATATGGGGCTCATTATTCTGTATGGTGCAATATATGGGGCTCATTATTCTGTATGAAACACTATGTGGTACCCATAATGCTGTATGAAGCAATATATGTGGCTCATTATACTGTATGGAGCACTATGCAGTACCCAAATACTGTATGGAGCATTATATGGGGCTTACTATTCTGTATGGAGCATTATATGGGGCTCATTACAGTGTATGGAGCAATATATGTGGCTCATTATTCTGAATGGAGCAATATATGGGGCTCATTATTCTGAATGGAGCAATAAATGGGGCTCATTATTCAGCATGGAGCATTATATGGTGCTCATTATTCTGAATGGAGCAATATATGGGGCCATTATACTGTATGGAGCATTATATGGGCTCATTACAGTGTATGGAGCAATATATGGGACTCATTATTCTGAATGGAGCAATATATGTGGCTCATTATCTGAATGGAGCAATATATGGGGCTCATTATTCTGTATGGAGCATTATATGGGGCTCATTATTTGAGTGGAACAATATATGGGGCTCATTATTCTGAATTGAGCAATATATGGGGCTCATTATTCTGAGTGGAGCAATATATGGGGCTCATTATTATGAATGGAGCAATATATAGGGCCATAATACTGTATGGAGCACTATATGGGGCTCATTATACTGTATGGAGCATTATATGGGCTCATTACAGTGTATGGAGCAATATATGGGACTTATTATTCTGAATGGAGCAATATATGTGGCTCATTATTCTGTATGGAGCATTATATGGGGCTCATTATATTGTTTGGAGCATTTTATAGAGCTCATTATCCTGTATGGAGCAATATATGGGGCTCATTATTCTGTATGTAGCAATATATGTGGCTCATTATTCTATATGGAGCAATATATGAGGCTCATTATTCTGTATGGAGCAATATATGGGCTCATTATTCTGTATGGAGCATTATATGGGGTCATAGCGTTTAGAGCATTATATGGGGCTCATTATACTGCATGGAGCAATAGATGGGGAACATTATTCTGGATGGAGCAATATATGGGGCTTATTATTCTATATGGAGCAATATATGGGGTTCATTATTCTGTTTGGAGCAATATGTGTGGACTCATTATTCTGTATGGCGCAATATATGGGGCTCATTATTCTGTATGGAGCACTATATGGGGCTCATTATTCTGTATGGAGCAATATATGGGCTCATTATTCTGTATGGAGCAATATATGGGGCTCATTATTCTGTATGGAGCATTATATGGGGCTCATTATTCTGTATGGTGCAATATATGGGGCTCATTATTCTGTATGGACACTATGTGGTACCCATAATGCTGTATGAAGCAATATATGGGGCTCATTATACTGTATGGATCACTATGCATACCCATAATACTGTATGGAGCATTATATGGGGCTCATTATTCTGTATGGAGCATTATATGGTGCTCATTACAGTGTATGGAGCAATACATGGGGCGCATTATTCTGAATGGAGAAATATATGGGCTCATTATTCTGAATGGAGCAATATATGGGGCTCATTGTTCAGTATGGAGCATTATATGGGGCTCATTATTCTGAATGGAGCAATATATGGGCAGGGCCGGCTCCAGTTTTTATGGGCCCCGGGCGAAAGAGTCTCAGTGGGCCCCTTAACACAGACCATGATTCATGATGCAGAGAAATATGGGTATAGTACAATGCCAAACACTTCTCTTCTTCCATTACATGACTGATATCTATTATAAATTGTACAATAGCTCAAAAACCGCCAAATCTTCACAGCGCACAGTACAGACTGGACAGTACAGTCCTCCATACAATATTATGGGCACCACATTGTCTCCCCTCATCACCCATATAATACCCCATGCAGGATGTCACCCCTCCTTCCCCATATAATGCCCATACAGAATACTGGACCCAATATAATGCTCCATACAGGATACTGGTCCCATATAAAGCTCCATACAAAATATGGAGCTCTCCTCTGCGCTGTGCTGCATTCTGCACTGTTACGGCTCAGGAAAGGGCGCTGTGGAAAGACTCCCATCATCATCATTGCTTGCCATTATCATCATCATTGCCTGCCCATTATCATCATCGCCTCCCCATCATCATCATTGCTGCCCATCATCATCACTGCCTGCCCATCATCATCAATGCCTGCCATAATCATCACTGCCTCCCCATCATCATCACTGCCTGCCCATCATCATCACTGCCTGCCCATAATCATCATTGCCTCCCCATCAATATCATTGCCTGCCCATCATCATCAATGCCTCCCATCATCATCAATCATCATTGCCTCCCACCATCATCATCACTGCCCTCCCCCCACCACCATCAGACAAACAGCAGACACACACACACACACACAAAGCACCGCACTACATACACACACACACACTGATACACACAGAGACACATACACAGACACACACACAAACATCTCACCTGTCTGGCGTCGGCGCACTCACTGCCACAGCCGGCCGCTGAATGATGACATCATTCAGCAGCGCTGCTGTGAGCGGAAGCGCCGGCGTCCTGCAGGCGCCCCCTGGAGCCCGGAGCTGCGGCAGCGGAGGCACGGGGAGAGGTGAGTATTGCGCCGGCTGCTGCCGGGGCCCTGAGCAAGCGGGGGGGGCCCAGTGACGGCTCTGACACCGCTAACGGGCGCCAGGTGCCAGACGGCGAGTGGGCCCCCCGCCTGCTCAGGGCCCTGGCACTTGCCCAGGTGTGCCGGGTGCTGACGCCGGCCCTGTATATGGGGCTCGTTATTCTGAGTGTAGCAATATAGGGCTCATTATTCTGTATGGAGCATTATATGGGGCTCATTATTCTGAATGGAGCAATATATGGGCTCAATATACTGTATGGAGCATTATCTGGGGCGCATTACAGTGTATGGAGCAATATATGGGACTTATTATTCTGAAAGGAGCAATATATGGTGCTCATTATTCTGTATGGAGCATTATATGGGGCTCATTATATTGTTTGGAGCATTATATAGGGCTCATTATTCTGTATGGATCAATATATGGGACTCATTATTCTGTATGGAGCAATATATGTGGCTCATTATTCTGTTTTGATCAATATATGAAGCTCATTCTGTATGGAGCAATATCTGGGGTTCATTTATCTCTAAGGAGCATTATATGGGGCTCATAATGTTTGGAACATTATATGGGGCTCATACTGCATGGAGCAATAGATGTGATCATTATTCTTTATGGAGCAATATATGGGGCTCATTATTCTGTATGGAGCAATATATGGGCTCATTATTCTGTATGGAACAATATATGGGGCTCATTATTCTGTATAGAGCAATATATGGGGCTCATTTTTGTGTGGAGCATTATATGGGGATCATTATTCTGTATGGAGCACTATATGGGGCTCATTATTCTGTATGGAGCAATATATTCGGCTCATTATTCTGTATGGCGCAATACGTGGGGCTCATTATTCCATATGGAGCACTATGTGGTACCCATAATGCTGTATGAAGCAATATACGGGCCTCATTATACTGTATGGAGCACTATGCAGCACTCATAATACTGTTTGGAGCATTATATGGGGCTCATTATTCTGTATGGAGCATTATATGAGGCTCATTACAGTGTATGGAGCAATATATGGGGCTCATTATTCTGAATGGAGCAATATATGGGGCTCATTATTCAGTATGGAGTATTATATGGGGCTCATTATTCTGAATGGAGCAATATATGGGGCTCATTATTCTGAGTGTAGCAATATAGGGCTCATTATTCTGTATGGAGCATTATTTGGGGCTCATTATTCTGAATGGAGCAATATATGGGGCCATAATACTGTATGGAGCACTATATGGGGCTCAATATACTGTATGGAGCATTATCTGGGGCGCATTACAGTGTATGGAGAAATATATGGGACTTATTATTCTGAATGGAGCAATATATGGGACTCATTATTCTGTATGGAGCATTATATAGAGCTCATTATATTGTTTGGAGCATTATATAGGGCTCATTATTCTGTATGGAGCAATATATTGGGTCTCATTATTCTGTATGGAGCAATATATGTGGCTCATTATTCTGTATTGAGCAATATATGAGGCTCATTACTCTGTCTGGAGCAATATCTGGGGTTCATTTATCTCTAAGGAGCATTATATGGGGCTCATAGTGTTTGGAACATTATATGGGCTCATTTTACTGCATGGAGCAATAGATGGGATCATTATTCTGTATGGAGCAATATATGGGGCTCATTATTCTGTATGGCGCAATATATGGGGCTCATTATTCCGTATGGAGCACTATGTGGTACCCATAATGCTGTGTGAAGCAATATATGGGGCTCATTATACTGTATGGAGCACTATTCAGCACTCATAATACTGTATGGAGCATTATATGGGGTCATTATTCTGTATGGAGCATTATATGGGGCTCATTACAGTGTATGGAGCAATATATGGGGCTCATTATTCAGAATGGAGCAATATATGGGACTCATTATTCAGTATGGAGCATTATATGGGGCTCATTATTCTGAATGGAGCAATATATGGGGCTCGTTATTCTGATTGTAGCAATATAGGGCTCATTATTCTGTATGGAGCATTATATGGGGCTCATTATTCTGAATGGAGCAATATATGGGGCCATAATACTGTATGGAGCACTATATGGGGCTCAATATACTGTATGGAGCATTATCTGGGGCGCATTACAGTGTATGGAGCAATATTTGGGACTTATTATTCTGAATGGAACAATATGTGGGGCTCATCATTCTGTATGGAGCATTATATGGGGCTCATTATATTGTTTGGAGCATTATATAGGGCTCATTATTCTGTATGGAGCAATATATGGGGTTCATTATTCTGTATGGAGCAATATATGTGGCTCATTATTCTGTATTGAGCAATTTATGAGGCTCATTATTCTTTATGGAGCAATATCTGGGGTTCATTTTTCTCTAAGGAGCATTATATGGGGCTCATAGTGTTTGGAACATTATATGGGGCTCATTATACTGCATGGAGCAATAGATGGGATCATTATTCTGTATGGAGCAACATATGGGGCTCATTATTTTGTGTGGAGCATTATATGGGGATCATTATTCTGTATGGAGCAATATATAGGGCTCATTATTCCGTATGGAGCACTATGTGGTACCCATAATACTGTATGGAGCATTATATTGGACTCATTATTCTGTATGGAGCATTATATGGAGCTCATTACAGTGTATGGAGCTATATATGGGGCTCATTATTCTGAATGAAGCAATATATGGGGCTCATTATTCAGTATTGAGCATTATATGGGGCTCATTATTCTGAATTGGGTAATATATGGGGCCATAATACTGCATGGAGCACTATATGGGGCTCATTATACTGTATGGAGCATTTTATGGGGCTCATTACAGTGTATAGAGCTATATATGGGACTCATTATTCTGAATGGAGCAATATATGTGGCTCATTATTCTGTATGGAGCATTATATGGGGCTCATTATTCTGAATGGAGCAATATATGGGGTTCATTATTCTGTATAAACAACATAATCTCAGGTCAAGATATGTCAGTTACTTCATATCTGTAATGATGTGACTGCTACCACCAAAAAACAGTCATGGATGGGAAAACACCCATATGGAACTCCAGACAATTTAATTGTAACACAGCAAAAGGAAGGAGCAAAAATACCATAAAAAACTTGATACTTATATAAGAAAAAGTTTATTACAGGTAAGGTGATATAAGTAAAAATACACATTTATATTTAACAATTAAATCCAATTAAAGTGAACAGGATACGTAGCAAAAGAAAAACGGTCGTGGTAGATATGTGACTACAGCATGATATTAATACATCCCACACAACCATATAAGCAGGGAAGTAAAAAGGAACATTTAATATTCAGATAATAAGATGCTAATACCCAGTCAATGTATCTCTGCTCCTGAATCCTTGGTATTCACAATAATGCCTCCATAATACAATTTCATTTAAAGTGCTAGTGCATATCTAATGTTCATGGCCCGGAACCATGAGCAAAAAACATATGGAAGGGCATATTATATCTTAGAGACAGGGAGAGGCTTACCCATACTGATGTGGTGATGTGGGAACGCGCCCCTACGCGCGTTTCGCAGTCGCTTCCTCGGGGGGCAAAAGTATGTGGAGAGACCCCTCATTGTATCTTTAAATACCCGGCTAAACGACGATAATATCAGCCACCTGTGGGCGCCATATCTGGGACCTCCCACGCCATTCCCCCAGCGTTACGCTCTACGGGTGCACCCGACTGACGTCAGCAGAGCAGGAGACCGCCGGGAGATAACGCGAGAGGGCCCAATTCACAACGTCACCCGGCGCATGCGCGGTAGATGCGCAGCATCCGCGGCCATATTTGAAACTGGACAGAGTGCCCATAACTTAGATGTAATACAGGAGTGTCCATGATGACACTGGGGAAACAGATTAATAAATCGTTATATAGCGATCGCCCTATCACTCCTTATGTAAATAACAACAATGACAAAGCTACATGCACAGTAGGTGCTAAGCGTCCACAGCCATATATGAAACTGGACAGAGTGCCCACGACGTAAATGTAATATAGGAGTGTCCATACTGACACTGGGAAAACAGATTGATAAATCGCTATATAGCGATCGTCTTATCACTCCTAATATAAATTACAAAAGTAACAAAGCAAAACACATCATTATATAAATATCAAGACGCATAAATATGAGAAAATGTAGCAGAAAAAAGAAGAAACACACTAAAAGGACAAGAGAATCGTGAAATTAGGAAAATCAAAAAATCAGAAAAACAAAACGATCAAAAAATCAAAAATAAAAGTAACAACTACATACCACAGATAACATAATAAATAATGTCCATCAAAAGAAGAAAAAGAGAATGAATTCGGAGGATAATTTGTCCCAATATAATGTTGCTTGATCCATAGAACACAATGGGCACTAATTACATCCAGCTTCACCAGGTGATGTAAAGGAATGGCAACTCTTCCAGCACTCCATATACCGGGTTACATTAGGAAAATTAAATCTAATGAAAATATAAAGTGAAAGTTAAAAACAATATAAAAACAAAAAAGGATGAAAATCGGCTAGGCAGAGACGAATAATGACTACAAATATGGTGCAAAACTAAGCTGCTCATTTAGGCCATCAGGAACCATGGTATTGAGTGTCACAATCCAGCGGCACTCCTTTTGTGCCAAAACACGGCTGGCATCCCCACCGCGAACTCCCAATTTAACACAGTCGATGCCTTTGACCTTTAATTCACCAGATTTACATTTATGTTTTAAACGAAAATGCTTGGGGATTGTTTTCAGTGACTCCACGTCATCTACCTCACGGTCAGCCTCAATATCACGAATATGCTCGCGTGTCCTCACTCGTAATTCGCGTGTTGTAAGTCCTATATAAATGAGACCACACGGGCACATGGCATGATAAACAACATGTGTTGTAGAACACGTAATGAAATCTCTAATGTCATAATTTTTGAGGCTACCAGATGAGGGAAAGGACGTGGCCCTCACATGGTTCCTACAGGCTAGGCAACTCCCGCATGGAAAGAATCCTCTACTGGTCAATTTCTCCGGGCCCGGAGAATTTATACTACTGATGCACTATTTGAGAGACAGGCTGTGGACCTTGGGCAGAGATTTAGAGATAGGGGTTACAGTAATCGCTGCATCAGGAGAGGATACATGAGAGCAAGGAGGACTAATCGAGTTGACCTCCTAGGAGCATCTAAAAAGAAACTGAATGAAAAGGAGGGTCCGATACGATACATTTCCACCTTTAATCAACAGTGGGATAATATGCGCAATATATTGCGGAAACATTGGTCAGTTCTGATGACAGATCCTCTTCTGAAGCAGCGACTTTCGCCCTACCCCCAGATGACAGCGAGACGAGGTAAAAACCTTAGGGACACACTTGTATCCAGCCATTACGTGGTTAAGCCTAAATCCCCTTTCGGTGTGGTGGAGAGGAGAACTGGATTCTTTCCATGCTGGAGTTGCCTAGCCTGTAGGAACCATGTGAGGGCCACGTTCTTTGCCTCATCTGGTAGCCTCAAAAATTATGACATTAGAGATTTCATTACGTGTTCTACAACACATGTTGTTTATCATGCCATGTGCCCGTGTGGTCTCATTTATATAGGACTTACAACACGCGAATTGCGAGTGAGGACACGCGAGCACATTCGTGATATTGAGGCTGACCGTGAGGTAGCTGACGTGGAGTCACTGAAAACAATCCCCAAGCATTTTCGTTTAAAACATAAATGTAAATCTGGTGAATTAAAGGTCAAAGGCATCGACTGTGTTAAATTGGGAGTTCGCGGTGGGGATGCCAGCCGTGTTTTGGCACAAAAGGAGTGCCGCTGGATTGTGACACTCAATACCATGGTTCCTGATGGCCTAAATGAGCAGCTTAGTTTTGCACCATATTTGTAGTCATTATTCGTCTCTGCCTAGCCGATTTTCATCCTTTTTTGTTTTTATATTGTTTTTAACTTTCACTTTATATTTTCATTAGATTTAATTTTCCTAATGTAACCCGGTATATGGAGTGCTGGAAGAGTTGCCATTCCTTTACATCACCTGGTGAAGCTGGATGTAATTAGTGCCCATTGTGTTCTATGGATCAAGCAACATTATATTGGGACAAATTATCCTCCGAATTCATTCTCTTTTTTCTTCTTTTGATGGACATTATTTATTATGTTATCTGTGGTATGTAGTTGTTACTTTTATTTTTGATTTTTTGATCGTTTTGTTTTTCAGATTTTTTGATTTTCCTAATTTCACGATTCTCTTGTCCTTTTAGTGTGTTTCTTCTTTTTTCTGCTACATTTTCTCATATTTATGCGTCTTGATTTTTATATAATGATGTGTTTTGCTTTGTTACTTTTGTAATTTATATTAGGAGTGATAAGACGATCGCTATATAGCGATTTATCAATCTGTTTTCCCAGTGTCACTATGGACACTCCTATATCACATTTACGTCGTGGGCACTCTGTCCAGTTTCATATATGGCTGTGGACGCTTAGCACCTACTGTGCATGTAGCTTTGTCATTGTTGTTATTTACATAAGGAGTGATAGGGCGATCGCTATATAACGATTTATTAATCTGTTTCCCCAGTGTCATCATGGACACTCCTGTATTACATCTAAGTTGTGGGCACTCTGTCCAGTTTCAAATATGGCCGCGGATGCTGCGCATCTACCGCGCATGCGCCGGGTGACGTTGTGAATTGGGCCCTCTCGCGTTATCTCCCGGCGGTCTCCTGCTCTGCTGACGTCAGTCGGGTGCACCCGTAGAGCATACCGCTGGGGGAATGGCGTGGGAGGTCCCAGATATGGCGCCCACAGGTGGCTGATATTATCGTCGTTTAGCCGGGTATTTAAAGATACAATGAGGGGTCTCTCCACATACTTTTGCCCCCGAGGAAGCGACTGCAAAACGCGCGCAGGGGCGCATTCCCACATCACCACATCAGTATGGGTAAGCCTCTCCCTGTCTCTAAGATATGATATGCCCTTCCATATGTTTTTTGCTCATGGTTTCGGGCCATGAACATTAGATATGCACTAGCACTTTAAATGAAATTGTATTATGGAGGCATTATTGTGAATACCAAGGATTCAGGAGCAGAGATACATTGACTGGGTATTAGCATCTTATTATCTGAATATTGAATGTTCCTTGGCTTCCCTGCTTATATGGTTGTGTGGGATGTATTAATATCATGCTGTAGTCACATATCTACCACGACCGTTTTTCTTTTGCTACGTAACCTGTTCACTTTAATTGGATTTAATTGTTAAATATAAATGTGTATTTTTACTTATATCACCTTACCTGTAATAAACTTTTTCTTATATAAGTATCAAGTTTTTTATGGGATTTTTGCTCCAATCCTTTTGCTGTGTTTCATTATTCTGTATGCAGCATTATATGGGGCTCATTATTCTGAATGCAATATATGGGGCTCATTATTCTGAGTGGAGCAATATATGGGGCTCATTATTCTGTATGGAGCATTATATTTGGTTCATTATTCTGAATGGAGCAATATATAGGGCCATAATACTATATGGAGCACTATATGGGGCTCATTATACTGTATGGAGCATTATATGGGGCTCATTACAGTGTATAGAGCAATATATGGGACTTAATATTCTGAATGGAGCAATATATGGGGCTCATTATTCTTTATGGAGCATTATATGGGGCTCATTATTCTGAATGGAGCAATATATAGGGCTCATTATTCTGTATGGAGCATTATATGGGGCTCATTATTCTGAATTCGGCAATATATGGGGCCATAATACTGTATGGAGCGCTATATGGGGCTCATTATACTGTATGGAGCATTATATGGGGCTTATTACAGTGTATGGAGCAATATATAGGACTCATTATTCTGAATGCAGCAATATATGTGGCTCATTATTCTGTATGAAGCATTATATGGGGTTCATTATTCTGTATGGTGCATTATATGGGGCTCATTATTCTGAATGGAGCAATATATGGGGCCATAATATTATATGGAGTACTATATGGGGCTCATTATACTGTATGGAGCATTATATGGGGCTCATTACAGTGTATGGAGCAATATATGGGACTTAATATTCTGAGTGGAGCAATATATAGGGCTCATTATTCTGTATGGAGCATTATATGGGGCTCATTATTCTGAATGGAGCAATATATGGGGCTCATTATTCTGTATGGAGCATTATATGGGGCTCATTTTTCTGAATGGAGCAATATATGGGGCTATAATACTGTATGGAGCACTATATGGGGCTCATTATACTGTATGGAGCATTATATGGGGCTCATTACAGTGTATGGAGCAATATATGGTACTTAATATTCTAAATGGAGCAATATAAGGGGCTCATTATTCTGGATGGAGCATTATATCAGGCTCATTATTCTGAATGGAGCAATATAAGGGCTCATTATTCTGAGTGGAGCAATATATGGGGCTCATTATTCTGTATGGAGTATTATATGGGCTCATTATTCTGTATGGAGCTATATATGAGGCTTATTATTCTGTATGGAGCAATATAAGGGCTCATTATTCTGAGTGGAGCAATATATGGGGCTCATTATTCTGTTTGGAGCATTAATTGGGGCTCATTATTCTGTATGGAGGACTATACTGTCTGGCTTCTGACCTATTGTAGAATGTACAATAGATATTACTCATGTAATGTAAGAAGTGAAATCTTTGGCATTGTATACCTATTTTTCTCTGCTGTATCTGTGCATTATGAATTGTGGTCTGTGTTAAAGGGGCCCACTGAGACTTTCACCCGGGGCCCACAAAAACCTGGAGCCAGCCCTGTATGCATTGCACAGTACCAGTACCACTTCTCCTATCTTATTGTCGAAGAGGCGACATTGGACTTTGGGAGAGTCAATATTGGTTTAGTATTTTTAGTATTACTATGGCCAAATAAAAAATAAAATATTGGAAAAGCTGTTTAAATGGATTATCCCAAGTAATCCCCTCTTCTCTGGACAGGGGATAACTTTCCAATTGCTGGAGATCCGACTGTTGGGACCCCCATGATCCTGAAAATCGAAGCTCTGTAGAGCATTATGTAAATGCAGCTGTGGTCGATCATACGCACTGTGGTGCCATTCACATATGGCTCTTCAATTATCTCCTTTTAGGAGAGTGAGGGGCACGACAAAGTAAAGCAAAAATCACTGATCGGTGTGTGGAGTGTTATAGTTTGTGGGCTGGTGGGGTTTGTGTGGCAGGGCTGCTTTCTTGTCCCAGTCCGGCCCTGAGGATAGGGGATATTATTTTATTGGGGGGGACATAGGGATTCAGAAGGGGTTGTCTGAGTATTGGACATCTACTTTAGGGATTTCAAGACTCAATGGGGAATATATTACTCACACTATGCCAGAATACTAATGTGCACATAATTTTAAGTTTTTGCACTCCATTTGTCTTTTTTTAGTAGTGGATAAGGTTATGTAAGAAGAAGGCACGACTTGGCAAAATTACTATAATTTTTTGCCAGAAAGTGGCATAAATTATCATATAAATGTACTCCTGTCCTTATCTATTGTACATGTGACATTCTTGAGCAACAATAGACAAAATATGTGACAAATGTATTAATATGCCTAGGCCTCTTAATGAATTTGTTGCATTTTACACCCTGTACTAAAATTGATATTGGAAATTACGTTCTTTGTAGTTTACCACCAATGTGTTCTTCAGTTATTATTTGTACTAGGCAGGTAGCTACTGTAATTCCATTCATTTCATGTGCTGAAATGTTCTTTTGAAAGGTTTTCCTGTTAGAAAAGCAAGGTTAACCAAATGATAATGGTGCCATTATGGCAGGCATATCTGCGAAGCACAGTGTTTCAGGTCTGTGGGCTGGATGTGATTCATGTTCTGGTTGAGCTTGTTCAGTTGAAAAAAACTAAAAATATAATTTGAAACTGAAAAGCAGTATGTTAACAATTGCAAGATTCCAGAAGATAAACTAATCTAAATTAAAATGGCATTTTTTTCTATAGAATCCTTATATGTTGTTGCTTTGAATCCTTTTTTTGATTCTTCAAAGTATTTAAACCAGTTTTCTGCCGTAAAACACAATGAAGAGTTGTAAATTTTGTTGCGCAATGAGGAGTTGCTCAAAAATGTTGCGACTTTTGTCATTTTCAATTCAGATTTGACCAGCTGTGTCCAAAAAAAAGAGGACGTCATCATGGGGTGGCACTGGGGTCACTTACCTCAACTTCTGTCACCGCCATTCCCTGATGATGTCTTGTTTCAGGGGTTTATGTCTCCATTGTATGCTGCTCAAAGATTGGGAAGAGAAAACCTGGTGACCCGTTATCCTCTGAGTTCAGTCCTTCATTGCATGTTCTAGCTGTATGTCAGCCACTTTATATGACATTTCTGAAATGAACATAGTCTGTAAGGTTTATCACTTACAACTATAACTGACCTTATACTGTACCCGAGCTGTGAAATTGAAGCCCCCTTTTGACCAGGTATTTATCAATGTAAACAGTGACACTGGTGGTGTCTGTGTCCATAGGATGCAAGGCGGAGAGGAAGCAGTAATGTGAATATATTATGTGTCTGTATCTCCAGATTGTCACTGGCTTCACCCTTTATACACCCATGGAACAGTAACTAGATGTGACCGGTGCATGTACAGATGCAAGCAGTGAAATCCCATGGAATCTTGCATTCAGGTGCCCTATAGCCTTGTTTCCTTTAATAATGGAAATAGACTCAACTATTTAACCTTGTTTTCATTAGTTAAATATAAGTATTGTATGTACATCAACAAAGCTCAGGGCCAATCTTTAGAATTGTGCGGATTAAATCTAGATACGGATTGCTTCTCACATGGACAGTTATACACTGCGTGTTCTAGAATCGTAATACAATTAATCCCAATTTCATTATCAAGAAATAAGAATGTGACATGTCATCATGTCAGCACATTCAAATTATATACACTAGCTCAAGCAGACTAAGATAGCAAAGCCGAAAATAGAGCCAAACAGTGTTCAATCATTATATGAAAAAATTCAAATTTTATTAATGCCAAGTTAAAAATATCAGAAAAGTGAAACCAATGATACACACAGCAATAAGTATACCCCACCCCCTCAACAGTTCCAAAATGTGAATCCCAAATCATGGGACAGTACATATACTTCCTTCTCTATTGTCTGTATACTGTACATATGGCATATATCAGGGAAAAGAGGTTTTGAGTGGGATTTCAAAAAGTTTGACCCCTTGTTTCTGCTGGAAATTAGCTTCTCCTTAACATTTTTGCTGGAATAAGCAGAAAAAGCTATTGTCCAAACTAACTTATAGCCAACAGTATGGCCAGCTTTCATTTTTACTGGAATAATGTGAGAGTAAACCAGATTTCCCAGAGGAAACCCACACAAATTTTATCTGGCTTAGGCTACTTTCACACATCCGTTTTTTTGAATCAGGCGCGGTCCGGCGTCGCGCCGGAGCACCGGATGCGGCAATGAAATGAAAAACCTGATGCGCCGGATCCGTTTTTCTGCCTGATCCGTTTAGCGGATCAGTCAGAAAATCGGATCCGGCACATCAGTTTCATCTGTTTTTTATCAGTTTTTTGACGGATTACGACGGATCCGGTTTTCAATCATGCCCCTTTTATTTCAAAACCTGATTGGCTACTGTAAATCCTATATATACAGTGTTCCTACAGCCCATCTTTGACAGGTTGTAGAGGAGCATTTTTGAGAGAAGAGCAAGTGACTGATGAAGATGGAGGCAATTATTGGTAATATTTTCCGGAATCTTGTGGATTTCACAGCGGAGGCGAATCGCTTGTGGTTTATCGTTATGGAGAAGGAGAGAAGGATCGAGCAGCGCCTAAAGCGTCAGCGACAGCGCCGCCGCCGTATGTGGATCCACCCCATCACGGCACAGAAACTAACCCGTGGAGTCTATTCGACACTCAATATGGAACTAAGAGAGAATCCAGAAATTTTTTGTTCTTATCTTCGTATGAAGAAGGAAACATTTGACATGTTGGTGGAGAGGATTGAAGACAAGATCAGGAGATGTGACACCTACTGCCGATATTCGATTTCTCCGTCGAAGCGTCTCATGGTGACAATAAGGTAAGCTATTATTTTTGAATGTGCTTGCTTGTACACAGTTGTATTGTTGTTATTTTTTATTCTAGGACTAAAAGGCAATCGAAGGATTACTACCGGTGCAATAAAAAATGGTCAAAAACTTGTGTGTGTTTATTTCATTCAAATGCATATTTTGTGTATCTTTGTGGGTAATGTTTAATACAATGTGGTTATTGTTATATTCTTTTTTTGCTTACTTTTATGCTATGTGGGTAGTGCTTAAATAAATGTGGGTTTTGCTATATTCTGTTTTGGCATACTTGAATATTTTGTTGGTAGTGCCATGTTCTTTTTTGGCGTACTTTTATACAATGTTGGTATTGCTCTATTCTGTTTTGGCGTACTTTTATACAATGTGGGTATTGCTCTATCCCCTTTATTCCATCAGACGTACTATTCCGTCCATGTGACCCTGGACCTTATTCCCATGGACGGAATAGTACATCATGGGCGATCAGCTGCGCTCCCGGGGGGAGCGCAGCTGATCGCCGCCAAGTGTCAGCTGATTATCACAGCTGACACCCGTGACTGTGTGTCAGGAGCGGTCACGGACCGCTCCCGGCACATTAACCCCTAGCACACCGCGATCAAACATGATCGCGGTGTACCCGGGGCACAGGGGAGGATCGCGCAGGCAGGGGGCTCCCTGCGCGCTCCCCTGAGACCCTCAGAGCAGCGCGATGTGTCGCGCTGTTCCGAGGGTCCGTCCTCCCTCCAGGTCCCCGGATCCAAGATGGCGCCGGGGTCCTGCAGGGAGGCGGCTTCCTCAGTGCCTGCTAAGAGCAGGCGCTGGGGAAGCCTGCAGCAATGCCAGAGCGATCGCTGGTGTGACAGAGTGCTGTGCACACTGTCACACCAGCGATCTGCTAAAATACTGTGATGTCCCACCCTGGGACAAAGTAAAAAAGTAAAAAAAAATAAAAATAAAAAGTGGTAAAAAAAATCCTAAAAAAAAAAAAAATTATTCCCCAATAAATTCATTTTTGTCTGTAAAAAAAAAAACAAAACAATAAAAGTACACATATTTAGTATCGACGCGTCCGTAACGACCCCCCCTATAAAACTGTCCCACTAGTTAACCCCTTTAGTGAACCCCTTAAAAAAAAAAAAAAACGAAGCAAAAAATCAATGCTTTATCATCATACCGCCGAACAAAAAGTGGAATAACACGCGATCAAAAAGACCGGTATAAATAAACATGGTACCGCTGAAAACGTCATCTTGTTCCGCAAAAAACGAGCCGTCATACAGCATCATCAGTGAAAAAATAAAAAGTTATAGCTCGCAGAATAAAGCGATGCAAAAATAATAATTTTTTAAATAAAATTGCTTTTATTCTATAAAAGCCCCAAAACATAAAAAAATATATAAATGAGGTATCGCCGTAATCGTACTGACCCGAAGAATAAAACTGCTTTATCAATTTTACCACACGCGAAACGGTATAAACGCCTCCCCCAAAAGAAATTCATGAATTGCTGATTTTTGTTCATTCTAACCTCCCAAAAATCGAAATAAAAAGCGATCAAAAAATGTCACGTGCTCAAAAATGGTACCAATAAAAACTTCACCTCGTCCTGCAAAAAATAAGACCTCACATGACTCTGTGGGCCAAAATATGCAAAAATTATAGCTCTCAAAATGTGGTGATGCAAAAAACTATTTTTTGCAATAAAAAGCGTCTTTTAGCGTGACAGCTGCCAATCATAAAAACCCGCTATAAATAGTAAATCAAACCCCCTTTATCACCCCCTTAGTTAGGGAAAAATAATAAAATTAAAAAAATGTATTTATTTCCATTTTCCCGTTAGGGTTAGGGTTGGCGCTAACGTTAGGATTAGGGTTGGGATTACGGTTAGGGGTGTGTTAGGGTTAGGTTTGTGGTTAGGGTTGGGACTAGGGTTAGGGGTGTGTTGGGGTTAGGGTTGGAGTTAGAATTGGGGGGTTCCTGCTGTTTAGGCACATCAAGGACTCTCCAAATGTGACATGGCGTCTGATCTCAATTCCAGCCAATTCTGCGTTGAAAAAGTCAAATGGTGCTCCTTCACTTCTGAGCTCTGCCATGCGCCCAAACAGTAGTTTACCCCCGCATATGGGGTATCAGCGTACTCTGGACCACAAGAGTTATTGTGCAATTTGGCCTATTTCTCCTGTTACCCTTGGGAAAATAAAAAAACTGGGGGCGACAAAATCATTTTTGTAAAAAAAAAATGATTTTTTTTGTTTTTTAACGGCTGTATGTTATAAAACTTCTGTGAAGTACTTGGGGCTTCATAGCGCTCACCACACTTCTAGATAAGTTCCTTGTGGGGTCTATTTTCCAAAATGGGGTCACTTGTGGGGGTTTCCACTGTTTAGGCGCATCAGGGGCTCTCCAAATGCGACATGACGCCCCCAGACCATTCCATCAAAGTCTGCAATCCAAAACATCACTACTTCCCTTCCGAGCCCAGAAGTGCACCCATACAGTCGTTTTCTCCCACATATTGGGTATCAGCGTACTCAGGACAAATTGGACAACAAATTTTGGGGTCCAATTTCTCCTGTTACCCTTGTGAAAATAAAATATTGGGGGCAAAAAAATCATTTTTGTAAAAAAAAAAAAGGATTTTTTATTTTTACGGCTGTACGTTATAAACTTCTGTGAAGCACTTCGGGGTTCAAAGTGCTCACCACACATCTAGATAAGTTCCTTGTGGGGTCTATTTTCCAAAATGGGGTCACTTGTGGGGGGTTTCCACTGTTTAGGCGCATCAGGGGCTCTCCAAATGCGACATGACGCCCCCAGACCATTCCATCAAAGTCTGCAATCCAAAAGTCACTACTTCCCTTCCGAGCCCCGACGTGCGCCCATACAGTAGTTTACTCCCACATATTGGGCATCAGCGTACTCAGGACAAATTGGACAACAACTTTTGGGGTCCAATTTCTCCTGTTACCCTTGTGAAAATAAAAGATTGGGGGCGAAAAAATCATTTTTGTAAAAAAAAAATAGGATTTTTTATTTTTACGGCTGTATGTTATAAACTTCTGTGAAGCACTTCGGGGTTCAAAGTGCTCACCACACATCTAGATAAGTTCCTTGTGGGGTCTATTTTCCAAAATGGTGTCATTTGTGGGCGGTTTCCACTGTTTAGGCAGATCAGGAGCTCTCCAAACACGACATGGCATCCAGCCAATTCTGCGTTGAAAAAGTCAAACGGCGCTCCTTCCCTTCCAAACTCTGCCATGCACCCAAACAGTGGTTTACCCCCACATATGGGGTATCAGCGCACTCAGGACAAATTGCACAATAACTTTTGGAGTCTTGTTTCCCTTGGGAAAATAAAAATTGGGGTGAAAAGATCAAATTTGTGGAAAAAATGATTTTTTAATTTTTACGGCTCTACGTTATAAACTTGTGTGAAGCACTTGGGGGTTCAAATTGCTCACCAAAGATCTAGATAAGTTCCTTAGGGGGTCTAGTTTCCCAAATGGGGTCACTTGTGGGGGGTTTCCACTGTTTAGGCACATCAGGGGCTCTCCAAATGCAACATAGCGTCCAATCTCAATTCCAGCCAATTTTGGTTGGAAAAAGTCAAATGGTGCTCCTTCCATTCCGAGCTCTGCCATGCGCCCAAACAGTGGTTCCCCCTCACATATGGGGTATCAGCGTACTCAGGACAAATTGGACAACAAATTTTGTGGTCCAATTTCTCCTGTTACCTATGGGAAAATAAAAAAATAGTGACTAAGAGATAATTTTTGTGGGAAAAAAATAGGATTTTTTATTTTCATGCCCGGGCATTATAAACTTGTGTGAAGCACTTGGGGTTCAAAGTGCTCACCAAAGATCTAGATAAGTTCCTTAGGGGGTCTAGCTTCCAAAATGGGGTCACTTGTGGGGGGTTTCCACTGTTTAGGCTCATCTGGGGCACTACAAACGGAACATGACCCCCATCAATGTTTGCATTCCAAAACGTTACTGCTTCCTTTCCAAGCCCTGCCGTGCGCCCAAACAGTTCCCCCCCCCACATATGGGGTATCAGCGTACTCAGGACAAATTGGACAACAAGTTTTGGGGTCCAATTTCCTTGGGAAAAATCAAAAATTTGGGATTAAAAAATCATTTTTGTGGAAATTTTTTTTTTTTTTTCACACCCAGGCATTATAAACTTTTGTGAAACACTTTGGGGTTCAAAGTGCTCACAACAGATCTAGATAAGTTCCTTAGGGGGTCTAGTTTCCAAAATGGTGTCACTTGTGGGGGGTTTCCACTGTTTAGGCGCATCAGGGGCTCTCCAAACACGACATGGCTTCCAATCTCAACTCCAGCCAATTTTAGTTTGAAAAAGTCAAACGGCGCTCCTTCCCTTACGAGCTCTGCCGTGTGCCCAAACAGTGGTTTTCCCCCACATATGGGGTATTGGCGTACTCAGGAGAAATTGCACAACAACTTTATCTGCCCATTTTCTCCTTTTACCCTTGTGAAAATAAAAAAAAGTTTGTAAAAGATCATTTTTGTGGCTAAAAAGTTAAATATTAATTTTTTCCATCCACGTTGCTTTAGCTCCTGTGAAGCACCTGAAGGGTTAATAAACTTCTTGAATGTAGTTTTGAGTAGCTTGAGGGGTGCAGTTTTTATAATGGTGTCACTTTTGGGTATTTTCTGCTATATAGACCCGTCAAAGTGACTTCAAATGTGAGGTGGTCCCTAAAAAAATGGCTTTGTAAATTTTGTTGTAAAAATGAGAAATCACTGGTCAACTTTTAACCCTTATAATTTCCTAACAAAGAAAAATTTTGGTTCCAAAATTGTGCTGATGTAAAGTAGACATGTGGGAAATATTATTTCTTAACTATTTTGTGTGACATATTTCTCTGTTTTAAGGGACAATAATACCAATAGAAGTTCTGTTGCTGTTTCTAGGATGAGGGACAGATTTGCCGAGTACTTTATTTCAGCCGAAGGACAGGTAGACTGGCAGGATGACCGTGTGTGATCAATTGTTATGTTTGTCCCTAAATGTAATGTTTCTGTCTTTACCATTGGTACTGTTATTAATCTTTATTACACATGTAACCTTACATAAGCTGTAACATTATAAAGAAATGAGAGACAAAAAATTGAATCAACCAATTCAAAATTTATTTAACCAATTTTTTGTTAAAGTTTGAAAATGTTAACTTACAAAATATCTTTCATAAAAGTAATTTTGCCATTCAATGACTCAGTCTTTTTTTAAAATTTTTTTTACATAACATTACAACGCTGTGTAGTGTGGGCGGACATACTATTGGAGGGGCTGCGGGACACTTCGACCGTGGGAGTGTGTAGAGAGGACTGGGATGCTGGTGGGGAAGGAACAGTAAGAGGTGAAGGGGTGGAAAGGGTTAAAGAATGGGAGGACAAGTTTGAGGCAGAATCAGTGATGGGTGGTGGAGTGGAGGGTGGGGCAGGTACTGGAGGAACAGGTGATATGGTAGGGAATTGGTAGGGGAAGGAGATTGGTAAGAGGTGGGAGTGTGGTACGGGGTAGGTGGCTGGTACTGGGGAGGTTGTTGGTACTGAATAGGTGACAGGAGTTGTTGAGGGGACTGTAGTTGGTGAGGTGGCTGAAGTTGGGGAGGTGGCTGAAGGTGGGGAGGTGGCTGAAGGTGGGGAGGTGGCTGGAGTTGGTTAAGTGGCTGAAGTGGGGAAGGTGGCTGAAATTGGGAAGGTGGCTGAAGTTGGGAAGGTGGCTGAAGTTGGGAAGGTGGCTGGTACTGGGGAGGTTGGTGATAGTGGGGAGGTTGCTGGAACTGTGGAGGTGGCTGATAATGAATAGGAGGGGGAGGAGGCACGCCGACTGGAGGGGGGGGAGGAGGGGGAACAACTGGGGTGGATGGAGGAGGATGGGAGACAACCTGCACTAGAGCAGCGTGGCACGTGTGCATCACATACATCTGCTGGTCAGCAGATAGCGGATCTATGCGCTCCGCAACCGACCGAAAAAAACTGTGGTTCGGTGATGCTCTTGCTTCCGAATGCACGCTTTGCAGAAGTGTCTTTACCTCCGAAACTGCGGAGGTTATCTGATGAATGCCTGCGGTAACTTGCTCAGATAACACTTTAAGGCAGTTCTGAAAAGATGCATTCAAATGCAAGAACTCGGGCACATAGTTCCTTTCCTGACCCCTCTGCCGTTGCCGCCCAGTAGCCGCAGATGTACTAGAGGTGGCAGGGGCAGAAGGGTGGGGTAAAGGAAAATCTATCTGTTGACCAGCAGCCTCATGCAATGCACTCGGCCACGCTGCTGCAGTGCTAGTGGAGGGGGAAGAGGGCTCACGTGTGGATGCAGATGGGTCGGGGCGGTCAAAGTGTCCCTCGGTGCCGGTCTCCTCAGGGATCGCATCAGAAGGGCCCAACTCTGCGGGCGCCCGAGTGCTGCTCACCGTGCTGTTGAATAAAGAGAAAACATACAATTAATATACTGTATTTCAATGGCCCTGACTGTGAAAAAAAAAAGGATTTAGACATGTAAACATTTTTGAATATTTACCTTCTGGTGACCATAGTTTCACGCAGGAACGCCAGAGCTCTTGCGTATTTATATTTGCTCTGGCGTCCTGAAGAACCACTCGGGGCCCGCATCTCTTTGTTGAACTCCTTCTTGAAGCGATCCCTGATAGACCGCCACCGCTTCACAATTCTCTCCCCTGAAACAAGATAGCACAAATTGGTTAGTATAATACATACGTGTTTTCCAAACTACAGTCCTCATGTCCCCCACGGGTCATGTTTTCAGGATTTCCATAGTGTTGTACCAAAGGAAATCCAGAAAACATGACCCCTTGGGATTCACGATGACTGTAGTTGTGGAAACACTGCTTTAAATCCAGCAGCCCTACTGAACTGTATATACTTACGCATTTTAGACTATGACCGAGCTTCAAGGTCCTCCCAGTAGCCAACAAGTTGGGAACAAACTTCATCCCAGAGCCGACGTGTCACTATCTGATCTAAATGGCGGCGGTCCCCATGTTCCACAGCGGCTCCCGCTCTCTGATCAGATCTATTAATAGGTCGATATCTATTCCCTCCTCACCGTTTGAGTCGGGAGCACGCTGTGAAGCCTTTAAAAATAATGAGAATAAAATACTTTAATTATAACAAAAAAAGGGCATTTTTAAAAAAAAAATATATATTATAAGACTTACAGGTTGAAGACCGCCGCGTTCTTCACGTCGACTCTGGGAGGCACTGCGAGGACCTCTTGAAGCCACAGGTGCGGAAGACTGAAAAAAAATTTGAAAAAAAAATTTATGTTGTTTTTCGGTTGTGTCCTTTTTTTTTTTTTTTTTTTTTGATGTGTTGTGTAGTGAGATGTTGTGTTGTAATGATGGATGCAGGAAACTTATGAATTGCGAGCCCACTCCGGGTATCTGTCCACCCCGTCCTTCTTCTGGGAGCTCCTCTGGTTCAGATTCCTGTATAAAAAAAAAAATGCATTGTGAAAGAAAAAAAAAATTTATCCAACAGTTGGATTTTTTTGTTTACAAAAAAATTAAAAATAAAAAAAATTGATTGAGGATATATAATTTGTAACAAATACCGCCAAACGCTGCCGATGAGTGGGAGGGCTCCCAGAAGAACTACTGTCCTGCTGCCGGCCGCAGTCCATCGCTACCTGAGATGGTCGTCTGTTGTGCATTAAAGAGGAAAAGAAAAAAAAAAGAATACATAGCCACAATCATGGCCCGTGCTGAAAGAAAAAAAATCTGTTTGCGGTTATTGGTGTGTGATATTTACCGTCTGCTAGATGCCGCCTGTTCACCGTGCTCTCCAGCGTCATGTTGTTGTGGTGGTGGTGGTGGTGTGATTGACCGCGGCCTCCGATGCTGTACTCTACAGTGTAACAAAAATAAAAAAAAGGAAAAAAAAAAGGCTCAAACCATGGACCGGTCTGAAAGACAAAAGTTCTGTTTGCGGTTATTTGGTTTGAGATATTTACCGTCTGCTAGATGCCGCCTGTTCACCGTGCTCTCCAGCGTCATGTTGTGGTGGTGGTGTGATTGACCGCGGCCTCCGATGCTGTACTCTGCAGTGTAACAAAAATAAAAAAAAGGAAAAAAAAAAAGGGCTCAAACCATGGACCGGTTTGAAAAACAAAAGTACTGTTTGCGGTTATTTGGTTTGTGATATTTACCGTCTGCTAGATGCCGCCCGGTCACCATGTTCTCCAGCGTCATCTGGTTGTGGTGCTGTGCTTGTCCGTGGCCTCCGATGCTGTCCTCTGCAGTTTAAAAAAGAAAAAAAAAAAAAAAAAAAAAAGGCTCAAACCATGGACCGGTCTGAAAGACAAAAGTTCTGTTTGCGGTTATTTGGTTTGTGATATTTACCGTCTGCTAGATGCCGCCCGGTCACGATGCTGTCCTCCAGCTCGAAAATGTTGTGGTGGTGCAGTCGCAGCCTGCTGCCTCCGATGTCCTCTGCTGTGGAAAAAATATAATTCCAATTAATACATGGACACAATCATCATATACATGATACATTGAGCAAATTAAATCATGATTAATTAGGATATTTTCACTGTATAGCACTACCCTCATAGCATAGAGCAATACCAACATAATAGAGAAAATAGGCAACACTGTATATATCAATAACCATAATATAGAACTATGCCAACACAGTATATACCAATACACAACTAGTATACATCAATGACAAAAGTATATATCATTAGCCACATTGTATACTACTATACCAACACAGTATATATCAATACCCACATTGTATACAAGTACGCCAAAACGGAATAGAGCAATACCCACATTTTATACAAGTACGCCAAAAAAGAACATAGCACTACCCACAAAATATTCAAGTATGCCAAAACAGAATATAGCAAAACCCACATTTATTTAAGCACTACCCACATAGTATAAAAGTAAGCAAAAAAAGAATATAACAATACCCACATTGTATAAACATTACCCACAAAGATACACAAAATATGCATTTGAATGAAATAAACACACACAAGTTTTTGACCATTTTTTATTGCACTGGTAGTAATCCTTCGATTGCCTTTTAGTCCTAGAATAAAAAATAACAACAATACAACTGTGTACAAGCAAGCACATTCAAATACGCCAAAAAATAACATAGCACTACCCACAAAATATTCAAGTATGCCAAAACAGAATAGGTTTTTAATATTAGAGTAGGACTGTCCCACAAAGGGTTGCCTTGACGTGGCGGGATGGCTTGTACATTCTTTTGATCAAAATTATGTTTACCAAATACCCTTTTTATTATTATTACAACTTCATGCATGTTTTGCAATATATTTTTTATTTTGTTTTATTTTAGGATATTTGTTTCTTGTTTTCTCTGTTTAATGGTCATGTGTTTGATATGCATTTACATTTTGCATACACATCAACTTACTTTTTCAGTTCAGACCCAGTTTTTCATTTAGTTCTCAGTGCATTTTGTGCATATAAGGGTGTGACCGCCCTGCTTTTGAGCTGAAAAATCCATCCTGTCTGGCCTATGCTTCAACTGGTGGGTTCAGTCCCTCTGCCTTGTTCACATTTACGTCACTTGACAAGTGGAAAGGTTTTTAATATTAGAGTAGGACTGTCCCACAAAGGGTTGCCTTGACGTGGCGGGATGGCTTGTACATTCTTTTGATCAAAATTATGTTTACCAAATACCCTTTTTATTATTATTACAACTTCATGCATGTTTTGCAATATATTTTTTATTTTGTTTTATTTTAGGATATTTGTTTCTTGTTTTTTGTTTTCTCTGTTTAATGGTCATGTGTTTGATATGCATTTACATTTTGCATACACATCAACTTACTTTTTCAGTTCAGACCCAGTTTTTCATTTAGTTCTCAGTGCATTTTGTGCATATAAGGGTGTGACCGCCCTGCTTTTGAGCTGAAAAATCCATCCTGTCTGGCCTATGCTTCAACTGGTGGGTTCAGTCCCTCTGCCTTGTTCACATTTACGTCACTTGACAAGTGGAAAGGTTTTTAATATTAGAGTAGGACTGTCCCACAAAGGGTTGCCTTGACGTGGCGGGATGGCTTGTACATTCTTTTGATCAAAATTATGTTTACCAAATACCCTTTTTATTATTATTACAACTTCATGCATGTTTTGCAATATATTTTTTATTTTGTTTTATTTTAGGATATTTGTTTCTTGTTTTTTGTGTTCTCTGTTTAATGGTCATGTGTTTGATATGCATTTACATTTTGCATACACATCAACTTACTTTTTCAGTTCAGACCCAGTTTTTCAAAACAGAATAGAGCAATACCCACATGTATAAAAGTACCAAAAGATTAGACAATACCCATGTATAAAAGTACGCCAAAACAGAATAGAGCAATACCCACATTGTATTAAGTATGCCAAAACAGATAAAGCAATACCCACATTGTATAAAAGTACGCCAAAACAGATTAGAGCAATACCCACATTGTATAAAAGTATGCCAAAACAGAATAGAGCAATACCCACATTGTATAAAAGTACGCCAAAACAGAATAGAGCAATACCCATTGTATAAAAGTACGCCAAAACAAAATAGAGCAATACCCACATTGTATTCAAGTATGCCAAAACAGAATAGAGCAATACCCACATTGTATAAAAGTACGCCAAAACAGATTAGAGCAATACCCACATTGTATAAAAGTATGCCAAAACAGAATAGAGCAATACCCACATTGTATAAAAGTACGCCAAAACAGAATAGAGCAATACCCACATTGTATTGTATTAAAGCACAACCCACAAAGTATACAACAATGCAAACACATAAAATACACGCATAGTATCATGGGGTGGGTGATATTTACCGTCTGCCGTTTGCTCCCGTCTCCTCCACGCCCACATCTTCATGGTCCCCAGATTCCATTTTGCTGGTTCTGTTGATGCCTCCAAAATCCTTAGAAAAATTGGTGATGTGTCTCTCTTGATGCTTGGATTGCATGTGGCAGAGTGTCCCACAGGCGTGGTATATATATGTTTGCTTCTGTCTAGGCTAATTAACATTCCCAGACAAAAAAAACGGATCAGGCCACCGGATCAGGTTTCTGCCGGATGCGGCGCAATGCGGCGCTCATAGACTTTCATTGTAGACAAAGACCGGAAGCGCCGGATCCGGCCCTTCCGGCTTTTTGGCCGGAGACAAAAAACGTTACAAAATGCGTCTTTCCTAGACGCCGGAAATAAACCAGACACCGGATCCGGCAGAAAACGGACAGAACGCAGGTACATGCGGCGCGATCCGGTGCTATATTTTGTCAATGTTAAAAACACCGGATCCGGCATGTCCGTTCGCCGCATCCGGTGTTCAAAAAAAAGGCCGGACCGCGCCTGATTCAAAAAAACGGATGTGTGAAAGTAGCCTTACCCATGACCAGTGCAGGCACAGAAATTGTTAACCCTAGTATGTGGACCCTTTCTTATCCAACTTCTAATTTAATGGAAGTGGGATATTAATCATAGAGGATCTCGTTAAAGGGAACCTGTCAGCAGGATTGTGCACAGTAACCTACAGACAGTGTCAGGTCGGCGCCGTTATATTGATTACAATGATACCTTGGTTGATGAAATCCGTCTTGTGGTTGTTGTGTAATCTTTATTTTCAGTTTTAAGTTAATGATATGCTCGTGCTCCGGGGCGGCCTGTGGGGGGTCTTCATGTGATGCTCTGATTAGCTATTCACCAGTATGGCTTCTGACAGGTCCTTGATCCCTCCTTGACCTGTAAACTAGGGGGCAGGTCACTGAGGGATCAGTGACCTGTCAGAAGCCATACTGGTGAATACCTAATCAGAGCACCACATGAAGACCCCCCACAGGCCGTCCCTCAGCACGAGCATATCGTTAACTCAAAACTGAAAATAAAGATTAAACAACAACCACAAGATGGATTTCATCAACTAAGGTATCATTTTAATCAATAATGGCGCCAACCTGACACTGTCTGTAGGTTACTGTGCACAATACAGCTGACAACTTCCCTTTAAAGGGTTTTCTCCAGAAATATAAAAAACTTATGAAAGAAAAAAAATCTAACTATACTCAAAGGAATTGTCCAATACCTAAAATGCCCTTTATAAATATCTATGTGAAATCCTTAACCACATTTGTAATTTGGTTTAGTATAAATTCCCTACCATTCTCTCTATCCTGCTATCCCCTACATGGAGTGGCACTGCTGTCACTTACCTCAGCTTCTGTCACCACCATCCTCTGGTGATGTCCTTTTTCAGGAGATGGCAGTGACTGTAATGTATGGTGTACAGTTCATATAGCGTCTTGTGCTTGGGTGCGAGAAAACACATGAGACACAGGTTTGATATAGAAGGACTTGTATTACTTCATACAAGTGGCAAAAAGGGTCACACAGTTTGCAGGTACAGAAGCAGGAGACACAGCAGGCCAGAGTAACTTAAGCTCAGCAAAAACTCTCCACAACAGGTTCAGGATCTCTTCTCTGTTACCGTAATTCCATGCAAACGTGGATTTATCAAATAGCAGGTTTCCAGAGTCCACAAGTGTTCCAAAGTTCCTCAGTAGGAAATAGCTGGAGTACAAAGTCTAAGGTTTCCAGGAGTCAGGTCACAGGCTCACTGCAGGCTTGATTATGAAGCACTGATTGCTCAGCTGAGGCTGCTTAAGGCCTCTTTCACATTTCTGGCGGGCGCCTAGCGGCGCCCCCGGCATTTTGCCGCAGCACCGCATCTGAAAATCTGATGCGCCACATGCGGCTTTTTTCGCATTGACATGCATTAGCGCCGGATGGCGCCGCATGTCAATGCGTTGCATGCGGTTTTGTCCGGATGCGGCGCAAATGTACATTGCGGCGTCCGGAAAAAACGCTGCATGTAACGTTTTTTGTTTTTGCCGGATGGTTTCTTATCTCTCCAAGCATCAGAAACCATCCGGCAAAAAACCGCATTTTGGCCGCCGGAAGTGTGAAAGGTTTTCACATGCGGCGCTGCGGCAAAATGCCGGGGCGCCGCTAGGCGCCCGCCGGAAATGTGAAAGAGGCCTAAGAAGCAAGAGGGAGAGAATCAGGGCGGGAACATGAAAGCTGGAAACTCCATATTGACTGAGGGCAAGATAGCTGCAGCAAGACAGAAAGCAAAATGGCCGACGGAAAAACTGAGTTTCAAGAAACATGTACAAAGAACCTTACATTACTCCCCCTTAGGGACAACCTCCGGATGACCTCAGACCAGGCTTGTCTGGGTACCTCTGATGAAACTGGCGGAGCAAGCGAGGAGCATTAACGTTATTGACTGGTTCCCATGAGTTGTCCTCCACTGGGTAGCCCTGCCATTTAATCAAATATTGTAACTGATTTCTGTACAACCTGGAATCTAGAATCCTTTCCACCACAAATTCTTCCTGACCATCGACTAGCACTGGGTCAGGGCAAGGAGAAGAATGTCCAGGAAACGTATTGGGTGTTGCAGCCTTTAGTAGGGATACATGAAAGACAGGGTGGATTCTCATAGTTCTGGGCAGTTGAAGACGACAAGCAACGGCACTTATAATTTTACTGATTTTATAGGGTCCAATGTACTTATGTCCCAACTTAGACGATGGAATCCTTAACTTAAGATTTCTGGTTGACAGCCAGACCAAGTCTCCTACCTTGAAAGCTGGTGCAGGTTTACGAAATTTATCTGCTGCTTTCTTGTACCTTTCCTGAGCCAATTCCAGATTTTCCTTTAGAAGATCCATATTCTTTTGTAAAGACGTGATTCTTTCAGCCACTGCTGGCAAGGGCGTTTCTATGGGAAATCGAGGAAGAATGTTAGGATGATAACCTAAATTGGAGTAAAAAGGAGACTGCTTAGTGGAGGCGCTCTGAGAGTTGTTATAAGAGAACTCAGCCAGTGGAAGTAGATCCACCCAATCATCCTGTAGGTGGCAGATAAAGCAGCGGAGATACTGCTCCAGGGTCTGATTGGTTCGTTCTGTCTGTCCATTAGTCTGGGGATGAAAAGCAGAAGAAAGGTTTACTTTAATGTCCAATGCGGCACAGAAATTTTGCCAAAACCTTGAAGTGAATTGCACCCCTCGATCCGAAATGACCTCATCCGGTACTCCATGTAAGCGAAACACATTCTTAATCATCAAATCTGATGTCTGTTTTGCAGTGGGTAAGCCGACACAAGGGATAAAATGAGCTGCCTTTGTTAAACGATCAACCACCACTAGAATGGTGTTCTTCCCTTGAGAGGTTGGTAACTCCACAATGAAGTCCATAGAAATGGATCCCCACGGGCGGGACGGGGTGGGAAGGGGTTGCAACAGACCAGTTGGTGAGGAGCGAGGTGTTTTGCATCTTGCACAGACTTCACATGAAGTGACATAGTTTAAAACATCTTTCCTGTAAGTGGGCCACCAAAAGAAACGAGAAAGAAATTCCTGTGTCTTTAGAATTCCTCTATGCCCAGCTATCTTGGAATCGTGGATGAGTTGCAATACTCTCAATCTGACTGTTTCAGGTATATACAGACGTTGTCCCTGAATCCACACACCATTTATAAAGACAAGACTTACGTCCCTTGGGGGTTGTGCCAACAAGGAATCCGCATGGTATGCTTCATTGATGTCCTTAAGTAGGTCTTGATTATGAATCACTCCCAGGAATCTAGAGTCAGGAAGAATAGTCTTAGGAGGAGTAAGTGGACGGGTCTCTGCTGAATGAATCCTAGAGAGTGCATCAGCCTTTCCATTGCGCGATCCTGGCCTATAAGAAATTACAAAATTAAATTGGTTTAGGAAAAGATTCCAGCGAGCCTGGCGAGGTGTCAGGCACTTAGCCGACCTGATAAATTCAAGGTTACGATGGTCTGTCAGGACGACTATTTGCTGTGCAGCTCCCTGAAGAAGGTGTCTCCATTCTTTGAAGGCGGCAATAATGGCCAACAACTCTCTATTGCCCACATCGTAGTTCCTCTCAGCCGAAGACAACTGCTGGGAAAAGAAGGCACAGGGATGCAAGACATTCTTCTCACCTGTTCTCTGAGAGAGTATAGCTCCAACGGCACAGTCTGAAGCATCCACCTCTATTATGAAGGCAAGTTCGGGGTTGGGATGTACTAAGATAGGTGCGGTGGTAAATTTATCCTTTAGACGGGAAAATGCTTCCTGGGCTTGGGGGGTCCAGGAGAACCTAGACTCTTTCCGGGTAAGTTGGGTGATAGGTGACACTACCTCAGAGAAATTCCTAATGAAACGTCTATAGAAGTTGGCAAACCCGATGAAGCGCTGCACCTCCTTCACATTTCTAGGAATTGGCCAATCCTTGATGGCTTGGGTCTTGCTTCCATCCATACTAATCCCTTGTGTAGACAGTACATACCCCAGAAATTGAATTTCGGTCCTATGGAATTCACACTTTTCAAGTTTGATGTAAAGATGGTTTTGTCTTAGACGTTCTAAGACCATTCTCACATGTCCATGATGTTCCTCTGTGGAGTTAGAAAAAATTAGAATATCATCCAGATAAATCACCACGAATGTATCTAGGAGATCCCTGAAGATGTCATTCACCAAGTGTTGGAAAGTGGCTGGGGCGGTACTCAGACCAAAAGGCATAACCAGATATTCAAAGTGTCCATAGCGTGACCTGAATGCAGTCTTCCATTCATCCCCAGGTCTAATACGGACCAAGTTATAGGCCCCACGGAGATCCAGTTTAGAGAAAATTTTGGCATGCCGCACTCTCTCCAATAACTCAGGGATTAAAGGCAATGGATAACGGTTTCTAATAGTAACCTTATTGAGTTCCCTATAGTCTACGCAGGGTCTCAGAGATCCATCTTTCTTCTTCACAAAGAAGATGGGTGCACCTGCAGGAGATGAAGAGGGGCGTATGAAGCCCTTGGCTAGATTTTCGTCTATGTAATCCTTTAAAGCCTTTATAGCTCGGGCCCCGCCAGGGGGTAGATCTTACCAAAAGGTATCTCTGCTCCAGGCAATAATTCAATTGGACAATCATATGGACGGTGAGGGGGAAGCTGGTCAGCGTTCTTCTTGTCACATAAATCCACATAGTCCTGGTATACAGCTGGTAGTTCAGGGACTGACATGGTTCCTTTAGGAACAGAGCAAGCTGAAACTTCTGGACTCATCTGTTTCTCTGGAAAGTGTAATTCCTTGGTCTCCCAGTTAATGGTAGGGTTCTGAGCCTGCAGCCATGGTAGCCCTAGAATAATGGGAAAGTGGGGAGAAGAGATAAGCATAAAGGACAGTTTCTCTTGATGATCTTTACCCATAAGGACCCTCAAAGGCTCCGTTTCCTGATCCACTGGTCCAGAGGTCAGCAGGGAGCCATCCACAGTCTCCATCTGTACTGGAGTAGTCTTCTTCACTGAACGTATCCCCCGTTTCAGAGCAAAGGAGATATCCATAAAATTTCCACTTGCCCCTGAGTCGATCATAGCAGAGCTAGACACCCAGACTGAGTCAACCCAGAGTTTGATGGAAAGAAGCAATGAGAATTGTTTTTCTTACAACTCAGCTGGGACACCGCTGAGGAAACTTGAAAAATTGCAGCGTTTACACAGTCATCGTCCTCAGAAGTGACGGAGTTTAAGTCAGAGAAATCAATATCTGTTGCTGCAGATCTCTCTGGAACCTGAGGCTCGGACCTGACAGATCTCCTCTCGCAACACTCACAGTGAATGACTGCTGCAGTAGTCTTACGAGAACGGCTGGGGCAGTTTATAATGAAGTGCCCTGACTTACCACAGTAGAAACATAGATTTTCCTTTAAACGATGTTCTTTGCGTGCATCACTAACCCGTCTTTGCAAATAGTCCACCTGCATGGGTTCAGGTTCAGGTTCCTGTGTGATCCTACTCAAAGGTTCCTTAGCTGGGGAGGAAGGTAGGAAAAGGTTAGTGCGATTACTTTCGAACCATCTCTCTTGCCTGCGTTCAGTCAGACGAGCATCAATACGGATGCAGTAGTTAATAAAGTCACCTAACGCAGTGGGAGGGTCGGCACGAGCAAGTTCATCCTTAATCAGTGGAGACAACCCTTTTCGAAAAATAGATTTTTTGGCGGAACTGTCCCAAGTGGTATCGAGGGCCCATCTCCTGAAATCCAAGGCATATTCGGCTACTGAGCGCTTACCTTGGCGCAAAGTTAACATGGCTGCTTCAGCTGTTGCACCTCGATTGGGGTCATCAAACACCTGCCCCATGGCTGAAATGAAAGCATCAAGATGATCCAAACATTCATACTCAGTCTCAATCAGAGGGTTTGCCCACATCAAAGCCTTGTTGGTAAGCAACATGATTATAGTAAGCACTTTAGATCGTTCAGTGGCAAATTGTGAAGCATGTGCAGAAAAAAAAGACTGCATTGGTTAATAAATCCCCTGAATTTCTCACGTTCACCGCCAAAATGAAAAGGGGGTAACTTGGGAATCCCAGAACTCGGGGTTATGGCAGGAGCCTGGACTCGTTCCTCTAGAAGCTCAATCCTGGCTCGTAAATCCTGGGTAGTTTGTCCAAACACTTGCAAATTGTGATGGTTGTGAGAAGTCACAACCACTGTCATCACAGAAAGTATAACCGGACATCTGATATCCACAGTCACAGCAGACACAGCCTTCCCAGACCCAGCAGACACTAACGTTTGGCTTCAGAATCTTGTAATGTATGGTGTACAGTTCATATAGCGTCTTGTGCTTGGGTGCGAGGAAAACACATGAGACACAGGTTTGATATAGAAGGACTTGTATTACTTCATACAAGTGGCAAAAAGGGTCACACAGTTTGCAGGTACAGAAGCAGGAGACACAGCAGGCCAGAGTAACTTAAGCTCAGCAATAACTCTCCACAACAGGTTCAGGATCTCTTCTCTGTTACCGTAATTCCATGCAAATGTGGATTTATCAAATAGCAGGTTTCCAGAGTCCACAAGTGTTCCAAAGTTCCTCAGTAGGAAATAGCTGGAGTACAAAGTCTAAGGTTTCCAGGAGTCAGGTCACAGGCTCACTGCAGGCTTGATTCTGAAGCACTGATTGCTCAGCTGAGGCTGCTTAAGAAGCAAGAGGGAGAGAATCAGGGCGGGAACATGAAAGCTGGAAACTCCATATTGACTGAGGGCAAGATAGCTGCAGCAAGACAGAAAGCAAAATGGCCGACGGAAAAACGGAGTTTCAAGAAACATGTACAAAGAACCTTACAGTGACAGTGGGTTTAAAGGTCCTCTTAAGGGTACTATTTTTTTTTCTTACAAGGTTACAGTGACCGCCACTATACCTAGAAGCGAGCGCCTGCAGTGAAGAAATAAGTTCATTTTCTCCCTGTAGCCACTGCTGCAGTAAGACTGGCATTCATGATTTGAACACTTTTTGCTTGCTTATCAACCCTATATTTGGAGGTAAATATCTTTTCTGGACATGACAAGTTCCCTTTAAAGCAATTTCTAAAACACAGTGGTAACAGCTGTAAAACTGTAGTTTTTTACAAGACTTGGACTTTCCAACACAGCACCACCCCTATCTGGGCTTTTCTAGGAAATGGGGTCCTAACTCCTGATACAATATGTTATGTAACTGTACTGTCCTGGAATAAACCTGCTCTTTGGCCATTCTTGGAAAGGCTGCGGCATGATTCATGCATATTATTCATACTGGCCCTGCTTGGCTTTGTGAACAGCACAAAACGCCAGCTATTTGGTGCCAATATTCGAGCTGAACATAATAAAATAGCATATAGCTGTTCCAGCACAAAAAAGGTGTTACATTTTTCATTTCAAATCAGTATCAATTTTGGCAAGAAAGCTATGTAATGGAAGAGACAAATATCTTTTTAACGTGTCAAATAATTTGTTTGCTCGTACTGGTACTAAAGAAATGTTATATTGTTGCAGGAGAGACATGTATTCGATAGAAGATTTCGCCCAAATACTTCAACTACTTCTAAATCTTTTCACAAAATAAAAATATTTAGTAATCGAATGAAAAGTGGCTCGATGTTGTAGTCGTTATTTCTACTTTGCACATTTCTAGTTCTGTTTGCAGCAATTTCAGTTTGCTATACACCCAAGGAAATTCCAGGATTTATTTTGTCATTGTTTTCTTTTTAGATTTATTATAATTACCTTTTTTATAGCAACAATACTTTTTGTATTATTTTGCAATTCAGGAAAGGACTCCCTTAAAACATGAATTTATTAACTAAGTTAATAAAATGCACCTGATAAACCCCTGTTCACAGTGAAAAGTAGAGTTTCTGTCTAGTAGAATCTGCACCATAAAATCAGTATTTTCTTATAGACTTATAGAAGGAGCTTTATGATAACATAGATATACTGTCAATGTGAATCTGACATCAATCTGATTGACCACATATCTGTAAATAGCTTATCAAAATTCAATAAATATGAATAATGTCTGTATTGTATCGGATCAGTAATGTCATCCCAGGTTATATAACACAAAATGGGCCTACCTAACCCTAGGATGTCCGCTAGGCTGTTCCTGCCTAGCAGCGGAGGTTGGCACCCTAGTAATACGGGATTTGGCGCCCCCGCTCCACGGTGGCTCGCCCTCACTTGTCCTAGTTGTCCGTAGACATTAGATAACATAGAAAATAATCTGATTTAGACAACATTGGTGCTAGTCTAAAAAGGCATTTATAGCACACCGTGCATAGAAACTTGGATGGAGGTTATCGTTCTGTGGTTCTTGTCATAATGTCAGTTTTTGTGTCTCATGTCTTGACGCCTTTCCATATTGCTGTATCATCAGGAAATTCAGTTTTGAAGTTAAACGAGATAGAGATTAATGATAGCAGATAGTAGCATGCTCATTAGTTAATAAATTCATGTTTTTAAGAGAGTCATGTACACATGTTGCGCTAATTCACCATTTTGATCTCTATTAATTTTTAATGTTTCCAATTCAGGAAAGGACAAAGTAGAATCATTCATAATAAAAACCATAGCATATTAAAGGGGTTGTCCAGACTTGGGGTTGAGGTCTGCAGTCATTTTACATGACTACAGACTTGTAAATCCTCACAACACGCGCAGTGAGCGCTGTCAGGATTCTACAGCATCATCTAACCGCTGGTATGCAATTTGCATACTTCCAGCCACAATACTCTTGTATTGAGGAAGAAAACGCACGACTAGTTGGCAGGTGACCACATGTATGCAAATCACAAATCATATACTTACAGTTACATGCCCCACCCACTTGTAGCGGGCGCTGTAGAATCCTGGCAATGCTGACTGTAGGCTGTGAGGATTTACATAGAGTGACTGCAGACTTGAACCCCAAGTCTGGACAACACTTTTAAACTCCTCCTACAAAACACAACTGTACATCCAAGATATTACACAGTTATCTCAATTACCTCGATATACGGTTATTTTGTGGGCTCAGAAGTTGAACCTGCTCGATATGCAGCAGGTGTCAGCTATATCAACTGGGATCTGCCATAAATTCAATCGCCTCGGTTTAACTCCACGTTTAGTAATAACCACAGACTGTAAATGGCTATACCACATATGTCAAACTCTGGCCCACAGGCCAAATCTGGCCAGAGGATGAGTATATTTGGCCCTCGGAGGCGGGTGGGTCCTCCGAGTATATTTGGCTCATGCCTGCAGATCCCCAGAGTATATTTGCCCTGTGATGCCTGGTGGAACCCCAGAGTATATTTTGCCCGCAACACCAGGTGGGTCCCCCCACATTGCACTTTCAACTACAATTACAGTTTAAATCAATAATGGAGGAAGAAGCATCTATGTGCGGCCTTTGTACTGTATGGAGCATTATATTGGGCCCATTATTCTGTATGGAGAATTATATGGGGCCCATTATTCTGTATGGAGAATTATATGGGGCTCATTATTCTGTATGGAGCATTATATGGGGCCCATTATTCTGTATGGAGCATTATATGGGGTCTATTCTTCGGTATGGAGCATTATATTGGGCCCATTATTCTTTATGGAGCATTATATGCAGCCCATTATTCTGTATGTAGCATTATGTATGGCCATTATACTGTACTGAGCACTATGTGAGGCCATTACACTGTATTTATTACTATGTGGGGCCCTTTATACTGTATGGAGCACTATGTGGGGCCATTATACTGTATGGAGCACCATGTGAGGTCATTATACTGTATGGATAACTATGTGGGGCCATTTATACTGTATGGAGCATTATGTGGGGCCATTATATGATATGGAGCACTATGTGGGCCCATTATATTGTATGGAGCACTATGTGGGGCCATTATACAGTATGGAGCACTATGTGGCCATTATACAGTATGGCGCACTATGTGGGCCATTATACAGTATGGAGAACTATATGGGGCCATTATACACTATAGAGCACTATATTGTATGGAGAACTATGTGTTGCCATTATACTGTATTGAGCACTGTGTGGGACAATTATAATCTATGAAGCATTATGTGGGTCCATTATAGTGTATGGACTACTATGTGTGGCTATCATACTATATGGAGAACATTTTGGGCCCATTATACTGTATGGAGCACTATGTAGGGCCCATTATACTTTATGGAGCACTTTTTGTGGGGCCTTTATATTATATGGAGCACTATGTGGGGCAATTATACTGCATAAAATATACTGCATAATGCACTTTGTGGGGTGAGGCCATTATATTGTATGGAGCACTATATGAGGCCATTATACTGTATGAAGCACTTTTTGTGGCCATTATACTGCATGAAGCAATATGTGGGGCCATTATATTGTATGGAAGGTAATACAGGGCCCCGTTTTACTGTATGGGGACTTTTTGTGGCCATTATACTATATGGAGGGCTGTATGAGGATTATAGTTGGAGAATCATATTGTGATGGGGTCACCATTCTTTGTTGAGGGGATTGAGGGAAAGGGGGTACAGTAGGGTTACCATACTGTGCATGTGGAGGAATTCACTGAGTGGGTATCATACTGTGTTTGGGGACACTTTTGTTGCCATCATACTTTATTATCTGCATTAGTCAAGGTTTTTTATCCTTTGTTATTCAGTATTTAAATTAGGCCATTGGGCCATATGCTTTTTACTGCTCTTCAATAGAATAAAATATTGGAATAATATGATATGTTAAGATGTATTAATTAAAATGTACTTTGTACGTGGGACAACCCTTTAAATTTGTTTCCACAGGAAAAAGTTAATTGCTTTATTTGATGATAATGAAAAACTTGCTCAATTGTAGACTTTTTTAAATAAATATAAGGTTGGCCCTCGACTTTGTCCAAGCTTTTAATTTTGACCTTCTGTGTATTCGTATTTGACATCCGTGGGTTAGACAGAAAGAAGCCCTGTAAAAAAAAAAAAACAAATAAAAAAAAACATTTTCAACATTTGAAATCCGTAATTTTGTTGAATAAATGATTTCATAATGGCTCAGATCGTTCTGACTTATTAAAAATATATCTACTTGCCTTATTTATTGCAATTATAGTAATTTCCAAATTTACTTCTTCTTTGGATTTATCATACCTTACTACTTAACTATAAACGATGAAAGACTTCTCTTTGTTGGTTGTTGGTTCTTTAATAAGTTGAAATGAAATGGTAAAATGTTAAATGAAAACAATCTAAAAATGTTTCATAAGAGAGCTTGCATTGTAAGGCCACATGTGATTTTTATTGTATGCAAAAAAAAATGGTTTCATTAGTTTTTTTGATGTGTGTCATAACAAGTTTGCTCAGAGTATCAGATTTATTTTTTTTTAATTCAATATTTATTGAAAGATTATATCATTTTCAATTACAAAGATACACAAAAAGGAATAAACAGGACAATATCATCATCCACATATCATAAAATATAAGTATAATGTCCAATAAAACATCAAGTTATAGGAAGAAAAAGGAGGGAAGGGAACATTTTAAGTCAGTATTTCAAGTATGAGGCTATTAAACTCCAATGAAAACCATACATAGCCAACCAGGAGTGGAGCATAATATGTAAAGAGAATAAGCGCACCGGATAAAAGGGCGGGTCACATCAGTCTGATGAAAGGCGGTAGGCATCGGATTCCTGGAATTCAATCCAGTCTCTCCAAGTCTCACAGTCAGTGGGGGATTGGGCAATGAAATGTATCAGTTTTTTATCATCAGTTTGGTCAATTTTTTTCAGATGAAAAACCCCAAAAAACTGATCAAGGTTTCTCAGTCTTCTTATATCAAAGAGTCCATGAAGGCATCCAGGTGCTGTCCGACTTTTTCATAGCCTGTAGGCCACACTCACACATTCAGTATTTGCTCAGTATTTTACCTCAGTACATGCAAGCCAAAACCAGGAGTGGGTGATAAATACAGAAGTGGTGACGTGTTTCTATTATACTTTTCCTATGATTGTTCCACTCCTGGTTTTGGCTTGCAAATACTGATGTACAATACTAACCAAATACTGAAAGTGTTAAATCGGCCATAGAATTTAATTGCTGAGTTTGAGCCAAGACTTGGATCAAATTCTCTGTGGTTTTGTGCGAATTACCATATTTTTCGGACTATAAGATGCACCGGACCGTAAGATGCACCTAGGAGGAAATTAAAAAAATAAATTGAAGTAAAAAAAATAGTCAATTCTGTACTAATATCTCCTATCCTGGTATATATAGTCCCTCATCTCCATCCTGGTATGCATGGCCCCCTCATCCCTACCCTGGTATGCATGGCCCCCTCATCCCCATCCTGGTATGCATGGCCCCCTAATCCCTATGCTGGTATCAATGGCCCCTTTATCCCTAACCTTGCATGCCTGCCCCCCTCATCCCTATCCTGGTATGCATGGTCTCCTCTTCCCCATCCTGGTATGCATAGCCTTCTCATCCCTATCCTGGTATGCATGGCTCCTCATCCCTATCCTGGTATGCATGGCCCCCTCATCGCTATCCTGGTATGCATGGCCCACTCATCCCTATCCTGGTATGCATAGCCCCCTCATCCATATCCTGGTATACATAGCCCCCCTCATCCCTATCCTGGTATGCATGACCTCCTCAACCCTATCCTGGTATGCATTGCCTGGGCTCATCCCTATCTTGGTATGCATGGCCCCCTCATCCCTATCCTGGTATGCATAGCCCCCATCCCCATCCTGGTATGCATGGCCTCCTCATCCCTATCCTGGTATGCATGGCCCGCTCATCCTTATCCTGGTATGCATACCCCCCTCATCCCTATCTTGGTATGCATGGGTTCCTCAACCCTATCCTGGTGTGCATGGCCTCCTCAACCCTATCCTGGTAAGCAGGGACCCCATCTCCATCCTAGTATGCATGGCCCCATCCTTATCCTGGTATGATTGGCCCCATCCCCATCCTGGTATGCATGGCAACATGGCAGTGATGTCATGCGCTACTTAAAGTCGAGGACAGCTGCAGATATACTCACTGCTCTCCAAGCTGGGACTATGTGCATGGAGAGCAGTGACTATTCATTGCTCTTTAATAGCGGACATAGGGTTAGCCGCGGCCGCCGACTTCCTGCAACTGTCGGGCATTCACGTGTGCCCGCTACTAAAGGGAGTGAATATTCATTGCATTCCATGCCTATGGAAGTGAAGAGCAGTGAATAATCCATCCGTTAAGTAGCGGGCACACTCAAAAGCCCGGCAGCTGCAGTAAGTCGGCTGCTGAGACTAACAGCGTGTCTGCTATTAATGGAATGCAGTGAATATTCATCGCAACAAAAAAAAATGATGTGCCATTTAATTTCTCTCTCCTCTGATGTGATCGGACATCAGAGGAGAGAGAAAAAGGGTCCCCGACCCCTCCCTTGTGGCCCCCGATCCTCCCCTTGTGGCCCCTGGGCCCTCCTGCCTCCCCCGGTGGGTGCCGCCATCTTTAATGGCAAGAAAATGGCGGGCACATGCGCAGTGCGCCCGCCGCGATGTGCCGGGGGGTTGGGCAATTTTCTCCTGGGTCTCGGCAGCCGGGGGTAGCCGAGACCCCAGAGAACATGATCCGGGTCGATATTTACCGACCCCGGTGTTGCGATCGCCGTTATAACAGTATAACGGGGACCCCAAAAAAAAAAAAAAGATTTCTCTCCCCTCTGATGTGATCGCACATCAGAGGGGAGAGAATTAGGGTCCCCAGTACCCTCGATCGCCCCCCTGTACCTCCCGGTGTCCCCCTGTCCTCCGGCAGGTCCCAGGCTCCCGGGCTCTTCATCCTGTAAAAGAAAAATGGCGGGCGCATGCATTCATTCTCTAAAAGTACATTTTGATCACTGTGATAAACTATCACAGTGATCAAAATTAAAAAAACAGTACATAAACCCCCCTTTATCACCCCCTTAGTTAGGGACATATAATAAAATAAAGAAATTTTATTTATTTTTATTTTTCCATTAGGGTTAGGGTTATAATTAGGGTTAGTTTTGGAATTAGGGTTAGGGTTAGGCTGGGTTCATACTGCGTTATGGCAGTCCGTTAGACGGACTGCGTTACACCGCGGTATAACGCAGTCCGTTAACGCTGCCATTCACCCCCATTTGAGGTCGCATCGCGACGCATGCCGTAAAGCGGCATGTGTTCGCGACGTGCCGTCATTCAGTAACGGAGCCTCGGACGCGGCCTGCAGCGTCTGGGCTCCGTCACCGCTAGCGCAGATGAATCATCTGCTGATTCCTCTGCGCTAGCGGGTATAGCATAACGCGATCGCATTATGCTATACCGTTACCAGCCCGTCAACGCTATGTGTTGAACGGGCTGGTAAAACGCAAAATGAACCTAGCCTTAGGGTTAGGGTTACAATTAGGTTAGGGTTGGAATATGGGTTAGGGTTACAATTAGGGTTGGAATTAGGGTTGGGATTAGGGTTAGGATTAGGGTTAGGGTTGGGATTAGGGTTAGGGTTGGAGCTAGAATTGAGGGGTTTCCACTATTTAGGCACATCAGTGGGTCTCCAAACACGACGTGGTGTTCAAAAAGTCAAATGGCGCTCCCTCCCTTTCAAACCCTGCCGTGCGCCCAAACAATGGTTTACCCCAACATATGGGGTATCAGCATACTCAGGACAAATTGCACACCAATTTTGGCATTCTAATTTCTCCTGTTACCTTGGGAAAATAAAAAATAGCTGGCTAAAAAAATCATTTTTGAGGAAAAAAATGATTATTTATTTTCACGGCTCTGCATTTATAAATTTCTGTGAAGCACTTGGGGGTTCAAAGTGCTCACCACACATCTAGATAAGCTCCTTGGGGGGGTCTAGTTTCCAAAATGGTGTCACTTGCAGGGGTTTCTACTGTTTAGGCACATCAAGGGCTCTGCAAACACAACATGACGATCGCAGAACATTCCATCAAAGTGTGCATTACAAAATGGCGCTCCTTCCCTTCCAAGCTCTTCCATGCGCCCAAATAGTGGTTCCACCCCACATATGGGGTATCAGCGTACTTAGGAAAAATTTCACAACAACTTTTATGGTCAAATTTTTCCTGTTACCTTGGGAAAATAAAATAATAGCAGGCTAAAGAATCATTTTTGAGGAAAAAAATGATTTTTTATTTTCACGGCTCTACGTTATAAATTTCTGTGAAGCACTTGGGGGTTCAAAGTGCTCACCACACATCTAGATAAGTTCCTTTAGGGGTCTAGTTTTCAAAATGGTGTCATTTGTGGGTGTTTCCACTGTTTAGGCGCATCAGGGGCTCTCAAACGCGACATGGCGTCCAATTTCAATTCCAGCCAATTTTGGTTTGAAAAAGTCAAACGGCGCTCCTTCCCTTGCAAGCCCTGCCGTGCGCCCAAACAGTGGTCCCCCCACACATATGTGGTATCAGCGTACTCAGGACAAATTGGACAACAACTTTTGTTGTCTAATTTCTCCTGTTACCCTTGGGAAAATAAAAATTTGGGGACTAAACGATCAGGTTTGTGGAAAAAATATGATTTTTTATTTTCACGCCCGGGCGTTATAAACTTCTGTGAAGCACTTGGAGGTTCAAAGTGCTCATCACACATCTAGATAAGTTCCTTAGGGGGTCTAGTTTCCAAAATGGGGTCACTTGTGGGGGGTTTCCACTGTTTAGACACATTAGGGCCTCCACAAACGCGACATGGCATCCAGCCAATTCTGCGTTGAAAAAATCAAACGGCGCTCCTTCCCTTCCAAGCTCCCAAACAGTGGTTTACTCCCACATATGGGGTATCAGCAGGCTCAGGACAAATTTCACAAAAACTTTTGGGGTCTTGTTACTCTTGGGAAGATAAAAATTGGTGTGAAAAGATATTTTTTGTGGAAAAAATATGATTTTTTATTTTCACGGCTCTACGTTATAAACTTCTGTGAAGCACTTGGAGGTTCAAAGTGCTCACCACACATCTAGATAAGTTCCTTAAGGGGTCTGGTTTTCAAAATGGGGTCACTTGTTGGGGGTTTCCACTGGTTAGGCACATCAGGGGCTCTCTAAACGCGACATGGCATCCAGCCAATTCTGCGTTGAAAAAGTCAAACGGCGCTCCTTCCCTTGCGACCTCTGCCATGCGCCCAAAAAGTGCTTTACCCCCACATATGGGGTATCGGCGTATTCAGGAGAAATTGCACAACAAATTTTGTGGTTCATTTTTTCTTTTAACACTTGTGAAAATAAAAATAAATGGTTCCGAAGTTTTTGCAAAAAAAGTTAAGTGTTAATTTTTTCCTTCCACATTGCTTCAGTTCCTGTGAAGCACGTAAGGTTAATAAACTTCTTGAATGTGGTTTTGAGCACCTTGAGGGGTGCAGTTTTTATAAAGGTGTCACTTTTGGGTATTTTCTATCATATAGACCCCTCAAAGTGACTTCAAATGTGATGTGGTCCCTAAAAAAAAAATTGTGTAAAAATTAGAAATCGCTGGTCAACTTTTAACCCTTATAACTTCGTAACAAAAAAAAATTTGTCCCAAAATTGTGCTGATGTAAAGTAGACATGTGGGAAATGTTATTTATTAAGAAAATTGTGTGACATATCTCTCTGATTTAAGGTCATAAAAATTTAAAGTTTGAAAATTGCTAAATTTTCAACATTTTTGCCATATTTCTGTTTTTTTTCATAAATAAAAGCAAGTCATATAAAAAAATTTTTACCACTAATGTGAAGTACAGTATGTCACGAAAAAACATGCTCAGAATCAGCTGGATTCGTTAAAGCATTCCAGAGTTATAACCTCATAAAGTGACAGTGGTCAGAATTCTAACAATTGGCCCAGTCATTAAGCTGCAAAATTACTCTGTCACTAAGGGGTTAAACCATGACATTGCAGAAATAAATAATACCATCAAAACTGCGATAAAAACAAATGTAAAAATGCACAATAAAAAAATCACATTTAACCTTATTTATCTAATAACTGCAGAGATGATGCAGAAAATTTGCAACAATAGAAACTCACCAAATACTCATCTTGGGAATGTTGTCTAATAGGTAAGAGGTCAAAATCATAAGAAAAACTGATGTCTGAAAAAGCCCTAAAAATAATGAGAGAAGTGATACAATAGGTGAAACACCTTAATTGAAATGGAAAATATAAATAAACTTATCATCTAGCCAAGACCTGAACCAACACAGGTATAATGTAGAGAGTGGTGCAACAAATACAAATGTATAAAGAGATGTGACAGGCATTATTATGAGAAAGTTCAGATAGGAAATAACAATGTTTCTTTATGACTAAATGCAGATGGGGGATGTGATGGCTTTATATAAGAAAAAAATGTTAAATTTATCATATTGTGGGAAGATAGATTGTGACTGTTCAGTAATACTTAGACTAAGAAAATACACTACACGACAATCTGCTCGATGACTCAAAAATTACAAAGCTGGTGTATACTTGTTTGGTCTGCACATAAGTAGTATAAATAGAGTTGACTAATAGTTTTAGAAACTTTAATTTCTTAGTTGTTATATATTAAAGGGAACTTGTCACCAGTTTTGTGACATAGCATCTAAAAATCTCACCTTATTCAGCATCTGCTATGTATTCCCTAAATCCTTATAAAAAACCCTGACTCCCCTTGTATACTCACAAAACGTTTTTTAATGTCTCCTGTGCTGTATGGTAATCTTCTCAGTCCGGTCCGATTGGCGTAGTTTCGGGTCTCTACGTCACTCCCATCGGCTGTTGTTCTTACCTTCTTTTCTGCCGACGCTCTTGAACTACCACCCGGGAAATCTCTTTGTCTCGAGTACTCCTGTCTCTCTAATCCCATTTCCTTAGGAGTTATAAACTCTAGGCCTTCCTGCAAGGTATTTCTCCCAGGACTCATCTGCAATCGATCATTCTGTCTCTCAGTCATGCTTCCTTATTTCTGTTCCAGATCACGCTATCTCTTTCTTCTTGTCTCCTCTCAATTCTAGGGACACCCAAGGAATGCAGCTCTACTCAAACCAGAACTTAGGTCTCCTCTCTATGCACTCCAAGACCTATCTGACGTCTCAACAGAAAACGGTCTCTTTCCCTTCAACTTAGCCCCTTCCATTCTGGGTTAGTCCCAAACATTAACTATTGCTATCTTTACTGTCGAGCAATTCACATCATCATTATCAATAACACAAATCTCAACTCACATTACACATTACAAGATCACTTGTTTGTTCATGGTGGTACGTGGGCAGTATGTTCATCTGTTTACAAAAGCATGTAGGAGTTCCTCCTGTGAATATACAGCAATGCCCGTTTAAGGTGGCAGTATGCACAGAAAGTAAACTATTTTTTTGTATATATTCTTGTTGGACTGCAGTTTTGTACTTTATCAAATAAAAATATTTCTATTTGGAAGAATACATTTGTTGGATGTTTTAATTTAGAAAACCCCTGAGATATAGGCTCAAGAGTAGTGTTGAGCATTCCGATACTATCGGGTATATCGGGTATCGGCCGGCATTACCCGGCAATTGAATCAGAGGCTATTTTACTATGTAGAAGTGTATGAACTATAAATATATGTATATATATATATATATGTCACAATTACATGTATATATATATATATGTATTCTGTGTGTGCATATTTAGTGTTTACAAGGAAAGAAATGGTTTTTTTTAGTTCCGATATTTCTGTCCCATAGACTTGCATTGGATTTCCGGTATCGGAATCGGGTATCGCAGACACTTTTTGGGTATCGGCGATACCCATTCCGATCCGATACTTCTTGATATCGGGAAGTATCGCTCAACTCTACTCAAGAGAGAACTGTGTCAGTCTGAGGCTACGCTCCCACGTATGAGCTTTTGGTCTGTTTTTGACGCTGCATATTTTTACTGCATCAACAATGCAGAGTCTTACAGTTCCAGTAAAGTGGATGGGATTTATAGACATCTCATGCCCACTGTGCTTCTTTTTTTTGCATAAACTTTTTTATTGAAAGCAAAAGGTCATAATACAGAAAGAAAGAAACAGGCAACAATTAATTTTCCATATACTTAGAGACCAAAGGTGTCTCTTACATTACACAATATTGTATAGAAGTATTTCTCAATAATACAGATCATAGAATCATAGAATAGTAGAGTTGGAAGGGACCTCCTGGGCCATCTGGTCCAACCCCTGCTCAAAGCAGGATTCTCTAAATCATCCCAGACAGATGTCTGTCCAGCCTCTGTTTGAAGACTTCCATTGAAGGAGAACTCACCACCTCTCGTGGCAGCCTGTTCCACTCATTGATCACCCTAACTGTCAAAAAGTTTTTTTCTAATATCTAATCTGTGTATCCTCCCATTCAGTTTCATCCCATTGCTTCTAGTCTTTCCTTGTGCAAATGAGAATAAAGATGATCCTTCTACAATGTGACAGCCCTTGAGATATTTGTAGACAGCTATTAAGTCTCCTCTCAGTCTTCTTTTTTGCAAGCTAAACATTCCCAAATCCTGCAACCGTTCCTCATAGGACATGGTTTGCAGACCGGTCACCATTCTGGTGGCTCTTCTCTGAACTTGCTCCAGTTTGTTGATGTCTTTTTTTAAAATGTGGTGCCCAAAACTGGACACAGTATTCCAGATGAGGTCTGACCAAAGAGGAGTAGAGGGCAATAATGACCTCACGTGATCTAGACTGTATGCTTCTGTTGATACATCCTAGAATTGTATTTGCCTTTTTTGCTGCTGCATCACACTGTTGACTCATGTTCAGTCTGTGATCAATTAGTATACCCAAGTCTTTTTCACATGTGCTGTTACTTAGCCCTATTCCTTCCATTTTGTATATGCTTTTTCATTTTTATTGCCCAGATGTAGTACTTTGCATTTTCCCTGTTAAAATCCATTCTGTTAGTTGCTGCCCACTGCTCCAGTTTATTTATATCTTTTTGAATCCTCTCTCTCTCTTCTCTAGTATTAGCTACCCCTCCTAGCTTTGTGTCATCAGCAAATTTGATCAGTTTACCCTCAATTCCTTCATCTAAATCAATGATAAAGATGTTGAACAATACAGGGCCCAAAACAGAGCCTTGTGGTACCCCACTTGATACATTCTTCCAACTGGATGTGCAGCCATTTACGACCACTCTTTGGGTCCGATCACTAAGCCAGTTATGAATCCACCTATATAGTTGCCTTGTCCATTCCATACTTAGTCATTTTTTCAATAAGGATTGTGTGAGATACTTTGTCAAATGCTTTGCTGAAATCAAGATATACTATATCTACAGCATTTCCCTGATCCACCCAGTCAGTGATTCTGTCATAGAAGGAAATTAAATTAGTCTGACATGACTTATTAGTTACAAACCCATGCTGACTCTGTTTAATCACTTCATTCTTATCCAGGTACTTGCATACATGTTCTTTAATAATTTGTTCAAAGATCTTTCCTGGTATAGAAGTCTGACTCACCGGCCTGTAGTTCCCTGGGTCCACCTTCTTCCCTTTTTGAAGATAGGAACAACATTTGCTCTTCTCCAGTCTTCTGGGACTTCTCCTGTTCTCCAAGAATTTTCAAAGATTATGGACAGTGGTTCAAGAATTTCTTCTGCTATCTCCTTCAGTACTCTGGGGTGTAATTCATCTGGTCCTGGAGACTTGAATTCATTTAGGTTAGCTAAGTGTTTCCTCACTGTCTTTCTGTTTATAGATATCCTGGATTCTTCTATTCCTTTAATAGGACAGTGAAGATCAGTTGATGTTACATTTCCTTTCTGAGAGAAAACAGATGCAAAATAGGAATTTAACAGTTCAGCCTTCTCAACATCCTGTCTTACCATTTCATCATTTTCATCCTGTAAAAATCCTATAGCATCTTTGACTTTTCTTTTACTTTTGACGTATCCCCAAAATCCTTTTTTGTTGCGTTTGATGTCACTTGCAAGCCTTAATTCATTGTCAGCTTTAGATAATCTGATTTGTGCCCTGCAGGTTCTGCAGACGGCATTATATTCTTCTTTAGATATGCCTCCCTCTTTCCATTTGATAAACATTTCTTTCTTCCTTTTTAGCATGTGTTTAAGTTTTGTGTTCATCCATCCTGGTTTCCTTAAATGCTTCCCATTCTTCACTCTTTTCGGAATTGTTAACAATTGTGCTTTGAGAATCTCATTTTTCAAGATTTTCCATCGTTCCTGGACATTTTTGTCCTTAAGGATATCCAGCCATTGGATCCCTCCAATTCTCTTTCTGAGTCCCTTAAAATCTGCCTTTCTGAAATCTAACCTTGACGTCTGAGTCTTCACAGGTCTTCCTCCTCTTGTTATCCAAAATTCTAAAATAGCATGGTCACTACCTCCTAGGGTCCCAGTCACTCTTACCTCCTCAACCATTTCTTCCCTGTTTATAAGGATTAGATCCAAGGTAGCAGATCCCCTTGTTTTCTCCCCTACCTTTTGGAAGATAAAGATTTTCTTTAATGTTTATAAAATTTCATTGAGAAAGAAAAAAAGTATGGAAAAAGAGAGAGAAAAAGAAGGGAGCAGAGGGACGACTGCCGGAAAGATGTCAAAATCATAAAATTAAAATGATATCACTTGTTGGATGTTCAGCTCGATTGAATCTCTGAGAAATCGTCAGACTCTCTAAATATAATCCAACTCTGCGAGGTTCTAAAGAAACCATCAGAATTATATTTATTATGTGTTGAGAGCCTCTTCATTCTGCATATGGAATCCATCTCTGATGACCAGTTTAGAATAGATGAGGATGTCTTAGACTAACATTTTCTCGGAATAATGGAGAGAGTAGCAGTCAGACAGTGCTTCAAAATTCCTCGTTTTATGTTTTTACTAGCTGTAGTACCCGGCTTCGCCCGGGTTAATTAATAACTGCTGTTAGCTGTAACAAAATAGACTATGTTAACAAAAATTTATTCTGCACATAAAAATCACACACCAAAAAGACAAATTATTAAAAAGCAAAAACTAAAGTAACAGAACCAGATTCCTATGCCGGACATAGACACAAGTATTCAGCTTTCTCCCCATTATGTAGATAGGGCCAAAATAGTTTGGCGATTTGGAACGTGCGGGGGTTAAAATTTCCATTCAACACATAGCCTATGATGCTCCTGGGGTTGAGATGTGCGGGCATGCAAAATTTCATGCCCGTAAGTACAACGGTGCAGATTCCTATCCCGGGCCAAAATTATTTGCCGATTTGGAATGCGCGGGGTTAAAATTTCGACTCAAAACCTAGCCTATGACGCTCCCGGGGTCGAGACGTGCGGGTGTGCAAAATTTCATGCCCGTAAATGCAGATTCCTATGCCGGACATACACACAAGCATTTAGCTTTCTCCCCATTATGTAGATAGGGCCAAAATTGTTTGGCGATTTGGAACGCGCGGGGTTAAAATTTCGTTTCAAAACATAGCCTAGGACGCTTTCGGGGTCGAGACGTGCGGGCGTGCAAAATTTCATGCCCGTAAGTGCGACGGTGCGGATTCCAATCCCGGACAAACATACACACATACATACATTGGCCCGTAATGCAGCTTTTCTCTTTGCATCAAATGACCTTTGTGCAATAGAAATCCTTTTCTTATGAGGCATAATTGCTGGAAAAGTAGTCTGTAATTGGAAGTATATATAGTAGTAGTTAGGGTATTAGATCAAATATACAACAACATAGTGCGAAAAATGTACTTAACTGTGCCCTCATCAGGATAGCAACATAGAAGGACAAAGCTGTGGCTGCTACTATATATATATCCTCCCACATACAGGTGATGTGACTTACATCAGTCATTACACCAACATTGGCCAAGCATAGTAACTGAAATCCTATTACCTCACACAAGCTTTCTTATACTGACAATGTCCTCTGTTGCCTATAGTAACCAAACAGAGCTCATATTAATGACCTATGGCAAAATAGAAGCTGAGCTGTGATTGGTTGCTATAGGCAGCCTGATAATTCTCCAGCCAACAGAAAACATTCCCCTCTGGCAGTATATATTAGATCAAATATACAACAACATAGTGCGAAAAATGTACTTAACTGTGCCCTCATCAGGATAGCAACATAGAAGGACAAAGCTGTGGCTGCTACTATATATATATCCTCCCACATACAGGTGATGTGACTTACATCAGTCATTACACCAACATTGGCCAAGCATAGTAACTGAAATCCTATTACCTCACACAAGCTTTCTTATACTGACAATGTCCTCTGTTGCCAAACAGAGCTCATATTAATGACCTATGGCAAAATAGAAGCTGAGCTGTGATTGGTTGCTATAGGCAGCCTGATAATTCTCCAGCCAACAGAAAACATTCCCCTCTGGCAGTATATATTACCTCACACATACAAATAATATACAGCTCATGTGACTGACATGTGGCTTATTTCCTATATGGTCATATTAATGTCCTGTCGCAAAATAGAAGCTGAGCTGTGATTGGTTGCTATAGGCAGCCTGATAAATCCCCAGCCAACAGAAAACATTCCCCTCTGGCAGTATATATTACCTCACACATACAAATAATATACAGCTCATGTGACTGACATCTGTCTTATTTCCCTATATGGCAAATTTATAACAAATTGGTCTTGTAGTTTGGCTGGTTATTAATCAGATATTTATTTTTAAAAGATAAAAATACCAGACGTGTGTGTGTTTTTAATGCGCGCAATTTTGAACACGTGGGGTTAAAATGTCGACTCAAAACACAGCCTATGATGCTTCCGGGGTCGAGACGTGCGGGTGTGCAAAATTTCATGCCCGTAAATGCAGATTCCTATGCCGGACATACACACAAGCATTCAGCTTTCTCCCCATTATGTAGATAGGGCCAAAATATGTTTGGCGATTTGGAACGCGCGGGGTTAAAATTTCCATTCAACACATAGCCTATGATGCTCCTGGGGTTGAGATGTGCGGGCGTGCAAAATTTCATGCCCGTAAGTACAACGGTGCAGATTCCTATCCCGGGCCAAAATTATTTGCCGATTTGGAATGCGCGGGGTTAAAATTTCGACTCAAAACCTAGCCTATGACGCTCCCGGGGTCGAGACGTGCGGGTGTGCAAAATTTCATGCCCGTAAATGCAGATTCCTATGCCGGACATACACACAAGCATTCAGCTTTCTCCCCATTATGTAGATAGGGCCAAAATTGTTTGGCGATTTGGAACGCGCGGGGTTAAAATTTGATTCAAAACATAGCCTAGGACGCTTTCGGGGTCGATACGTGCGGGCGTGCAAAATTTCATGCCCGTAAGTGCGACGGTGCGGATTCCAATCCCGGACAAACATACCCACATACATACACACATACATACATTCAGCTTTATATATTAGATAGGAGACTGGAATCATGGACAAAAGTCCAATTGAGGAGTATTTGGTTTGTTCTCTCCTGAGATATGTTTAAATGCCTGTAAAACCTTATTCCAAAGTTGTTGGATTGCTGGACATTCTCACCAAATATGTAACATTGTACCCTCTAACATAGACTGGAAACCAAAGGATATATCTTGTGTAGATTAGCTGGGCATTTATACCATCTGGAGATAATTTTATAGTTTTTTTCCTGTGCTTTACAAGCCAGTGAAATTCTGTCGGTACAGAAAAAAGATTTATTTCACTGTTCCTCAGAGAAGACATGACTAATCTCCCTCTCCCATAAACCACTGTAAAGTCTCATCAGAAAGAGACGATAGAATTGAGTAAGTTTAAGAAATGCGGTGAGTCGGCATGTCTTATCGAAGCAAGAGTGATTAGAAGATAGTTAGGTCAGATCCAAGCACTGTGATCAGCTGGAAAGTAGAAATGAGAGATTGCAACTGTAAATAGGAGAACCATGATAAAGATGTATCCAGGTAAAGATTTTTTTTAGATCAGTTGGGTTCGGCAGGGTAAGTTATATTGATAAGGCATTTTATGGCTAAATATCGATACCATGAATCTCTTAACGCCTATCCCGCGCGAGGAATTCTGGGTTATAGAATAATGGGCTCTGGAATATTAGAGATGTTAAGCTATGAGATGATTTGATCTCAAGTCCAACGTAAGTCCCTTGTTAAGAAAGGTAAAGACACTAAAGATAGGTGACATCCCTTATAAATCCAAGGTAGGGAGGCAGGGAGGTCAATGACAGGTGAGATAATGAGTATTTTAAAAGTACCCATTACTTCCGCTCAGCATCATAAAAAAAAAAGTCCAACAAAAAATCCAGAAGACCTGTTTCCCCTCTATGTTTGAATCTACTTAAAAATCTACATGCCATGTGGTGCCTATCGGATCTCCAAATAAAGTTACTGCAAGCTTTGTTTAGTTATTTAAAAAATAAATGGGAAAGGACTATAGGAATTGCCTGAAATAGATAAAGAAGTTTGAGAAGGATATCCATTTTTAAGACATTAAAATGTCTTATGTGCACACGATGTGGATTTGTTGCATTTCCGTAGCATTTTTTTCCACTCGGAAATGCTCCAAAAAACGCAATGGATTAATTAAGCAAGGTTAATCAATGACAATCCTGAAGTGTTGTGCACATGATCTGCAAATTTCCGTCCTTATTTGCAGCGTTTTATTTTTCACAGCATGTCAATTCTTTTTGCGGATCTGCAGTGTTTTTCACCCATTGACTTCCATTGAGTCAGTCAAATCTGCAGCAAAAATGCAGGTGTTAAAAGGTTTGCAGATTTACTGCTTATTTACCATGGATTTACTGTGGATTTGCTGCGGAAACCGTTGCAGATTTTTCAGAGGAAATGATGTCAGAAGGAGGAAGAGTGTGTGGGTGGAGAATATAGACTAGTGCCCATCTTGGCTGAAGCCCTTCAACAATGGAGTCCTATCCTATGGAGGTTGGACAAGGAAATGACATCATATATACCGTACAGACCAAAAGTTTGGACACACCTTCTCATTCAAAGATTTTTCTGTATTTTCATGACTATGAAAATTGTAGAATCACACTGAAGACATCAAAACTATGAATTAACACATGTGGAATTATACATTACACTTTACAAAAAAGTGTGAAACAACTGAAAATATGTCTTATATTCTAGGTTCTTCAAAGTAGCCACCTTTTGCTTTCATTACTGCTTTGCACGCAGAAAAGGTGAACGGATGGACTCTACATGCCTGGTTCCCACCGTGAAGCATGGAGGAGGTGGTGTGATGATGTGGGGGTGCTTTGCTGGTGACACTGTTGGGGATTTATTCAAAATTGAAGCGGTGAGTGGTCCAGCTCACCCCAAACCATCTCAATTGGGTTCAGGTCTGGTGACTGTGGAGGCCAGGTCAGACTGGCGTAGCACCCCAACACTCTCCTTCTTGGTCAAATAACCCTTACACAGTCTGGAGGTGTGTTTGGGGTCATTGTCCTGTTGAAAATTAAATGATGGTCCAACTAAACGCAAACCGGATGGAATAGCATGCTGCTGCAAGATGCTGTAGTAGCCATTCTGGTTCACTATGCCTTCAATTTTGAATAAATCCCCAACAGTGTCACCAGCAAAGCACCCCCACACCATCACACCTCTTCCTCCATGCTTCACAGTGGGAACCAGGCATGTAGAATCCATCCGTTCACCTTTTCTGCGTGCAAAGCAGTAATCAAAGCAAAAGGTGGCTACTTTGAAGAACCTAGAATATAAGACATATTTTCAGTTGTTTCACACTTTCTTGTAAAGTGTAATGTATAATTCCACATGTGTTAATTCATAGTTTTGATGCCTTCAGTGTGATTCTACAATTTTCATAGCCATGAAAATACAGAAAAATCTTTGAATGAGAAGGTGTGTCCAAACTTTTGGTCTGTACTGTATATATATATTTAATAATATATCATTATTTAATTTATAAATCCGCACACAAATCCTCATACAAATCCGCATAAAAAATGCATAAAATCCACTGCGTTTTTCTGCCAAGAGATGCAGAAACCACTGCAAAGAGGCTAATGGCTGTGTAGTCAATGAGAGGTACGTATCTCAGAGATGGCTGCTCCCTGTGATACAACACGGAGTATTTTTGCTTTAGTGCACGTAAGCACTAGGATGTTATTTAGTGCACCGGAGTCCGGGTTGCGGGTAGCTATGAGAGATGGGAAGGTCTGGCTACCCCCATACCTCACTTGTGGGTGTGGTTACAGCCTACATAATGGAGGCTGTCATTTGGCACATGGTCTGTGTTGGGCGGGAAAAGGCCTCCTGTGTGTGTGGCTCCAGAGAGCTATGTCACACAACTTTCTTAATAACATTTCCCACATGTCTACTTTACAACAGCACAATTTTGAAAACATAAATTTTTTTGTTACGAAGTTATAAGGATTAAAAGGTGACCAGCGATTTCTCATTTTTACAACACCATTTTTTTTAGAGACCACATCACATTTGAAGTCACTTTGAGGGGTCTATATGATAGAAAATACCCAAAAGTGACACCATTCTAATAACTGCACCTCTCAAGGTGCTCAAAACCACATTCAAGAAGTTTATTAACCCTTTACGTGCTTCACAGGAACTGAAGCAATGTGGAATTAAAAAATTAACATTTAACTTTTTTTTACAAAAAATTTACTTCAGAACCAATTTTTTTTATTTTCACAAGTGTTAAAAGAGAAAAGGAACCATAAAATTTGTTGTGCAATTTCTCCTGAATACGCTGATACCCCATATGTGGGGGTAAACCACTTTTTGGGCGCACGGCAGAGGTCGTAAGGGAAGAAGCGCTGTTTGACTTTTTCAACACAGAATTGGCTGGACACCATGTCGCGTTTGGAGAGCACCTGATGTGCCTAAACAGTGGAAACCCCCCACAAGTGACCACATTTTGGAAACTAGACACCTTAAGGAACTTATCTAGATGTGTGGTGAGCACTTTGAACCTCCAAGTGCTTCACAGAAGTTTATAGCGTAGAGCCGTGAAAATAAAAATAATTTTTTTCCTCAAAAATGATTTTTTTAGGCCATTATTTTTTCTTTTCCCAAGGGTAACAGGAGAAATTTTACCATAAAAGTTGTTGTGCAATTTTTCCTGAGCACGCTGATGCTCCATATGTGGGGGGAACCACTGTTTGAGCGCATGGGTGAGCTTGGAAGGGAAGGAGGGCCATTTTGTAATGCAGACTTTGATGGAATGTTCTGCGGGCATCATGTTGTGTTTGCAGAGCCCTTGATGTGCCTAAACAGTAGAAACCCCCTGCAAGTGACACCATTTTGGAAACTAGACCCCCCCAAAAAGCTTATCTAGATGTGTAGTGAGCACTTTGAACCCCCAAGTGCTTCACAGAAGTTTATAAACGCAGAGCCGTGAAAAAAAAAATATTTTTTTCCTCAAAACTGCTTTTTTAGCCAGCTATATTTTATTTTCCCAAGGGTAACAAGAGAAATTAGAACCCCAAAATTGGTGTGCAATTTGTCCTGAGTTTCTGATACCCCATATGTTGGGGTAAACCACTGTTTGGGCGCACGGCAGGGCTCGGAAGGGAGGGAGCACCATTTGACTTTTTCAACGTCATGTCGTGTTTGCAGACCCCCTGTTGTGCCTAAATAGTGGAAACCCCTCAATTCTAGCTTTAACCCTAACCCAAACACACCTCTAATCCTAATCCCAACCCTAACACTAATCCTAATTGTAATCCTAACCCTAATTGTAACCCTAACCCTAATTCTAACCATAATTCCAACCCAACCACTAAATATAACCCTAACCCTAATGGAAAAATGAAAATAAATATATTTTCTTTATTTTATTATATTACCCTAACTAAGGGGGTGATAAAAGGGTTTATTTACTATTTTTTTTATTTTAATCACTGTGGTAGGGTTTATTACCATGCGCACTGCGCATACGTCTGCCATTTTCTATACAGGAAGAAGACGCCGGGAGCTGCGGGAGCTGTGGGAGAAAGGGGGACATCGGGAGGCACAGGGGACAGATCGGGGGTCACATCAGTGGAGAAATTAAAAGCAGAATCGCGGCTTTTTTTTTTGCGGTTGCCATTATATGGTAAATAACGGCGATCGCAAAAGCGGGGTCGGTAAGAACCGACACGAATCATGTTCTCTGGGTTCTCGGCTACCCTATGTAGCCGAGACCCCGGAGCAAATCCGACTCTGGGGGGGCGCTATAAACTTTCTCCACTGCGCTGTGAATTCACGGCGCTGTAGTTTAAGTACCCTTAACCACCGCAGTTAAAAGGCGTATCGGCTGTCGTTAAGGGGTTAATATGAAGAAAACGGGTGTATAGTCGGATCAGGTCATGGTACCGATGGAAGCAGCAGGAAACCAGCTCATCATATGATGACTGATCAAAAAGTGGTCAATTCGACTGTATGAGTTGTGAATTAATAAATAGTAGGTGTAGTCTCTATCTTTTGGATGTAGAATGCGACAGACATGTACCGACCTGTAACTTGAATAGTTTGTTTTTTAATGCAGCTAGGTGAGTAGGTGGTATGGCTAACTTTCCCATAGAAGAGTCTAATAATTTGTTCATTGTCAGATTGAGGTTGCCTCCAAGGATGAGTAGACCCTCCAAAAAGCCCATCAGCCATACCAGATACCTCTAGCAGGTCTTGACTAGAAAGATAAAGATTAGCTAAGGTATAGATTTGATTAATAATTGATACCTTTAAAAACAAAAATCGACCATTTTCATCTGCATTAGATTTCAGAAAGGTAAAAGGTAGATTTTTATGAATAGCAATACTAACTCCTTTAGATTTAGAGATTGGATTTGTCCTGTGAAACCAATGTGTATAGTAGCGATTTTTACCTTCTGGAAAGTGATTATCTTTCAAATGCAAATTGCCTCTTCAGAGAGAAAGAGGACTTGATCTCTATAGCGCCACATGTTGGAAATAGCGATAATACAAGTCACAATCAGCCCTTTAACGAGTCTTGCAATATGGCTTAGGATAAAACTCAAATCAGAATCTCAATCAGGGTCTCAAGAATGAAGAGCATCTAAACTCCCAATTTATGCATACCATATAAAATCTGAGACCTTTTTTGTGAGGTATTGAATTCCCTGACATTTAGTGAAGCTGCTTTAATTGCAGCCATCCCTTTAGGGGAGGTGGGGAATGTGAGATAGAAAACAAGTGGGACAGAAGATAAGAAGAGAAGAAAGATCGTTAGGTGTACAGAAACAGAAATAAAAAAGAACTGTAAGATAGCCCATGAGACAAAATAGGCAGAGACCTCAAACCTAAGTTTAGGTTAAGTACTAAGAAAAAGCCTTATGTTATTGGGGGATATCTTTCAAAGGTGGCGTACCCCCACAAACTCCAGTGAACTATGCATTATACACTGCTCAAAAATATGAAGGGAACACTAAAATACCACATCCTAGATATCATTGAATTAAATATTCCAGTTGCAAATTGTTATTCATTACATAATGGAATGTGTTGAGAACAAAAAAACATAAAAATGATCACTGTAAATAAAATTAATATCCCACGGATGTCTAGATTTGGAATGATACTCAAAATCAAAATGGAAAATCAAATTACAGGCTGATTCTGGAAATGTCTCAAGACAAGGAAATGATGCTCAGTAGTGTGTGTGCCTCCATGTGCCTGTATGACCTCCTTACATCACCTGGGCATGCTCCTGATGAGGCAGCAATGTTCTCTTCCCAGACGTGGATTAAAGCATCAGTCAACTCCTGGACAGTCTGCAGTGCAATGTGGCGTTGGTGGATGGGATGGAACGAGACATGATGTCCCAGATGTGCTCAATTGGATTTAAGTCTGGGGAACGAGCAGACTAGTCCATAGCTTCAATGTCTTCATCACTGGTTTAAAACACGTACTGGATGTTGCTGTGGCGCCCCTGAGGGTCCAGTCGGCACAGAGGTGTTGCATCTGACCCAGAGGTGTGACACCTGACTCTCAGGTAAGGAGGAAGCACCCCTTAGACTCCAACACCGCATCCAACACACCACCATACCAGCTGAGCATACGGATGGACCCTACGGGAGGATGGTCTGACTCAGCCTGGTTAGGAAAGGGTGTATAGTTGGGTGGGTGGAGCTTAGGCAGCACTTAGGCTGCATGTTAGATTAGAGAGCAGCCAGTCTTGGACTGGGGCTTCTCCTGAGCTGATCTTGGGAAGCAACTGCCAGAGGAGCGAGAGGGTCCTGGGCAGAGGCAGTGATTGAAGCTGTAGCCCATTCTAGGAATAGAGGGACCAGGCCAACACGGGGCACGGGCCCTAGACTAGCGGGAAAGCTTCAGGCTCTGCTAGTAAAGTGAACAGCGGTGGTCACTTCATGGGCCATTGCTATATACCACCAGCATCTCTACCGGAAGACAGCATTACGGGGTCAAGTACGTGCAGATAAAGGATTGATCTGTTTACTGTAAGGGCTCACAACTCCCTTCGTCTGAGAGCTCTGACCTGGTGAAGGTGCATGGAAGTAAGGTGTTATGTTTTGGTAGCTGAGGAGAGCAGGCAAAAATGGCAATACACCAGAGAGGTTGGAATCTATTGGATATTGCAGTACCCTGACTAACCACCACAACTAAAGGCAGCCATGGAGCGTTCCTACGTTGGTCCTAGATGCCTCGTCACAGCCTGAGAGATTAACTACACCTAAAGATAGAAAGAGGAAAGCTATCTGCCCCGGAGCAGATCCCCAAAGAACATAGGAAGCCCCCAAACATGTAATGGCGGTTAGACAAGAGGAAATACAGACACAGACAGAAAATAGTATGAGCAAACGCTGGGGCCCAATATGACTAGACAGAAAAGGATAGAAAGGATACCCACTGCAATCCAAAAAACCCTAAAAAATGCCAACACTACTAATTGCAAAAACACCTGAGATCACAAGACCTCTACCACCTAAATCAGTTCTCTGGTGTAACAAAACTAAGCCGCAGCCACTGAAAAAACTGGAAAAGGCAAATGAACAAACAACAGTGGCTCCAGCGGAACCGAAAGGAGCCCAAGCCCCCCAGGGGGGGAACCTGGCTAACCTCACAGAAACGCAGAGAAATATGCAAATGGTAAGCACAAAAACAAAAACAGAAAATATCTTATCTGAAAGCAGAAGAAGAGGCAAGACTCAGCAAGCTTCCAAGTGAACCAGGAACCACAGTTGAGACAAGAACAATTGATCACCGGCATCCATGATGGGAGGGAACCTCCCTTATATCAAGCCAGTCTGTGAATCCTGATTGCCAATCCTCATTGAATGGTTCAGTACTGTTTGTAACCACCAGAGGGAGCTTCTGCTCAGAATTCATTTCCAAAACATTCACAGCATAATAGCACAGAGAGAGAGATAGAAGGCCGGAAAGTAACATACTGAAAGGGAGTCTTGGGAAGTGCGACAATCTACCTGGGGGTTGCTGGGCCCCTCTCCTGGAGGACACAGTGCCAGACAAGCATCTGTATGGATCCGACAGACTGTGAGTAAAAACCCTGAACTGCACTTGGACTGTCTCCTAGAGTTATTCCAGCGTCGCACACTCCCCTCTGCTACATCGCAAGCACCATTCCAGCACTACCACATCTACCTGCCCTGGAAGGACTCAGCCTCACCTGTAGGAGGTTTATCATCTAGCTGCACAACACCATCCCTTCCAGAGGACCTGCACAGCAGCGCTGGTCACCCTGACCAGGTACTACAGGTGGTGTCACGAATAATCATACAAACACTAATCCCCTGTAAATATTCTCCTTTTTGGTGAGCGCCCAGGGCCACGGACGTGGCTGCCGTGACATCCCCATAGAAGTTGACGGGCTCGGTGCCGAGTACCCCACGGCCCTGGCGGGCGGCTCAGTGCAATAAATATATATACACACACACCATCCCAAAGTGATAAATAGCATCAATTACAGTGTACGTGATATATATTTGCAAGGGAGTGAAAGGCAGACCATTCAGAAAACTTAAGTGCACCAATAAGAGAAAGAACCGAACATATGGTCAGTAAAATATGGGAACAGTTAGGTTATATTAAAATACCTTTATTAATACAAACATACATGGTAAATGGTAACACCATCACACAAGGGTATCCGCACAGTAAATAAATAAAATATCTGTTACACAATAAAAATAGATAAAAAGCCAAAACCAGAGCCACCAGGTGAAGCAATGTGAATCCTAAGATGTAAAATATTATAAATAATGTAAACCTGCTAGAGATAGAGGGCATTCAATGGTGTATTATTGTATAGTGTCAATGTTTAGCAGCAGCTGAGAGGGTACGCAGGCTATGTTAAACAGAGAATAATTATAGTGAGATAGTTTGCTGCGACCTCATGAAATAATAAAGCTTGGCAGCCACAGAGTGGGTATGTAGGCTGTCTGTATGTTTATAGCACCAATAATACAATCAAATGGCTTGCTGCAAATCAAAAAAGATGTATAAACAACACATCAAACACAGTGGATCAATGTGCTTGCCAAGACACTTCCACTATCATCTGGTAGGAGGCAGAGAGAAATGCTGAAATTACCTGGTTGATGATGGCTAGCGATGCGGTACACTCCCCGACACGCGTTTCGGATTGCAGTCCTTCATCCGGATGAGAACAGAGACATGGTCTGTGGTCACCCCCTGCAGAACCACTCCTTTATAGGGGTTGTCTTGCTAATTGCCTATCATTTCTACCTATTGTCTGTGCCATTTGCACAACAGCGGGAGAACTTGATTCACAATCAGTGTCGCTTCATAACTGGACAGGTTGATTTCACAGAAGTGTGATTGACTTGGAGTTACATTGTGTTGTGTAAGTGTTCCCTTTATTTTTTTAAGTAGTGTATAATATGGAAAATAAGAAAACGTGTAAACTAGATTTGTTATCTTATGAAAAAAATAAAGACAGAAACATAAATACCCTACAGTAAATAAATAAATAAATAAATAGCATAGTGCATCAAAATAATATACGATATTTAATTAACATGTTTTTTGATTAAAAAAAATGTGAAAGCCTCCCACCTCTTCACGGTGACTATAATTGGGACAATCCTAACTCTAATATTAAAAACCTTACCGTTTGTCAAGTGACATGCATGAGGATAACGGCTGAGAAGGACTGGGCCCATCTAGTGGATGCATGGCCAAGGGAGACCACATCAATAATGCCCAGCTCAATACAAAGGCAGACTACACCTTTTATATGCACGATGCAATCATGTTTTTTTCTGTTTAGTGACTTGTGTGAACATGTGCTTACATGCTGCATGCTCACTGTTACGATATGGTAGCCGAGGAGGACTGTAACAAAAGTAGCCAAGGCAGCCAGTCACCCAGAGTGGTTGGTAACTAATGAATTGCAGACCCCTAAACTAACCGCACAACTAGAAGCAGCCGTGGGACGTACCTGCGATGACCTAGACACCTCGACACAGCCGGAGAGTTAGCTAAGCCTAAAGATAGAAAGGGGAAAGCTAACTGCCCCGGAGTAGCACCCCAAAGGAATAGGTAGCCCCCACACATATATTGACGTGAGATAAGATGAAATACAAACACATGCATAAAATAGAGTAAGCAAACGCTGGGGCCCAAAACTGTCTAGATAGGACAGGACAGAAAAGAAAACTTTCTGCAATCCAGCAAAACCCTAGGAAAAATTCCAACACTTCTGATTCCAAAAAATACTGAGACCACATGATCTCTCCCCGCTATATCAGAACTCTGGTGTGAAGAGGTAGCTAGCCAGCAGCCACTGAAATAACAGGGACTGAACAAATGAACAGATAACTGAGAAACAGAGACCAGTGCAGGCCCCAGCAGGGGGTTGCAGAAAGTAATCTCTCCTGTCCTGTCCTATTTAGTCAGCTTGTGGCCCCAGCGTTTGCTCATTCTATTTTCTGTCTGTGTCCGTGCTTTCTTCTTGTCTAACCGCCATTACATGTTTGGGGGCTTCCTATTTTCTTTGGGGATCTGTTCCGGGGCAGATAGCTTTCATCTTTCTGCCTTTAGGTGTAGTTATCTCTCAGGCTGTGACGAGGCGTTTAGGATCAACGTAGGAACGCTCCACGGCTACCTCTAGTTGTGTGGTTAGTTTAGGAATCTGCAACCCATTAGTTACCAACATCTCAGGTGTTCGGCTGCCCGGCTGTTGTTCCTGTCCTCCTCAGCTACCTAACATAACAGACAACAAATCACCGGCGAGGATCATGGGAAAGTTACTCCCTTAAATCTCCCCAGTCATGACTCCCAGATTTCCAATTGTCCACAGCTGAATCCTCAGCTGAAAGGTCTCTGTTAGTCAAGACAGCTTCATTAATATCAACAGCCACCAGAGGGAGCCCCAACTCAGAATTCAGAGAATTCACAACAGCACACAACTTTACATCCCAGTTCATACCTTTTGTTTTTTTCCTGTCTGATTGCATCATGTTCATGATGGGAACGTAGCCTAGTAGCCTAAGGGCTCATGCAGCCGAGCATATATATCGGTTGTGTTCTGTCTGACTTTTGATTGGATGACATGTGGACAGCACACAGCCCCTTGTTATTTAATACGGCTGTTCAGATGAACGATTTTTTTTATTGGTCCAATCCAGCATGCACTACTATCTTCCAAGTCTTGGATGAGACTCACCCATTGGCCACATTCACACATTCAGTATTTGGTGAGTATTTTACATCAGTATATGTATGGAAAAATTAGGAGTGGAACAGTCAGATGAAAAGTATAATAGAAACACGTCACCACTTCTGTATCACCCACTCCTGATTTTGGCTTACAAATACTACATAGTAACATAGTTTTTAAGGTTGAAGGGAGACTTTAAGTCCATCTAGTTCAACCCATAGACTAACATGTTGATCCAGAGGAAGGCAAAACAATCCCATGTGGCAAACACTAAGCTCCACATTGGGGAAAAAAATTCCTTCCCGGACTCCACATACGGCAATCAGACTAGCTCACTGGATCAACGCAGTATCTAGGAAACTAGTATATATATACTCTGTAACATTATACTTCACAAGAAATGCATCCAGTCCCTTCTTACATTTTAGTAGGGAATCACTCATTACAACATCATACGGCAGAGAGTTCCACAGTCTTACTGCTCTTACAGTAAAGAATCTGCGTCTGTGATTATGACTAAACCTTCTTTCCTCCAGACGTAGAGGATGCCCCCTTGTCCCCGTCACAGGTCTAAGAGTAAATAGATCATTAGAAAGGTCTTTGTACTGTCCCCTCATATATTTATACATTGTAATAAGATCACCCCTAAGCCTTCATTTTTCCAAACTAAATAACCCCAAGTGTAATAACCTGTCTTGGTATTACAGACCCCCCAGTTCTCTAATAACCTTGGTCGCTCTTCTCTGCACCCGCTGCAGTTCAGCTATGTCTTTCTTATACACCGGAGAACAGAACTGTACACAGTATTCTAAGTGTGGTTGCACCAGTGACTTGTATAGGGGTAAAATTATGTTCTCCTCATGAGCATCTATGCCTCTTTTAATGCATCCCTTTATTTTATTTGCCTTTGAAGCAGCTGCTTGACACTGGCCACTAAATGTGAGTTTGTCGTCCACCCATACACCCAGGTCTTTTTCAGTAACTGTTTTGCCCAGTGTTTTACAATTAAGCACATAATTATACATCTTATTTCTTCTGCCCAAGTGCATGACCTTACATGTATCCCCATTAAAGCTCATTTGCCATTTATCAGCCCAAGCTTCTAGTTTACATAAATCCTCCTGTAATATAAAATTGTCCTCCTCTGTATTGATTACCCAGCAGAGTTTAGTGTCATCTGCAAATATTGAAATACTACTCTGTATGCCCCCTACAAGGTCATTAATAAATATGTTAAAGAGAAGCGGCCCCAATACTGACCCCTGTGGTACCCCACTGCTAACCATGACCCAGTCCCAGTGTGCTCCATTAATAACCACCCTTTGTTTCCTATCCCTGAGCCTTTTCTTAACCCACTTACACATATTTTCCCCTATCCCATTGTTCTCATTTTATGTATCAACCTTTTGTGTGGCACCGTATGAAAAGCTTTTGAAAAGTCCATATACACCACGTCCACTGCATTTCCTTGGTTCAGTCTAAACTTACCTCTTCATAGAAGCTCATCAGATTAGTCTGACAGGAACGGTCTCTCGTAAACCATGTTGATATTGGGTCATGAGGTTATTCTTCTTCAGATACTCCAGTATAGCGTCTCTTAGAAAACCCTCCAGGATTTTACCCACAGCAGAGGTTAAGCTTACAGGCCTGTAATTTCCAAGTTCAGTTTTTGTCCCTTTTTTGAATATTGGCACCACATTTGCTATACGCCAGTCCTGTGGTACAAACCCCGTTATTATGTAATCTTTAATGATTAAAAATAATGGTCTATCCATGTTCATTCCAGGCAGGACACCCATATTCAGTGTTCAGTAAGTGTGCGTTGTCCCATGCAGACAAGGCTTAAGATGTGACACAGATGGCTCCTGTATGGTAAGGAGTGTGATACAGCAGGGTATCTGGTTTGATAATGCAGATGATGGCAAATATCTATGTACAAAATAATAAATATATTTTTTGGATATCAACCTAACATCTGTTTAAAAAATCAGTCTATGTGCAGTATACCACAATTCTGTAATTTTTTTTTGCAACGCATGACACATCCCTGCTATAAAAGTCAGTAAAGCACAATGCAGGCACAAGGGATGTGCATATGGCTCAGTGTGGTTAGTGTGCCACAAGCTACGCAAACACTTTACAGACTATACAATACTGAACCACAACATTGTCAGATTCTTAGCAATGTATTATATCACTTTCCATGTGTACATGCACTTTTAAATGTTGTGATTTTCATATATACATGTTCCCATTATTATCTATGGGGTTGTTTACTTGTCTGTGTTTTGTTTTAATCGTGTGTCTGCAAAATAAAAAAAATGGAGACGCGTCCAGCCTTGATTTGAGTCAAAATGAAATTCGCCCGATCAAATGAATGGGTCAATGAAACAAAACAAACAGCTCACAGATGTCATCCGTGTGTCATCCAAGTGCTGTATGTTATTCACGGTTTAGTAGATAGGAAAAGCTTCGGAAAATGAGAAAACCAGATGCTAAACTGATGGTAAGCGCAGAAGCACAGACCAAACACTGATGGTAAAAGCAGAAACACAGACCAAACAACACTGGTGAACTTCTGATCCAACTCATTGATGAGAAAGATTCAGTTCTTTTAATGAATGTCTGAATGAGAACGTAGTCATCTATTCTATTATTTCTAAACACTGTTTTTTGGCGATTACTTTGAATCTCCGTTCATACTGCACCCACATACACAAATGATACACCATTTGAATGGTAAACTTGCCCCCTTCAGCAAGAAAATAGCCAAACAAACCACACATTCACGATTTAAACAGTTTAAACATTAATTTTCATAAACCTGCAGTAAGGAAAAATGACCTGCAGGTGGCACCACATTACCCCAAAGTACACTACACAAAGCTGCTTACATACATCACAAACAAATACAAACATTTGCCTTGGGGGCTTTCCAGCTTGCCAAACTGCTTGCCCAGCTTATTTTAGCCAAATTGGAGGATTGCGCACTTCACTGCAGGTGAGGCACATATGCAAACACATATATGTATTCTATGTGTGTATATCTAGTGTTTACAAGGAAAGAAAGGGTTTATTTTAATTCCGATATTTCTGTCCCATTGACTTGCATTGGTTTCCGGTATCGGAATCGGCGATACCCGATACTTTTTGGGTAATATATATATATATTCATGTCATTGTGACATATATATATATATACATATATTTATAGTTCATACACTTCTACATAGTAAAATAGCCGCTAATTCAATTGCTGGCTTTCGTGAAATTACAGAACCACCCGACATGAAATGACACATGGTTTACATACAGTTAACCATGTCATTTCATGTAGTTTGATATATGGTTTTCACTAACAATTACATGAGTGTATGTGTGCAAAATTTCACACATGTATGGGTTAATTAAAGGTGTAAATTCGTTGAAAAAAAAATGCGTGGGCTCCCGCGCTATTTTCTGAACCAGACAGACAAAGCCAGCGAGTGGGGGCAGATAATAATAGCCGAGGGAGGGTGCATTTATTTAGTGCCCCCTGGCTACTAACATCTGCCCCCAACCACCCCAGAAAAGGCAAATCTATAATTAGATGCGCCCTTTCTGGCACTTTGCCCGTCTATTCCCATTGCCCTGTAGCAGTGGCGAATGGGTTAATAATGGGTTAAAGCCACCTTGCTATTGAAAGGTGACTTTAAGCCAGGTTAATAATTGAGAGTTGTCAATTAGACAACTCTCAATTATTAATCCTATTGAAGGAAATAAAAAAACACACACACACTTAATAATAAATAATTTTAATGAAATAAATAAAAGATGGTCAAAAAATTTGTGTTTTACTGGTAATCCATGCGAAGCCCTTGCTCTCCTGTAATAAAGAAAAAATAATAAAACAACATTATTCTTACCTATCCGCCGCTCTGTCAGGTCCCACGCTTTAATCCTTCACAAAGGGTTAACTCGCTTACAGCCAAGCAGTGCAGCTAATGCTGACTGCTCAGCTGTAAGCCCCCGAATGAATGAGCTCCTCTCTCGGCCGACAGGAGAGGAAGTAATTAGTGTGGGAAGCTTAATTGATTGCTTCCCACTTTCACTTCAGGTCAGCTGGGACTCCCTCTAACGTCACTGATGCTGTGCTGTGTCTCCGGCTGAACTGAAGTGAAAGTGGGAAGCAGTCAATTAAGCTTCCCACACTAATCACTTCCTCTCCTGTCAGCTGGGAGAAGAGATGATTCCTTCAGGGGTTTACTGCGATGCTGGCAGCATTAGCTGCGGTCCCTGCAGTAAACATTAACCCTTTCAGAAGGATTACATCGGGGACCTGACTGAACACCTGATAGGTAAGAATAATGTTGCTTTATTATTTTATTTTTATTACAGGAGAACAAGGGCTTCGCAAGGAATGGCAGTAAAATAAAAGATGTGTGATTATTTCATTAAAATGATTTTTAATTAAAGTGTGTG